>JAODKE010000068.1:2151392-2171075 GCA_026779605.1 Mormyrus hasselquistii
TTGGCATCCGCTGCATGTGAGTAAAACATGCTCTTTCTTAAGAGGAACTTTCAAGCAGGGGTTTGTGTTTTTGATCGCTGGGCATCTTCTTCCATGTGGATCATGTCTTCCAAGGCCTGATGACCTGCATATCGGAACCAGAACCAGCATCATCAGCCAAGTGTGATGCTCACACAGGGATTTTGTTAATGGCTCTCATACATACAACATTAGACAATGGTCACCTGCAGTCCAGTAACTACAGAAAATGCAAGAATATTTTTGTTTGAATTACACTTTAAATTGCTTTCTTTCCTACAGCTACGACGACGAGGCCGATAAAGTCAACCAGTATCAGCGTCTCAGTCTGCCGGGGTTAGAGAGGATTGAAATCGGTGAGGATTCAGCAGAGCAGGGGGTCCTTGCTGCTCTGTGCAGAATTGCTGCTCATGGCTGTGAAGCAGAAAAGGCCCCAGATCGCTTTCATGCAGAAACCGTTCAGCCATCTTTCATTTCCCTATAAGCAGGTGCCGTGCTCTGGGCTTCATGCATGCTTTTTACATGCGGCACCTGTGTGTGTTTTGCTCTCTTCGCAGGTCCTGAACCCACCCTCTTTGGGAAGCCCAAGTTCTGCTGTATGAGGCTTCATTACAGGAATGGAGACACATCGGGCTATTTCCATACCCTGAGAGCAGTCACACGCAGCCCCGAGGACGATGGGAAAGGTATGACAGCTCTTAATATATCCTACCTAACTGCTGAAAATAGTCAGGTTTTTCTGCTACAGGAAACAACATGATCATGGTGATCATGGTGATGGTGGTGGCGGTGATGATGATGATGGTGGTGATGATGATGAAGACGATGACGATGATGATCGTTGAGTCATATTTAATTTTGTTCTAGTATGTATTTTCTTCAAAGAAAATTAATTTAATTTCATGTATTAAACATTTTAATGATGCAGAAGTGCTTATTGTTTAAATATAAAGCAAAGAAAATATAGCTACAAAGAGCAATGTGAAGTGAGAATTGTGTCTGGATAACCTCAAACCAGAACCAAAATCTCATCCGCAAATGGCTGCTCAGTGACAGCTGCTGATTATGATAATAAAAAAATAATAAGTGCATGAATATTTGTACAGTAGTAAAGACTGGCTGCTTTTGGCTGTTGTTACTCAGACACCTTGCAGTGTATAGCTGAGATGCTCCGTATCACCAAGCAGGCCCTGGGCCTTGATGTCCAGGTCGTGGAGAAAAAGCTGGAGAGGTATGTCACCGGTTCCCAAATACCTGTTGAGTGTGTGGCTCCTCAGAAAAGCACTTCAGCTCCTTCCCTTTTCCATTGTGCACCGGGGATTGTGCTTTTCTTTTCGGGTTGTTCTGAAGATTCTCTTCTTTTAAAGGCTGCTCTAATATTCGGGAACCGTCTTGTGTTGTGTAACATGAGAGGAATTCACGTGTTAATTTTGGCTTCTGAAATGTTCTTCAGGAGGCACAGTAAACCTCACGAAGGTATCGTCGGCATCGGATCCCGGAACCCGGACCAGGTCTTCGGCAGTTCTGGTCTTGCCCAAGGGAAAAACTTCCTCATGAACAAGTTCTCCTCGCTGAACCAGAAGGTGAAGCAGACGAAGTCTACCGTCAACATCGGTAACTTCAAGCCACTGGGGAAGCTGGGAAACTTCCCCAAGCCGGACGTGAAGGTCAACTTCCTGAAGCCCAACATGAAGGTCAATCTGTGGAAGTCCGACAGCAGCCTGGAGACGACAGACAGCAACCTGGGGGCAGCAGGTCACAAGGACCATTCTGATACGTCCGACCTGGAACTCTCTGACTCTGACTCCTGCCACTCTGATGAGCAACCGCACTCCGGCTCTTTGGAGAACGTGGACTATGTGCTCCCCAGCTGTGGTATAGTGGCCTCTAGACCACGCCTGTCCAGTCGCTCCCAGTCGATCAGCAGCGTGGAACTGACCATCCCTTCTGCTATTCGAATCACCACCTGCGACGGTCAGATGGTAGAACAGGGTGTAGCTGCTGAAGACGAACAATCTCCGGAACTGGCGCTGGAAGCTGAGGAAGATATCCTGATTGACTTTGGGAGTTCCATGGATGCCTACTGCCACCAATTTGTCCATGATGCACAGAGTAAAGTCACTAAAGCACAGGAGGAAGTGACAGGAGTTCCTCAGCAGGTCCCACAGGAACCTTTCAGCAGTAAAGTTCAAGAGGAAGCGGGAGGTCAACCCAGCACGACCCAGATTTCCAGACCATCTCAGTTGAACGTCCAGTCCTCTACATCCAACACGAACCTGCTAACCATCCAAGCTCCATCATCCACTGCATCCTGTTCTTCCCAGAAGAGCCTGGGCTTACACGCTGAGGGGAGCACGGGACCCTCCCCCGCTGATGGTGGAGGGAGCCGCGTGGCGTCTCCTTTCGCCAAGATCAAGAGCTCGATGGCCCAGGTGGCCAACCTGACACAGGCCGGGCTGACTCAAGGGATCAACTTTGCGGTGGCGAAGGTCCAGAAGAGCCCGGAGCCAGACAGTGTTGAAGAAACTCAGCAGAATGAGTTTAAAGCGATGTTTACACAGTGCCAGACCAGGATCATCCAGATCTAGTGGTCTCTCTCTGTCTCGTATAGACTCCCAGTCGGGTGCGACTTAAACCCTAGTTACGTAGCAGTAGAAATAGGCTTGCACCAGTCGCACCAACACAGCCGGTAGCTAATGACTCCGTTCTAAGATTCTTTGTTGGTTACCTGATGTTTACAGCCAGTGTGTGCAGCATATACTCTAACTAGGTGTGACGGTGTCCTCAGGCCAGCGATACCCTGTCTCTTGACTGTTGTGAATTGCTCCATTTGTGTCGCATGTCATGTTTGTAGCAGCGTAGGCAGATCAGAGCAGGTAAGTCCAAATGCATGTCAGTAGCGTTGATGTAAGAAAGCATCGAAATCCTAAATGTACCTTTATACCTACTGAGCTCCACTGGTTCACTTCTAGCACGGTTTACAGCACTGTAGATGTTTGGGGAAACCCAGAGAAAGACCTTGCGTGGCCTGCACCGGGCAGAGCAGCAAGACATGCGAGGCAACGTTAAACTCTTTGAACTACTATTGTGGGTGTCATGGTAATCCTTAAAAATGCAAGCAGGTCACCTCCCCCCTTTTGATCTTGGGAAATGTTTGCCCTCAGACGAAAGGTCAAGAATGCGAGCTGTTCAGAGCGCCATCATACCCGGAATCCATTGGCCATAGTGACCAATAAAGCCATTGAAATCAGCTCGCACTGGCTGTACTTACCAAGAAAGCTGTCATACCCGGATCCCATTGGCCATAGTTACAGAGAAAGTCGTCTCATTGGCTCATATTAGCTATACTTGGGAAGAAAGCTGTCATACCTAGCTCCCATTGGCAATAATTTCTGAGAAAGCCATCATGCCTGGCTCCTATTGGCTATATATTTGAAGCCATCAAATCTGGCTCTCATTGGCTGACCTATGGAGAAAGCTGTCATACCCGGCTCCCATTAGCCGTAGGTACAGAGAAAGTGCAAATCGTTCACCTGAATGACTCCATCAGTCTTTTGTCTCAGGATTCTACTTTATGTAGATAACAGCAGATGGTCTTGGGTTCAGTTCCGGAGCCACTGTTTTAAGATCCAGAAATGGTACTTATGGTGAATCGCTCCTGCAATGCGTACACATTAAGTCAGAAATCTCCACTGAGAAAGACGCATGACAGGGTACGTTCTCGTCTGTGTGCTGTAATTAGGGAAATTGGTATAGACGGACATTCAGGCACCAAAACACGGCTTTTTAGATCACTTTTTCTGTATCGTGAGCGAGGAGGGTAAGTTACACAAATAGCAATTGTTAGCATTGACCTGGTGCCCCACCTGTTTTGTGCTTCACGTCATTTTGAAGTGTCTTTTCAAGAGTGAGCAAGTTCACGTCAAAGGTCATAATCGTTGTAATAATACAGCAGAAGCTACAACGTCGATTTTTATGTGTATCAGAATCTTAAACATAAGCCTTAACATAAATAATATGCTATGCGATTATAGTGATACTTGCTAAAATCCAGCCGTAGAAGTGGACATTTCTCTTCATTAGTTATATATATATATATATATACACATGGAATCAGGGTTGTCCAGGTGAACAGACAGTTCGCTCCTCTTCCATGGCATTGCAAGAAGGTCCGATTAGCAGGCCTCTTAGCAACACGGTAGCATTGCAGTGGCCTTTGCTGTCAAGTGCTAAAACACCGCATCATGCCAGCATCACCTAGGATGGCTGGCTTCCATTTGTGGTTCTACTGCATTTAGCCGCACTCTGGGTTCTGCTCTGGGGGGCTGGGGGTGTCGGCTGGAGCCTCACATGCCTGGCTGCCGTGCCGCTCAACCTCAGAAGCCAGTTAGCGCAGGTACATACCGAGACTGATACGCACGTCCCTGTCGGATGTTTTAACGTAAAGAGACTCTTCTGTTTCTCATTGTTTGTTTGCTTTGTTAAATTGCACATTTGCCCTTTTTTACTGAATTCGTGGGGCAGTTATTTTGTTCTTGCTGTAAGATTCCGGGCCCCCTATCACTGAATACGTTTGGCCTGCTATGCTGATTTAGCACACAGCTACACCACGCACATGGCTGACGTTTCTTAACACTGTTGCGGCTTGTTTTATGCGGCATATTCTCAGTCAGCGTGATAAATATGTATTTTTTTTTTTTTATCATCACTGTTCCCTCCATGACCGAATCTGACATGCTCCGTTTGTTGGATTTTTGTTTATTGCATATTAGGGTAATTATTTATTCTTTTAATCACTCTACTGTGTTTTCTCTTAGACTCCAATGTTAAAGGCAACTACAAATTGGCGACGACAGTGTAAGCATCTGTATTTTAAAATGTGAGGAATGTATATGGGGTATTTTATTAGTAAAACCAATCCTAATATTCCTCTGTGTTGCCGTCTTATTATTTTGCCATTTGTTACGGCTAATTAACCTGTGACATAAAGTCATGTTTGTGGGTTCTGAGCATTTTATGGGTCTTAAAGTGACCTACGTAAAACGACGTTTTCCTTACGGTGACTGTCTGTAGTGGTCATGTTCTTTGCTATATTTACTTTGACCCGTTATACAACCGTGTGGCCGCCCTCCTGACCCCGGGCTCATTTTAGATTCTCTTCCTGCACTTAACGTCCTAGAGGTAAGTGGTCACTGCTGACTCACCCACGATCATGAGGCCACCTGGTGTCCGTCTGTAACCTCAGCCCGGTACTTAGCTCGGGTCCGAGGGCCGCCTGCAGCTCCGGTTAGGCCTGGGTGCTTTTAACCGGAAGGTTGCCGGTGTGAATCCCACCCCTGGTAGAACTGCTCATATCTTCTTTGGGCCCTTGAATGAGGCTCTTAATATGCTCCAGATAAACAGCAGACCCTGTGCTCACATCCCAAGCTTCTCTCACACCTCAGTATGCGTCTCAAACCAAGAGCGAGACGGCACATGTGAAAGCTAAGCAATACCCAAATGGCAAAATAGTCTCATTCCTTTCAAGTTTAATTTTTTCATTTCAGGAAACACCCCCTGGGACATGAAGGTAGGCTGAGGAATTCGAAGGCAGTGCACATTACATTCAGCAGGTACTTCAAACCCATTGCTCCAGACATTTCATGTTCGTTTTATATTCGTGAAACTTGTAGCTTTTTTTGGGGGGGAAACGGAGGATGTTCGACGCAAGTGGTAGATGAAAGATGCCGTGTAAATATACAATCCGCAAGACACCGAACTTCACCCTTACTTAATGACTGGGGACTGTGAATCAAAACACCCAGACAACTCTAGACAGTACAAATTTGACTTTATTCATGTTAAGTCAAGTTTCTAAAATGTCGGTATAAATCTCCAGTGCAAAGGTTGGTTGATGGGTCTAATTCTCAGTCTGTCACATTTAATCCGCTCAGTGCTTGTTTCAATGCCAGTGAGCTAAAAATGGCAGAATTCATAAAACGCAAAAAGGAATTACTGTAGAAACGAGGAAAGTTCAAGAATTTATTAGAAAATGTTAAAGGGGAAATAATCGAAAATGTGTCCGCAACAATCTTGGCACAAATATGGAACTAAAGAAAGCAACGCTATCGCTGGTGCCAGTAGGATTACGGAAATCATACAAGTACCAGGAGAATTAGTGAAATAGTTTATTCGTTTCTCCAAAGTAGAAAAATGGCTGTGTAAGCTTCATTAATTATACGGGCCTGGGTGAGCCCCACCCCCTGCTTTCCCATGATGCCTTGCTGCCTAGGGCTCATTGCTGTTGATGGTCCTCTGCTGCGTCCTGCTGGTTCTCCTGGCCTCTAGGTGCTTGGCTCGCACCCAGCGGTCCCGTGATAGCGTGCTCTGACCCGCACTGAGGGACAGCAGCCTGGCCGAGAGGGTGGGGGGAGGGGTCAGAGGGTGTTCCCGCGGTCCACCCTCCTTCTCAAAGCCATCAAAACCCTGACAAAGTGAGTACTCTACAAAAGGGGGCCTCTTAACATGAGAAGATCAGCTGGAACATACCTGGCAACCACTAACGTTCTGTGAAGGTCATCTGCGGAGATGCTCTGCGGGTCCTCCTTCCGCATTTCCACGAAGTCCTCCTCCACCATCTGGGGTGTATTGCCAGAGAGGGGTTAGTGTGCATGCAGAAACACCCCCATCCCTCCCCCCAGGTGGGCGGGACCTCGCTGACCTTGGTCAGCTCCTCGGAGATGCTGTATTCCTGGCGCCGGAGCGCGGTCAGATAAATGCGGAATTTATTCAACAGGGACGGGGGCAGCGCTGCCTGCAGGGCGCCCATGTACTCCTCGATGTTGGGGGGGGCCAGCTGGGGCTGGAGGGGCACGTGGCAGTCGGACTGTGGGGTGGCAGAAACAGACCGGTTAACCAAAGTCGCTGCCTACGTGCCGTGGAGCCGCTCAGGGTCACCAGAATGACCTGGCAGGAACGGCCCCCGCGGCCCACGGGCACAGCGTCGCATGTGTCCTCACCGGCAGGAGTGATTTTCCCTCTGACGCGATCAGCACATTAATATTGCAGGGGAATTCCATCTGGTGGTAGCTGAAGTCATAATCAACCTTTTGCCAGGAGATCAGGTTGCCCAGGGTGGTGATGTTCCTGACGCCTGTACCGAGGGCCGGAGAGGGGAGAGTTGGTTGGGGCCTGTTGGGTGAGGTTCCCCCTCCCCACCGCCAGCACCACCTTACCCGCCGCGTCCAGCTGCCCCTGCTGCAGCTGCGTCTCGTCCAAGAAGAGCAGCGTGTTCGGGGTCAGCTGCAGGATGCCGCTGCGTAGCCGGTTGGCTGTGTAGTCTTTCTGGGGTGTGAAGTGCAGGCTGTTCATGTTGCCAAGGCTCATGCTGACCCGGTGGGACTGGCGGGAAAGAAGAATGGGATTCAGGCCATGCCGGTCGTCCCGGGCAACGCGCCGCTCGGTCGGTGAGTGGGGTGGCCGTCGGCCTGACTCACACACGTCACGAGCTGCTGAAGCACCCCGAAGAGCTGCTCGCTGTAAGAGGAGTTGGGGGGGCAGCCGCTCAGGTTGAGGGTGAACTTCCCCAGAGGAAGGACGTCTCTCCTGGCGTAGCTGGAGGACGAGGCGCACACAGTCAGCATGGCGGTACCTAGGAGGCCGGGCCGCGCCGGGCCAGCAGGGTGCGGGGGCACTCACACGTTAGACAGGAGGTGCAGGAGGAGATACTCTGCCGCCAAACCGTCTCCTAGCAACACATGCGTGAAGAAGCCGACGAGCTCCGCTCTAATGGATGCCAGCTCGCCCAGGAAGCCCGAGGACACTAAGGGAGGAACAGGGGAGGCGTGGTGAATCACAGCAGTGCCTCTGCACCTTCACCTGATCATCAGGCATGGAGGTTAATGGACTGTGGTGGCATATGGGCGCACTGACCCTCCGAGGCAGCAGGGGGCAGTAGGGGGTTGTTATGTTGCAGTCTACAGGCATGCAGCATGTGAACTCGGGGAACCAAGGAGGCGGGCGGACTGTGGGCTCTCTGCTCTTCCAGGCTCTCCATCGGATCAACAAAGTGTCCTTCTCTGAACATGGGACGATGACATCACTGCACGGACTCCACACGACGGCAAGGAATCGCATGTCCTTTCAGATTAGTTAGAACTCTTTCTACCATATTAACACAGAATACAAAAATGTAGATTAATGGCGCTTTTCCATTGGGAAACAGGAACCGAACTGTACCCAAGCTATACCATGAAGAGAGACTAGCTCCAGCACGGTTCCAGCTCACTTTGGTCTTCCACTGCAGAAGGGCCGGCTTGGTCAAGGCGTTGCTGAGTGTGGACGGTGTCATAAAACCGAAGAGATGATTATGTACTGTTCACATCATGATTTACTACGTTTTTTCGTTAGCACGTCGGAAAATACCCATCTTGAAACGCTAGCAAAATTAGCATTCGCTCGTGTAAATCTGCATTATTAATCCATCCCATTCAGCTCTTCTGTAGTACTATAGTATAGTACAGGTGACCATAAGTTTTCAAGTTCCAAGTTATTGGGAATACATCAATACTGATTAATAATAATTAATAATGATTATTCAGATAATCCATGTGCAAAACATCGCTATGTCCGCTATTTCAATCAATCGAATAGTGATGAAACAACCAGCTCTATTTGGTCATAATTTCAGTCCTACTAGTAAGCATTGGCATGTCAGTGCGGGTAGAGCTTGGGTACAGCGTGGGTACGGGCATTATTTACAATGGAAAGCTGCCAGTTTGTGATACGGCTCAATTCTCAGTGGCAGTGGAAAAGCGCCATACTGTTGCTGTAGTGGAAAAAAAAAAAAAAATCAACAAGACAAGAAAAACAAGCCCCATTATTGGCCGAGGAAAACATGAAGACCATCTCACCGTTCCTCAGCGATGATGCTCAGCAGAGGGTCCATCGACAGGATCCCGTACACCTCCAGCACGTCGTTCACTTTGAACTTCTCCCACTCCTCATATACCTATGAACAAGAGCCACAGGACTGCAGAGACTGGCAGGAGCTCCGGGCCCCGGCCGGCCCCAGGGGATGGCGTACCTTCACCAGGCAGGCAGGCCCCGTCTCCCCGGGCAGGGGGAAGTTCAGCTCCAGGGGCTGGGGACACCCAGAGGTGGCGGTGTGTGCACCCTGGGATCCTGTCTCTAGCCGTTTGGTGTCTCCGTGGCCAAAGGCCTCTGTGGCAACGTGATCCCCTGGTAAACAGAGGTCGTCTCCTTGAGCCCGGGGTCGACACACTTCTCCGTGAGCAAAGACGGCCACTATGGGCTCACGCCACCTGCACATACCCGTCAGCTGCTCCTTCTGCTTGTGCGGTTGCGTCTCCATCTCGTCGTCCTCCTCCTCGTGGCCCCGCTTGTGCCGCTGCGGCATGTACGAGGTGGAGGGAAGTACGCGTGCCTGGCTGCAGCATGCGAACCCGTGCCATGGTGTTAAGGAGAGGAACGCCATGGGGGCCCAATCAGGCCGGGAGCAAGTCAACCCACAACCACCAAGCACCTCTGACAATTACCCACCTCACTGAAGCAGGAAAGCAGCCCCCCCCCCCCCAAAAAAGGATATGTCTTTGACCCACTGTGACTCCCCAGGAATCGGCATACAGTAAAAGCTCTGCCTCTCCATGGTCACCACACGTTTGGAGTTCAAGTCCACCTGAAACAGCAGTGATCAGAGCCCTTATGGTGGGACGACAGGCTTCATCCCTCCTGATACGGCACAAAGGATGCAGGCTTATCAATTTTGTCATGACAGTAAGAGTCCAACCAACCAAAACCTCCCAACTAGTCCAATTCCAAAATCAAGCTGAAACTGATGTGTGACATTTATAATGTGTTCTAGTGAGCAGCCAATGATCAGTGCTGAACAGACATGTTTTGGGTTGTGTACGAGGCTTTAAGGATTTCAGCATGGACATGCTACCGGGTTGGGTGTGCTCAAAAAGGTAGAGCATGATCTGACGTACGGGACATGCGGCTCACAGCTGCCATCTGCTGGCCGGGAGAGCAGGGTGTCCTGCATGTTCATCCTACACAGCACTTTAAAACCAGATCATGGCTTTTTATACAAGCTTTCTGTAGTCATGGAAATAAACCCAAAAACCATTTTAGGATTCTGTGGAAGACCATGGCTCAGTACACAGTGTGATCATCAGACAGACAGACCTACTCACCTCACAATCAGTCATGTCCTTGTACTTTCCAAGCTTTAAGACCTGCAAAGTCACATCTTAACGTCAGACATTCAGTTTCACCCTTAGTTACTGTTACCATGGAAACATGAGCCCACTCCCCTTTGTGGATGCAGAATATTACCCAACATTCCCACAAACTGGAGCTACATGACAATGTTACTCTCACTGTAGGGATTGGTGAGGCTTCTCCTGGCACACAGACGGTTTACCAGGAGCCAGATCTCCTCTAAAGCGACTGGCGCATACACTATAGTAAGCCAAGATGTCTGTAGTGAAGTAGCCCAGTGGAGAATGACAAGGCCTGGATGCAAAGCACAAACCACGGCCCTTACCTGGGATTCAGGGGAGGGGCCAGCCATTTCATACACCCCCACATAAAATTCAGGATCAAACATGTCCTGCACCATGCAGCGGAACTTCACCAAGCTGCTGGTCTTCAGGTAGTGCAGAGGAACATCGTTCAGCGAGGGAACCTGTGCAAAGATACCACTGTCAGATCAGCCACACATTTGTTTATTACATTAGAACAGGAAGTGACGCTCAGTCTCTTACAAACCATGCCTGAGAGCTAAGCCAAAGGAATGATGGAACAGTGAACTGATCTCATGTCACAAGGGGACCGCAGGAAGGCATCTTACAGACACAGTGATCACAGTGTCAGCTGCGGCACAGGGATAAACTACATACCCAGCTCGCTGCTTCTTGGTCCTTTAGTTTCTCTTTGAAAAAATCCAGAACTTTCTGCTCCCAGTCTGGACTGGAATTGTACTGGGCTGCAGAATATAAACACTCAATCAGAAAGGTAGGGACTGTGAGTAAAATTAATGTTAATTAAATGCGGAAAAATAAATATAAGCTACAGGAACTGGGTTCCCCTGCAGAAATATGAGCCATGTCATGGATGACTGTAAGGGCATAAACAAGCTCAGATTATACAGGATTTTGCACAATGCTGGATTGTACTGTCTGCCAAGAGTGCATATTTCGTTTTTCTACACATGGTTCGCCGTCAGCAGACACCTGACACGCATTAACTACCGTCCGATAGCTCAAATACATTTCCTTATTTCCGTTTCGTGTATATACTAGTCAATTAGGGAAGGGCGGGGTATTTAAAGTCACCGAAAGACAGGAGCAACTGCCCAGGTCACAGGAGGAAGGGGGACAGCATGTATGCATATACGGGTACTGTGGGTACACATAATTCAAGAACATGGCATTGCTGTCCAGCTAGCTATCGTTACCAAATCGGACAACTAGTTAGGGTAGGGTAAACCAAACTGCTAACTTAGCTAATTATTCAACCAGTTCGATAAATATCATCTTACCAAAAATGCCTTCCACGACACCGAGGGGGCTGTTGATCCAGTCGTGAACAGTGGGCATTTTTACGGGTCTGAAGGTTGTACACGTTTGTGTTCCTCTTACACAGAAAGAGACCCACGCCTCACAACGGCGGGAAAGGCGCGTCACAGCGCGTCACAGTACGGCGACGTGACGCGACACGTAAGCACGTACTTTCGGGTACACAAGTTAGGCGTCCCTGTTACCATTGTTATTATCACTGTCGCTAGCTAAGCTCCGGCACGAACAAGTTATTGTTATTCACATATAATGTGAAAGTCCGGCACATATAATGCATATGCCTTCCGGATTTCGTCACCACATGTCGGCTCCGTGTGCAACATAAACAGACCATGGTTCCGGCAATTTAAATACACCTTTGATTCTCACTAGTATTGTTTTATTTGAAGTATTTTAACTGAAACACACGTAAATTATATGCATTATATTCATTCACATGCAATTCACTGATTACACTGAGCACTGATCGATTTACAACGAATAACCCATAACTAGCAATTTCTAGTTTTAAAAGCCGGTTAATCCAATTAGATATTTTAGCTATTTGTTCCCAAAGAAACTGAATGGTAATTACCAAAAGTGTACACAATATCTGAGTTATTTGATTCCAGTGTGATTTCCGCCCTTGAGTAATTTGGCACTTTATCATTAACGTTTAATGCACGGGGCAATATTGCGGTCAGACCTATGTCCGGCAGATGGCAGGAGTGCACAACCCAGATTTAAACGACTAGGGGATTAGTTATTACATGAACTTTTCAAATAGTAAGCTACTTTACATTTTAGGTAGCGCAAATATTATTTTTGTAATAACAACAACGGCTTTATTGCTTTTATACAATTACTGAATTTGTGTTTTGCATTCGGTCATTTTCATTAATCTTTCTGTTTAAACATTAACACAAAGGGTGGAAATAAATTGCATTTTAGAACTGTTATATTATTCATAACAGGTTCAACCAATTTGAAAAAGTATCCTCTTTAGACATCTTCGTTTCAGATAACCCACAGTTAATGCAAAGCAGGAAAAACGCGCGTCCTTGCTCCGGGACCCCTTTCAAACTGCTTGCTGGTTATTGGTCAGCGGCAGTGAGGCTCTTTCTTGACACACTGGAGGTTTGCGATGATGTCATGCTGCCGGGGGGGACTCGGCGAGGTCGGACTCGTAGAGCATATCCAGCTGGGGCTGTGCTGCGATGTGACCGACAAAGTGTTTTATCTGCGGCTGCACTTAAAAGGTACTGATCAACACTCCTCGTTTGGATTGCCAGTGCCAGGATTTCATTTAATGGTTTTTGAACCACAGCAACTCGGATTGCACGCCTGACAGAGGAATGAATGTCTTCTAAGCCTGCAGGACGCATCACAAACCGGGCTCTTGCATTCAGCTGTCCAGATGAAACCCCCGCTGAAGATCGAGTTCGGAAGACTGATGGGTCAGGGTGACCTGGAATAGTCCGATCGCTCCTCGACAAGGTCCCGCAGCACGATGCCTCCGCAGGGCGTCGGGGGGTATAAGCCGGTGGCGACGTCCGACGTCCCCCCGGTCCCCCCGCGGCGGCTCCGTAACGGGGAAGAGCGCAGAATAAAGTGCGTCCTGGTGGGAGACGGTGCGGTGGGCAAAACCAGCCTGATAGTCAGCTATACCACCAATGGGTACCCGACGGAGTACGTGCCAACCGCCTTCGATAACTTCGCAGGTACCGGCGGCTGCTCGCACAAACTTTTACTTATATAAATATGTAAAATCATAAACAGAAGGCTGGAATGGTGTAAAGGACAAAATTAATTTAGTTTTTTATGTCAGTGATCTAAATTAATTTTTTTAAATCTGGCAACTCTGCATAAACCCCTTAATAGAATATAGCCTGGTGTACTACTTATGTGATACTACTTATAGTTTGCTCTAATAATACTATACTAATACCTAATATATTTAATCATATTGTCATGTTTCACGTAGCGTGTAATAATAACCTACTGTACAATAGACCTAATGCTTGTGGTAATATTTATTTTATCATCATTTAACGTTTAGGCAATATTTAATAAATTATGATCGCAGGCGGAATTACGGGGTTTCAGACACATTGCTACCCAAACAACCCCTATCTGGCTGGTCTAACTGATTATGTCTTTTTTTCTCCAGCGGTGGTGGCGGTGGACGGAAAGCCTGTAAGGCTGCAGCTATGCGACACCGCTGGCCAGGTGGGTTTAACAGCAAATATACTTCTATCAGGGTTTTAAAAAGGCGGCACGTCAAGTGGTTCAGTCCGGTCGTGTGCTAGAGTAAAGATGACGTTACCGCGACACATAATGAAATACTGTGACGGGAGTTCCTGTGAATAAGTTACAATCGGGAAAATGGTGATGAATTGGTTCTAGTCCCGGAAAAAAGAAGATATAGAACAGTGGAGCAGCTGTTGTTAGTCAGAGGAAACGCAAGATGAGTGCTTTTGGAAGAGTGGGCTGGAAAGCAGAAGCAGGAGCCAACAGCCATTTGGAGCAGAGCTGTCTAGACACAGGAAGGACCCAGCTCAGCCTGCCTGGAAATGGGGCTGGATCTGAACCACTAAACGTGAGCCAAGGGGTCAGGAAAACAATGCAGACACTTCATTAATGTTTTATTAAAGGGGGGTTTTATAAATGCTGGGCAGAGCAGGATTGATGTCAGTTAGGATTTGGTGCCTGTTGGCCGCGTCTGCAAACACATAGTCACCTTTGGCGGTTTCCCCGGAGGGGATTCATCACCGTATGGTTAAAACATCACTACGGGAAGGAGGCCACAGAGATGTTAGAAAGGACATTCTTGCCGTTTATGAGCGCTGTTGGAGTCGCGACCAAAACTAGAGAAACAGATGGTGTGTTTCCCAGCATCAAACCTGACAGAGAAGAAAGCAACTGGGAATCTCTCTATCGCCGGGAAATCGCAGTGATTGTGCTCTCGCAGGTGGAGTGCTGCTCTCCACCCCGCTGCTGGCGTGGGAGGGGCTGCTCTGGTGGATTCTGCTTGTTAATCTGGCCTAAATGTAGGTTAACGGTCCCTCACTGACAGCACTGAGCTAAATTGCTCAGTTACAGCTCTAATTGACGAGCCAGCATTCCAGAAATGATTTCCCACTCCTCTTGGGGGGAGCTTCTCAAGGAACGTTTGCTTCGGGAAGAGATAGAGGGGAAAGAGAGAAAGAAAAAGAAAAGGGTGGGGGAGAAGAGACCCAGAATGCTTGGACTGTAAAACAGCGCCTCCTTATGACGGAGGCGCACAGTTATTTCGTGATTTTCTGTAACGGCTACAGTTGGCGATGCGTGAGAGATACAGGCCAAATGTCGCAGCACTCGCCAGATGATTAAAAGAGGATTAGAGGCACATTACAGGAGATAAGGGCCCCTCTTGGCGTCAGGGCTCCGCCGCTGGGCCCTTATCAGGGTAATCCTGTGCAGAACAAACACTTGCGCTGGTTTACTGCCCCCGCCACATCCCTGCGAAGACGGTGCATTCCGGCATCTCTGCCCCGCACCTCCCCATAACAACAGCAGACTTTTATCGCATAAACGTAAACACACGTAGCTCCGACTCCCGCCCCACTGTTATCCCAGAGTCACGTCACTGCTTATGTAATCTGTTAATTCCATGATAATATACATAACCCATTTTACCAAGTCATGTGATCGGAGGGGATGTAAGATTTCAGCCAATATGTTTTCCTGCTGTCATTTGTCTTCAGACAAACTGGCCGTTTTAAGAATCTAGGGGCCTGTTTCACGAAGCAGGGTTTCTTGCTTAACCGGGTAATTTAAGGTAGTGTGGGCTATATGGACTTTATCTTCGTTCACTTAAATTTAGTCTGTAGTAGGCAGTCTGCATCCTCATTGTTAACTGCATTGAAGGGATTTTCATTACTGTGTCAGCGATGAACACATGCTGACCAGCAGAGCTGGAAAGTTCAGGTTCAGAAAGTACAAATCCAGACCAGGATTTTGTTTCAACTAAACAGTTGAGTTAAAGAGTGAGAGAGTACAGCTGGTTGGATTTATAGTTTGTGGACCTGAACTTTCCACCCTTGCTGACCAGTCGCCTCACTAACCATCCCAACGTGTCGTCCCCGAACGCAGGACGAGTTTGACAAGCTCCGCCCCCTGTGCTACACCAATGCCGACGTCTTCCTGCTGTGCTTCAGCGTGGTGAACCCTGCCTCCTTCCAGAACGTGACAGAGAAGTGGGTGCCCGAGGTGCGCCGGCATTGCCCGCGCACGCCGCTATTGCTGGTAGGCACACAGGCGGATCTGCGGCAGGATGTCAAGGTGCTGATCGAGCTGGCCCGGTCAAGGGAGCAGCCCGTGGACCCACGTGAGGCCCGCGTCTGCGCCCAGGACGCCAGAGCCGTGGCCTATATGGAGTGCTCGGCGCTGACCCAAAAGAACCTCAAAGAGGTGTTCGACACAGCCATCATGGTAGGAATCCAGCATGCCGACAGCCAACTTCAGCAGCGGCTGAGGAAGAGGACTCCAGATAAGATGAAGATGCTCTCAAAGTCCTGGTGGAAAAAGTACTGCTGTTTGGCATAGACTGTGGGGGGCGGGCAGCATGGAGATATAAGGGCGAGGGCTTGAGCGCACTTTCTGTGCAGACCTGTAGGGGGCGGTAGCACAGAGACCAAACAAACTGCTCTTCAGTAATGTGGGATTGGGGGGTAGGACTGCTAACAATGCATCACACCCCAGCTGAGACTAACACAAAAGTTAAGTTTGTCACCTTACCTCCTACATAATAGCTGTGACATCGAGGCCTGGCATTCGCTTTGCTTATGACCTGAGTGCCGTGTTGTCGACACATCGACACACTCTTTTAGGCATAGCTCACTCTGCTTCGAGTAGAGCCGCCCACAGTGTTGGGAGCTTATTTTTCCTATCCAGTATAAAGTGACATTTTTGTGGCGTTTGTAGGCAAAGCTGATTACTTGCCATGGAACCCAGCACACTGTACATACATGTCATTTCACGTTTGGCTTCCAGGAGCAAAATCCTGAGGCTCATTCTGCCCCCCCGGCCGCCCCATGAGCGTTCTCCTGTTGGTGATGTGGAATCTCGTGTTTTCCGCTGAGATGGGTTTTGTGGCGCTTGGTGCATACTGGATCTTCTGGAATCACACGACTGTCGGCGCAGAGCTCAAGCTCAAAGAAAGCGCCTGGGTTAGTTTAGAGGAAGAACTCGAGAGCCAGAATTTAAATTCAGTTCTTTTTTTCAAAGCATTAGATCCTCCTCTGCAGGGAGACGACCCACAAGGTCGTCATGATTAGCCAGGACTGGAGCTCAGGATCAGCAGGTTAACAGCACTCAGACCGCACACCATTTTGCAGGCCTGTTGTTGATCTCGTGTTATTCTGCGCCTCCAACGTACAAATTCAAACATTTTGGCGTAAAACAGTAGAACAAATCTCTGCATATTGCTTTTCATGTTTTACTCCTAAAACCATTAAACATAGAATCGATCAGTTGCTTCTTAGCTTTTAAAAGCACTGTCTGTTTTGTCATATTTAAAATTTATTCTGGTCATTGCGTAAAGAAAACAAATAATTGCTTCAAAAAATTCCGGCATTTAAATGCTGATGTGATTTTATTAAGCTTTCACGCAACATTTCTATGTTAAAGACAGCTTTCCATATTATGAATTGGCAGCTCTGTTTTAGCTGACGATAAGGCCTTGAATTTAAATGCCAGTTCTACCAATTACTTTGCCAATAACCGATAATGTCCAGAGGGTTTTTTTTTAATGCTGGATAGTTTTTATAAGCTGTGATTGGCTGAATGTTGGTGTAATTGCTGCTGGCCTATTCATCCTGGGGGCGTCCTCGTATTTGCAGTCTACTTGTGGTCCTTGTAATAGGTAGTAACCTGAACTGTGATTAGGGCGACAGTTTGCTTCAAAATGTTCAAGCTGTGATACCGGTTACTGCAAATCTATCCAGAGGTGCTTCGATTAGCACACAGAACCACCTATACGATTGTTTTTTTCATTTCTATTTTGACCTTGGCATGTCACAGGCTCTTGAGTTCTCTCCATGTTTGGGAAGATGCACATTCCAGAATGTGAGCCAGGATTCCGGATTGAGTTCTATCTTTCTTTGTATCCATGTGCTGTAAATCATATACTCCGCCCCAACAAATGGGACACTTTATTTGTAAAGATACTGTAAACAAGGGCTTTGCCGCTGTGACCTCTGACCCTTTTTGTAGCCGGGCATCTCGCTGAGGATTGCGCATTGCTGTGCAGAGAGCTGCCGCCGAGTTACATGGGGGTAGGGTCAAAATCGCGGAGTGCTGTTGTGTCCGGCGCTGTCTTCTGGATCTCTCTTCACACCGGGGCTCTTTACTCGTCAAATCGGTTCTGGAAGCCCACGATGGTGCGCTGTCTCCATGCAGGATGTGGCTCTTTGAAAGTGACATAAAGCTTGCAGGTGGTAAGATTCTTTTCAGATTGGGGGGGGGGGGCTGGAGGGAGGGACTGGCCTTAGACTGGTGTGCGATTTAGGGGGATATCTGAGCTGGCTCTTTTCGATTGTGGGTGGAATTGGGGCGTCTTCCCAAAGCGAGGCTTTCCTGCACGCTGGGACTGTATTAAGTACCAGCATCCCTGCACTGTACTGTATCACAGAGTGAGCTCACAGGTCTAGTTTGTATCTATCTCTGTGAGCTTCCTGTCAATGTCAAACCAGAACAAAGGGCTGTATTTTGTTACCTATTTCAGAATAAACAATTTTTTGTTATATATTGGAGTGTTAAGGAAAAAAAAACACTTCTACTGTAAGCGTTTCATTATTCTGATCTTACAAAGCAGGAAAAAGAGTTTTCTTTGATTTTATTCACACATATGTTCAAGGTATGACTTCCTCACGGCAGGTTACCTCCTGAACACAATGAATACTCTGTCACATTTCTGAACAGCTTCTCGGCTGCGGCGAGTGGATCGTATCTCTGGCGCTTGAGAAGCCGCGTGGCGCTTGAGAAGCCGCGTGGCACTCCATCGGACCCAAAAAGCCCAAGCCGTGCACTGTCCTGCTCGCCTGCGTCACAGCCAGGGGAGTTGCAAGGGAGGACACAAATAAACCAGTTTGGGTTGCTCCCGTCAACTGGACGTTTTCTTCGGGAAGAAAGACCTGAAGTCCTCAGAGGGGGTGCCACATCATGTCTCTCCACATCATGTCGTGAAAAATGAGCTTCAGAAGTTGAATCTCAACCTCAGAGTAGCAGAAGCCGGCAGTGTGGGATGTGAGGAGAGGTGCGGGGGGTAGGTAGTGGCCACATAAGGGGGGCTACTTTCAAATGGGACACTATGGATTTGTCCCCTCTGTCCCTGTTTGGAAAAAATATGGTGTTTGTGCATCTGTTTTAAGCATCATCCTAGATGATTTATTTTTTATAAAACCTGGATGCATCCTGGCAAGTCTCAGTTTATTTGCGAGCACCCTGTGTTTGTGTGTGTGTGTGTGTGTGTGTGTGTGAATCACTGCCGGTAGTGGGGTTCTGGCAGGGTGGCAGGCCTGAATCCTCCCCCAGGATCGCCCCAATTCTGTCTCCCCTGTGGTGAATGTTCTAATGCTCTTTAACGAGCTTTCTTGGCCCATTTATCGAGTCGTTGCATTCTGAAGGAGCCTAGGACAGAACTTCCCACTGTCATGGATGTAGTGCTAAGTTTGGCTCATGCTAACAGCAAATGCACACCGGCATGTGTTTCTGGCCTGCATACCTGCCCCCCGCAGTAACGTCGAGAGCCACCGGAGAAGCCCGGGAACAGGCTCTGTGTGTGCTTCCTAATCGATCCCAAATGCTGAGACTCGGAGAGCCTTTTTATCACATCTGTCTGCCTGCTGTAGTTAGCGGAGGGCCTTGTGTGTCTATAAATCATTCTGGGAGGCTTATGCCCCATCCCGTTCCTGCGCCATGCCCCATCTCATTCCTGCGTCATGCCCCATCCTGTTCTTGCCTCATGCCCCATCCCTTTCCTGCCTCAGGCCCCATCCCGTTCCTGCGTCTTGCCCCATCCCGTTCCTGCCTCATGCCCCATCCCTTTCCTGCCTCAAGGCACCAT
>JAODKE010000068.1:2186788-2212860 GCA_026779605.1 Mormyrus hasselquistii
ATGGATGGATGGATGGATGGATGGATGGATGGATGGACAGATGGAGGCATTAGTAAAGAAGCATTACTTAGTATTAATATTAGTAATTTCAACATATTTAAGTTCCTAGCGTATGCTAACAAGAGACTAAAAGGTAACAGATTCTCAATCATAATGGACATAATGTGGAATGTCATTAGACAGACATTAAAACTACTCACTAAATAGCAACAATGACTGCAGTCTGTTCATGATCACACTACAGCCTCATTTTAACACTACCAAGCAGTTCGCAAAAGCAGGTGTACCCAGTTTAAATGCAGCTATTATGATCACAGAAATGGCTTGTCTTTTTCTGCTGGGCCTTGATTACTCCATCCAGTTATTAAAATCCATCCATCCGACGTCTGGCAGCTTATCCTGATCAGAGTTACAGGCCTGGAGTCTATCCCAGGCTATACGAGGCAAGGGTACGCCCTGCATGGGATAGTCATTAATATATTAATTTAAAAATCTGGTGATTCACTTTAATCGTAGATATTGCTATATTTATTTGCTCGACGAATTATTAACCTTCAGTATGACGTTAAGTAATATTTTACGATGTCTGCTATTATAGCATGTTAATATTAATGCTAATGTCCGCACTTGTTTAAAAATTCTACTGGCAGTATTTACTTGTACAGTCTGAATGCGTATGATACCTCAGACGCTTACATCTTCTGCTAACGTCAAACATATGTTTTTAACTGCAACAGCAATGCCTTACAAAACAGGAAACCTAATCTAGTTGACAGGAGAGGCTGTGGACACACTGTGACACGGAGCATAAACACTCCTTGTCCGGTAGAAGGTGCTCAAACGAGATGCATGACTATGGGGGTGAGTAATGCTGATAGTGAGGGTACAAAACTCCCTGTTCTGGGGGGGTGGTGGTCATGTCATGTTATTGCTCCATCTCTCACTGTTTACATTTGGAGTCTTTCGAGTTCACATAAATATATAAGAAAACAGAACTGTTAATTTTCGGAACCAGATATGATAACCTGGCCGGATAATCTGGTTTGCTGGTAGGACGACGTAATACAGGCTAGTTAAAACGTGACTTTATTAAAGATGTTTATTCTTTAAAGACGTGGGATGGAAGCAGTCAGCGTCAACGCTGACATCTGAAAACAAGTTTATAGGTTGCAACGCGGATCTGCACCATGACAGTCTATATGCTGTTTAGCAGTTACTTATGGACTGCATTTTGCCCGTTACTGCATCCAGGACCTGAACTTACGTTGCTGCGGGGCTTTGTGCTGAGCTGGGGACGGGCCAGGAAGACGGGAATGGCGCCCCCCCCCCCGCTTCGCAGTTAATCACTGCTTCGAGTAAACACGACTCCCCAACAGGCACCAAACACAGCTTCTTCCTTTCTGCGGGAATGTAAACAGTGATGTCAGCCTTGTAGGCGCGCCAGCAAGTTAAGGAAAGTGTACTTTCCCATATAAAATGATTAGACTTTCCGTCTAACTGGGATGACTATTACCTAATATTTTTATTATTCTATATTAAGTACTCAGGAAATGTCCTTTCACTTATATACTTATCAGTTCATATGTATAATTCCAAACGCTTTACCCACGCTGTAAAAGCTCTACAGAATAATGCAAAACACCCAGGACTCGTTTGCAGAGTTTTCTGTGGGGTACCTGTCACCCAATGCCGATGGATATACTCGAGAATATATCACCTCTTAGTGGTCATATCCGTGTATTTCGGCTAAATTGTATTTAAGGATCGTGGCGCGCACTAAAATAAAAGTACCGAGAGAATCCTTCGCTCGCCGCTGATTTTTGGATCCTGAGTAACAAATAAAAGTCACCAAGAAGTCATTATAAAAATCCAGTCTTACTGGGGTTTTAAATTACATAAAAATAAAGAATTTGGGCAAAATATAATCAGCTAGTGATGTTAACATTTTGATGTTTTTAAGCAGTACTTTCTGACCTGCATTTTAATATAACAAAATCGCTTAAAATAACTATGTGTCCACATATCCTGCAATTGAAACTGCAATTACTTAATCGTAATACAAGTTATTCTTAATATAAATGAAAGAGGCGCGTAAGGCGACTTTTATTTTGACAGCCGCACCGACGGGAAGTGCGGATCGGTCCCGGGGCTCCAGCAGGATCCGCGGTTGCTCTCTCTCCAGGATTTCTCCCTTCATTACATCTGCCGCCGCCTTCCGAGCCTCAATATAAGGGAAATAGACGATTTTCACGTCCTACGGCGACCATGTCCGAGACATATGGTATGCATATCCGGCATTACTGCTTCATCTATTAAGATAGATGGATAGATAGAGATCTGCGATGGAATGCATGGATCTGAGCTCTGCAAAACACCGTGCTGGGTGTCTTTGCAAGCCGATTTGCAGCGTGGACGCTGGATATGGCAGGCGCCCCCCAGGCCGGGTAATACCGGCCGTGCCCTGGCCTCTGTATCTGCGGGAAAGCGCTCGAAGGCGGTCCGGCGATGCTTCTTAGATTCGGGGGGCGGGGGGGGGCTGCGCCTACTGCGCTTCGGCATGTAAAGTGTGTATGTGTGCAAACGAGCTATTGACGCTGCATTTCCTCCATAACACGAAGGCGTATCTCCTAGACAGCTGAGCACCCCGCTGTTTAAATGCCAAAAACATGTAGGGCGGCCAGTTCATTTTAATCAGTGGGATGAGTTGGATGGCAGTTTTATACGCGATGAATTTATCGCCTTACTCCGATGAATTTCTGGTATTGCAAACTTTTTCCCCATGATATACAGTGCGGTAGCATGGTCCACAATGTATGGGCGCTTTTATCCACCCATGTCTGGGTGTTCCCCTCTTCGGCTGCGTTCTGTAATATAATTTAATTTCAGAACGTGTGGGGTTATAAGGCCGATGTACTGTACTCTGCCGTATCATACGTAAGTATTGCCCTGGATCTGTGTACCCCAAGGTCAAAAAGACACTTAATGGCGTGGTGATACCGTGGTACTTCACTTTGCCCGGGGCGGGACACCCGACAGTCGGGGTCCCTGTACTTGGAGTCTATCTCCAGGGCTGCTGTTGCGCCTGCTTAGTGATGTTGTGATAAATACGGACTCGGAAATGATGCCGTCTCATGCAGATGGTGCACATGCTCCAAACCTAGGGAATGTCACAGGAATAGCGGGATTTATGTGATTAGATATTAAATTCTGACGTTGCTCTTCATTTTATAGACTTCCTGTTCAAGTTTCTGGTGATTGGCAATGCAGGGACTGGGAAGTCATGTCTGCTTCACCAGTTTATAGAGAAGAGATGTAAGTAGTGGTCTCCGTGGCAACAAAGTACCAATGGTCTGAAATATTTTTTTATAGTTTTTTCATACCCGTGATACCAAATGTTTTATGTGTCTCATTCCGATTCGGTCATCGAGTACTCATCTCTCACCCTGATTGACTCATTTCATTATATTAATATTTTGTTGTGAGAATTTTATTGCAAAGGCCCCAGTAGCAAATGAGTATAGAAGAACGCTGTCAGAAAATCAGGCTGCTGTTGTTGTCACGTGTTGTTTGCTCTGCCAGTCAAAGAAGACTCGAACCACACTATCGGCGTGGAGTTTGGCTCAAAGATAATCAACGTAGTGAACAAGTTTGTCAAGCTGCAGATCTGGGACACGGCCGGGCAGGAGCGCTTCAGGTAGGAGGGAGGCTCGCCGGGCCGCTACCTGCCATCGTCACCCGTCTGTGACTTTGCTTACGGGTCGGCCATCTTGTCAGCCATCGTATAAGCCTCCGCGTACCACGACGGTGCCAGAATCGCCCGGCAACGTCTGAGTCACACTTGCGTGTGGCGGGGGGGTCGGAACTGCCTGTGATTCAAGTCCGGGCCTCCTCCGTGTCCCCACCACAATCTGTTTGGATTTTTTCAAGCATAAACACCAGCTCTTGGAAACCAAAAGATTATAAAATTATATTTTATATTTATAACCACAAAGAGTCTCCTTAATGCCCCCGTTCTTGGCTCCGTGTCCCTGAGGTCTGATTGCTCACCGCTGGCCTGTCTCCTCGTGTCCAGGTCAGTGACTCGGAGCTACTACAGAGGTGCGGCAGGGGCCTTGCTTGTGTATGACATCACCAGGTAAATACCGACCATGTGCTCATTTGGTATCCAATCAGATTTCAACGTGAAAGTCTAGCGGATGCAGCAGTTAGAACATGACTTTTCTGCAGAAATGCCAGTTTGTTAGATGCGGGTGACAATCCTGCTTTTAGATTCCACTCCCCGTATGTCCCTGATGTCCTCATCCCCGTCCCCTCAGCCGGGAGACCTATAATGCCCTGACTAACTGGCTGACGGACGCGAGAATGCTGGCCAGCCAGAACATCGTCATCATCCTGTGCGGGAACAAGAAGGACCTGGACAGTGACAGGGAGGTCACCTTCTTGGAGGCGTCCCGCTTCGCCCAGGAGAATGGTGCGTCTGAACGGGCACGTCCTGGCCGACCTCTCCGGGTCCTTCAGTGTTTGTTTACGTGTTTGGGGCTGTCACGTCCTATGTCCTGTGTTTTGCTAATCTAGCTGGCAGCAGTTTATTCATTAAACTGCTTAATCTAGTGTGACAGTCATCATCCTCTTAGCAGTGTCTTACTTTTCAGTTAAATTAGGTACATTAGGGTTGAGTTTAAAGGCAGGATTTGGCCGCCTGTCCATTCAGGGCAGGTTTGGTTCTTCAGCCACCGCGTCACCTGCTGTCCCCTTTGTGTACTGCATCAGGATCCATTCTGGTCTGGTCTGCATTATAGATGAGTTTGAAGAGGTTTTAACGAAATAAGTGTAGCATTAGCAAAAGGAGCCCCAGTTTGGTTTGGCATTAAAGCATTAGAATAATACAAAAATAAAATGACACATGGTGTTTGGAAAACACAATTGACTTTTGAAGTGTATTGATTTAAAGTATTTTTAGAGGTATTTTACTTTTAATGCTGATGACGTTTTTATATTATAGATCATTTTTTTTGGTCTGTAGAAATCAATAGACCATTTGCCACCAATACCATAGTTAGACCACTAGAGGCCGCTGCTGGATTCCTGTACGAGGCTGGTAATACCCTGTTTTGAACAAGGTTACATAACCACGATTTGCTGTACTGTGCAGTTGTCCAGATAAACCCACATCTGCCATGTTTATGACGTCATTTAGCTGGATCTGGATCTCTGCTTGTTGGCTTCCAGAGCTGATGTTCCTGGAGACCAGCGCCTTGACTGGGGAGAACGTGGAAGAGGCCTTCACACAGTGTGCCAGGAAGATCCTCAACAAGATAGAATCAGGTCAGCATAGGGGGGGGGGGGGGGCTGTGGTTTCACTCTACATTTCTGTGGGGTCCCTCACAGTGGCTACCTTCGTTCTGGTGTGCATGAGCGTTTATGAACGTTCTGGTGGAGTGGAAGCTGGCTGCCAGTAGAGAGTGTTGTAA
This sequence comes from Mormyrus hasselquistii, assembly GCA_026779605.1. Lineage (NCBI taxonomy): Eukaryota > Metazoa > Chordata > Actinopteri > Osteoglossiformes > Mormyridae > Mormyrus > Mormyrus hasselquistii. Next base: position 2,192,260 of record JAODKE010000068.1, read on the forward strand.
GCACAACTTTGATTACTGTACGTGATTCCATGAGGGTATTCCACAAACTAGATTTATCAGTTAGCTGGCTAACTTAAGCCAAACATGAAAACTTCCCAGTTGAAAGAGAGATGAGCGACATCCCTAATGGACAATTGTTGCATTGTTGCTTAAGTTATCTGACTCGTGAAGAAATCCTGCTTTGTGGAATATCCCCCGTCCCCAGTCTTTTCACAATGGGGGGGGTGCGTAGCTAACTGGCGCCTGGCTGACTTCCGCTCTGATCACCCACCAGGAGAGCTGGACCCGGAGAGGATGGGCTCGGGTATCCAGTACGGGGACGCCGCTCTGCGGCAACTGCGCTCCCCCCGCCGGGGTCAGGCCCAGAGCGTGCAGGAGTGCGGCTGCTAATGGCGGTGCTGGAGAGGCGGCGTGACCTCCGGGCCCAGGTGAGCCCTCCATGACACGCGCACAGCCGTCCGCCGTCACTACCACAGCTAGAGTTACAGGGCCTTACATCTGTAGATTGTCTCCGTAGGAGGAGGGTTCACGTTGCGTCCTTTACAGTCCGCCTTTTCCTATTGGGTCTCAGTAACTGAGTTGTGTAATAAATGCTATGGGACGCATCGCCTAGCGAGGGGTGTGCCACTTTCTGAACGGGCCAGACTGACTGGCAGACTAACATTGTGCTCTACAATGCAGGAGGATTATTCCGAATCTTTTAATTGCTGTAATGGGGGGGAATCTGTGAAGCACTTAGTGGGAAGAGCACAAAGGCCCATAACTCATAAGGAAGGCATTGGTCACGCAGACACCGGAGTGTGCGGCAGGCGCGTGAGTCGTGTCTGTGACGTCGCGTCTGTGACGTCGCGTCTGTGATGACGTCTCTGTGACCCCGCGTCTGTGACCACGCTCTAGCTTGCAGTCGGCTCTGGGGAACTTGCTGTAGCTACTGTTGGATTATACAGATAATGCTGAACCGGTCACTCTCCCGCATTAATTAGGCTCCCCCCGCGGTTTCCCGAGCTGTTCATGGTCTGGTCCAAACCCCCTCAGTTCCAGATCTACTTATGGATGAGTACTTGGATTTCCAAACTTTTACAGCCCTCATCTTGCTGACCTGGGGGGTCCCTCTTGGTACATTTCACCGATCCGGAGGTGGGAATGTTGATTTGAATCATCCGATTACAGTTAAAATGGAAATTGTTATAAACACTGTTATAAACACTCTGGAAATTGTCTTGTGACCCCCACTTTGGGAACCCTGTATTATAAGCAAGGTGATGTAGTTTAACATGAATATTATTTTGCTACTTGGTCAATGTGTGCTTTGCCTCCATTTTTCCTTAATTTTTACTTTTTCATGAGTTGGATTCAGGGTGAGGAATCGGGCTGTAGGGTCGTGTAGCAGGACCCCCTAGTAGTAACGCCTTCTGGGCTGCAACCGTCACTGAGCCCTGTAGACGGGCAATGAGGAGCTGTGATTGGAGGGCTAAGGACTGGGGGTGGAGTCAGAGAGCTCCTCCCCACTGTGCCCTTGAGGATCCCGCTGGCTTCGCCCCTCCTCAGCCGGAGGTGACACAGCAGCCCCATGTAAAGCACCATCCTTGGTGAGAGGGTCCCTCCCTGCTCACCCGAGCAAGACAGTCCAGGGCGGGATGGGTACGGCGCTGACGGGCAGTTATATTTAACCGTGGATATCGCGAGCGGCTCCTTGCCCGGGGCGCCTGGCTCAACTGACCGGCCATATTTGGGTCCGGCTGCATTTCGTGCCGGATGCCAACGACGCAAATAGATAAGGAAAGATTTTCAGGGAAGCAAAGGTCGGGACAGCTCCTGGAATCCACCCCTGCCGGGTAAAGGTGCTGGAGCCAGAGTGTGCTGAGGGGGAGGGACAGAGGGCCTGCATGCCCCCCCATCTTCCCTTCTGTTCCCCTTCGCAGGCGCCTGTACAGAGAGGAAAGCGGGTGGAGCGATTGTGCGTCCCTTGGCCATCCCAGCAGGGAGTGAGAGAGAGACAGACTCTTGCCTGACTTTCCTTTCATTTCCATAAGGAGTCGTCGTCGCTGGGGGGGCATTAGGATTGAGACCCCAGAGGGTCACAGAACCTTGGCCTAGCCTGACCCGGAAGCTTCCTAGTGGAGGATGCGGCCCCCACCCCCTACCTTTCAGAGTGGCGTTGCCGTGCCACCCTGACCTCCTGCATCATGTATTTCTTGTATAAATATGGATTCTATTGTATCAGACAAAGCATGTTTTATGAACTGAATGACTGCTTTACATTGTTAGAGTCTAACACAATGTCATTTTGAACTACTTACCTTGACTTAAATCTGTTCTGTCATGCAATGGGCTTTTTAATCAGTAGTGTCTTCGTAACACAAGCTGGTCGCACTCATCAGGTTTTTTTTGCAGATTGTTTGTTTTGAATGGCGTGACAGTTTCTCATGCTTTCTTAATTTATATTCGTAAATAGTTTCTTTTTTTAAATAAAAACAAAGTTTGATTTGATCTGGTTTGCTTTCTTTGTTCTTAAAATAACCAAAGGACTAAACCTTAAGTCTTAGTTAACACAATTGTGCTGGTTTCCTGCTACTGATTTCCTGCTTCAGAACAAATTCAAAGTGAACACAGATTTATGAACTTCCTTCGAACAACTTCAGATGTTGTTTTGTTTTTGAAGGATTTAAAAAAAAAAAAAAAACTATTTGTAAAATCGACTTCGGTTCTTTGATGGCTGAACAGTTAAATGAAGTGATCTGGTTTTACAGTTTGACGTATTTGCATAGAGTATGTGGGATTTCAGTAAAAACCCCCTTTGGCTGATCGGACCTTGTTCCTGTGTCCTTTCTACTTGCCACTTCCATCCACCATGGAATCGACATCCATGGCTTCTTCCCCAAGTGCAGATTAGAAGACTTGTCGCAGGCAAAAAATAACACTGGGAGTTTTTTTTGTCATCCGGACATCGAGTCTGCCCCTCCAAGCCAGGGATTATTTGGTTGTGTCGACATAGCAGGCTGGACCGATGCTTACCAAGGTGAAGCGTTGGGGAAATCGCCAAACCCTCGGACAGGAACCTTGTTCCACACTCCTTTTCATTTTCAGCTCAAAAATATTGTTAAGAATTAATGCACATTGAGACACAGAACAGTAGCAAAGATGGCAAACAGATCTTTGGATTTTATGCGGCTAGCCAAAGTCTGTATATAGCATCAGCTACGATTAATATCAGTCTCCTTCCCACACAGCTGCACCTTCTGGAAATACAATAAATATCTGGAGCCTTTAAAAATACGGATATGTTTTGCATAAGCTCATATTCATAAAATCGAGACACAGCTGGAATGTGATTTATTTCAAACATTTCTCTGTTTTCCATGCCACTTGTCCAAAACAATCCCTGTACAGAATGCTTAAGTCAAAAATGTAAACAGCGACATTTCTCCCGTAATCAATAACGAAGCATATACTGCGCCTGGCTGAATACTGCGCACACATGCAGCTATTGCTGGGCATTACAGGCACAAATGCAATCCCCTCCATGCCAGTGTGCCACTGGCATCGCTTGGCGCACTCACAGCCTTGTCCGGTTGCCAGGCTTTTGAAACGTCTTTATAAACACCCTTCACGACAATATGTTCCGAGGCTTTAGCATTTCGGCTCGGCAGCCATCATCCCCATGCTATGAGTGTCCTCCTCTATCACGCCCCACTCACAGATGCCATTTAGAAATACAACCATTCATTGCATTAAAAGAATGTGGTTAATATCTTCTGGGAGTTTGTGGTAGATTTAGAGGGGATCAAATACTTCTGAGGATTCCCACGAAAAAAGGGCGTTTAAGAAGCAGTATATTGGAATGCTTGTTGCCTAACGGCGTAAAATCACAGGCTATTTTTTAATCGATTTCGCTGGTGTGAAGTAGCTGCTGGTGTGTTATGTCACGTGACCAACGTATTTCTTCTGTTACACAGACTACAGCAAGTTCGGTTCCTAAGCAGAGGAAACTTACGTATAGTAAAAACATCCACCTAGAAATCATTCCCAAAATATACTCTAAAATGCATACACGATTGTCACCCAGGCTAATATCTGAAGTACTATATATCATTTTTTTAAATTGAGGTCAAACAATCATTTTTAGTCTGTGACGTAAATAATAATCAAAACACTTAATGACAGGAATTTGGGAATTTTAAATACAAACACAATATTGCCTGCAATAAAGTTAAAATAACATTAGTATTAAACAATAAAGTAGGTAAAGTAGTAAACCATGTAATACTTGGCTGAGGTATCCAGTTTTAGAGAAATAAACCTTTTAACAACTTCAAAAATGATACGCTATCAATTTTACAAGAAGGGAAGAAATTCAGCATCAAGCTTGTGAAGGCTCAGCAAATAATTAATTCAGCCTCAGTGATGTGAAATTTTAAAACGGAGGTGGAAAATTCCATAAAATCTGAGATAGCACCACTCCGACTAAATCTGGCAACCTTTAGGATTGATTTAGACTTTCCATGGCTTTCTGCTGTCACATGTTTATACTGAAAAACTCTACTAACTACTAACTACACAGAATGCTGCAAGATGCCCCTCGTACCAAAAATACAGTTCTGGAAAAAAATTAAGTTATCACAGCAAAATTTTCAGTTTCTGAAAATGTAAATTTTTTTTTTGTGAACTTCAGCCTAGCTCTTGGCTGCCTCCATTGATGAAGGGTTTCCTTCCTCTTCTGCTATAAACTGTCCTAGCAGTGCACTTCACACCACTTAATGTTTCCCATTCTTTCAGAAGGTCACCTGACGTCACCCTCTGATTTATGAGGTACTGTTGTATAAGTTGACGGTCATCTCTGGCAATAGGGAGTCGCTTCTGCCCTCTGCCTGGCTGGTTTCTGGTCGTTCCCAGTGTCTCCTGCTTCACTTTGTTCTTTTGTACTGCGGTCTTAGAAACTTTAAATCTGGAAGCAGCCGGCCTCGCAGTGTACACTTATGCCAGCAGAACCAGAACTAAACCAGGATTTAAAAAATATAAAGTGGTCTCATTTTTTTCCAGAGCTGTATATGCTAATAATAGTTTAACTTCTGAGAAACAGCTACTGCATTGGGCAGGTAAACTCGACTCAACACTTGTCTGCTTGCAGTTGGTAAGTCACGTCAAAATAAGAACATTTCTGGCAAAAAGAAAACAAAGAAGAGTAACGTGGGAAACATTCAGTCACATTAGCACAGTGCATTAACCGCAAATACATTAAATACACCATAAAACCACAAAATACATTCTACTTTTAAAATTTAAAAATATGGAATCAGAGTAGCTCAAATTTATAACTTTTTTTTACAGAAAAATATCAACAATCACTGAATAAAAAGCCTCCTGGTCTGTGTTAAACCCCACTGAAGGACAGACATAAATGTGCGAATGTACGCCTGTTACAGTAAATAAAGGGCCCACTATGTCTAACTTGGTAAGTTTATCGCCGCAATAGCTGTAATTCATTTGCTGGTAAAGGTGTGTGATAAACACATTGTGTCAAATGCAAACAAGTAGACGAGCCTCCTGTCTCACGCTCCACGGACACACGCCGGCTCTGCCTGGGATACGCGCCACGGACACACGCCGGCTCTGCCTGGGATACGCGCCACGGACACACGCCGGCTCTGCCTGGGATACGCTCCACGGACACACGCCGGCTCTGCCTGGGATACGCTCCACGGACACACGCCGGCTCTGTATTAGATAAGCGCTTACAGAAGGTGGCCACCTGCGAGCATGGATGGCTGATGGATGGATGGATACATTGAATGCCATCAAGGAATGTTCAGTTCTCTGATTTAGGTAATACAGACTGTCTAAATCATACTATTTTCTGAACACGGTCAGTAATAAATGACGTGTTGTGCAATTTCTTATATTACTTATATTGTCTTATATCATTTTTTATATTTTCATCCTGAGAGCAAAATTTTAGAAAAAATTTAAATTTCAAAATTCAAACATACAAACTCCCCACATAAGAATAACAATGTTTAGAATAAAAGGAAAGCGTTTTAAATGGCTTCTTATCATGCTGAAATGAATGCACCTGTAATATTGCTGTGTGAGTTCTGTTGCGACTGTCTGGTCTTTCTGCTTAAAAACACACATTTGTTGTCTGTTTTGACAGCAACAAACCTTGGAATGGTCAAAAAGGGAAATGGGTAACAGAGGTGAGACACCCCGATTTCACATTTTAAAAGATCACAAATTGTCAGCTGCAGCGTACCAGTGGCCAGGAATCCAAGCCTCTGATTGGTGAGAGCTGACGTTTACCCACCCCAACATGTTGCGTCCTATCGCAACCGTGCGGAGAAGCAACGCATGTATTCAGTCATCCAGGGGTCATAGTCAGGGACCAGCTTGGTGTGGTGTCTCTCCTCCACGTCAGCTGACCGGGCTCTACGCCTGCCCTGCGCCTTCAGCTGCTTCTCGACCTCCCGCCTGGTCTTGGCGCGTAAAGCCGATGCATGAATCTGGGGGAAAAAAACATGCGTAAACGTGACATCCAGCAAGGACACTATGCTATAGGCCACTGCACTCGTTTATGCACCTCGTTCCCGCGAGAAGCATCATGCCAGCCTATAATGCTGATTACAAAATCCTGAGCTCGCATCCCATTAACAAATGACTTCATATACAACAACCGATCTCCAGTGGAAACAGGGAGGTGGGTGACAGGAAACTTGTACATTTCAGTGAAAACTGTGACCCATCAAGAAAAATCCAGGGAGGTCAAAGAGGACAGCATTCATTTTTTATGTGAAGTCAGATACTTGCAGCAGGTCATTCATGTACAGAAGTAAATGTTTTTTGTTCAGTTTAAGTGCCTCGCAATCTGTGGGACAGCAGCAAAGGAAAAACAACGTGAGTCTCAAGCCAACGTCACCAACGTGACCCTGGAGCGGAGCCCACAACCAGAACTCTGCCGCTGAGGAGTACAGCCTCACCTCGCTGGTGGAGGTGCACGGCCCCACGTTGTGCGTCCTCTTGGCCGCCATCTCTGCCTGCTTGTCCCCGCTGCCGTACAAGGCAAACGGGTGCCGGTTCTCCTTGTCGGGCTCCGCCACCTCCCGGGGCTGGCTCTTGGCCCTGGTCGACTTTCGCAGCCGGCGGGCTGGGATTACACTCTGGCCGTCTAGGCGGGCAGCTTGAAGGCCCTCTTTTCCAAGAAGCTCTCGCTCATGTCTTTTCTTTGGATCCTTGTTCGCAGTGGTTTGTACAGCTGAAATCACAACACAATCACACAGCTTGTTGTACCTGCAGTTAATTACATGCGATACTGCTACAATATTTCAGTAGAACAGGAAATGTACCAAATCCTTCACGTATCACGAAACAAAGTACAAACCTCTCTGTGGGATCTTGTCACCCTCGGCCTGTTCGCCTTCTTCAGGGGCGCAAACCTGCGGGTCCTTCACCTCTCCCGGCTGGTTCTCTGGCTCTGGTTCCGAACCCGGCGGAATCTCCTCTTTAGTCTTCAGCAACATGTTCTTCCTGCTCTGTGGCGTGGACCTGTCACTGGAATCAGAGTCGCTTTCCCAGCCGCCCCAAAACCAAGGCCGGTGGCTCTGCTCCAAAAGCCTCCTGGTCAGTCTGTATTTCAGCGAGTCCTCGTAACACTTTGAGTATGTGTCCCATTTCGGGTCCTTGAACTTCTTCATATACTCACTTCTAATCTTCTTTGTCACCATGCCTGTCTTTCAACAAAATAAACCCTTCAATCTATATTTGGCACCTGTAATGGACATGAAACAATATAGGTCACATTTTAACAGCATCAACTTTTATGCAATAAGCGCAAGGTCGCCATCACCTACGCATCTGGCGGACACTCACGCTATTGGACTGTCATTCAAGAAATCGTACAGCAAACCATACAGACTATTTACAAGTAAATAAAACTCTTACATACATGAAAATATGTTTGCAGACTTGAGTCAACCAGCTGAGCGTCTGCAGCCCGGGATACGGTTCCCTAAAGTACATTTGCTAACAACTCGAATATATACATGGAACCATGCAGCTGAATCGGACATAACCCCCGGGTGCATGCATTATCCCGCTAGACATTTAAACCAAAACATTCCCGCGACGTATTCGCCCCCACCACAATAGGAAACCAATAGGGGAAGTAGAAGCAGCGCCGCCCCCACTCACGTTTAAACATGACTGCCTAGAAATGGCGTCTAAATAATCCTACGCGCCAGGACCGATTCTACGCCACAAACTGCATTCATTTATTTATTTTAACATTATAGTTGGACGCCACCTGCATGCAATGTCAATGCCTTGCAGCGACACGTTCATTCTTCTCATAGTTTTAAGCGCGACGTTTTACCGCAGCCGAGCTTCGCTTACGAAACCTTACCCCCCTTTTGCGACGCGTTTTTCCCGTTGCACCGATGCAACACTATGAAGTTAAGGGACGATTTTGTAGCCAGACGGCTCCTTTGCACTTGGTAGGAATAAAACGCTACGTTCGCATTACTGTACATCAGTGTATAAATAAGAGACGCTGTGTACCGGACGGGCTCCGCACGAAAGCTAAGAGCAGACAGATGGCGAGCTGACGTCCCTGCCTGCACCTCCTCTACGCCCCGCCCCGAGATTTAATGCTGGGGAGATTAATTCACAAAATCCCTGCTGCTAGGAGAACCGAGTCGCTACGATATTCCCCGCTTCCTGTGTTTTGCACAAAAGTAACAATTATAACAGCCACATAAAAGACCTTTACACAGTACTTAGCCACCTACTTTAGGATGACATGGATTCAAAAGAAGACGTTGCTAGCTCTGATCACCTACAACACGGGCGGTCAGCTGTCTGTTCTCCCCGGATACGATTTTATACAAAAGTACAAAAATAATTCAAATGTTGAACTTGGGCTCTGCTTACAGGCGGTCGTGTTAACTGAGTTCACAAAATACATGTAGGCCTACCGTATAGTGAGAATATGAAACCAGTTGCTCGTTAAATGTGAAGATTATTAACGTTATTAATGTTAAGCCTGTCATTCTTCAAATTTTGTTTTAGCATGTTTTTGTATAATGTTATCTGTTTCTGTTTGTACTTTTATGTTAAACTTCTATTTTGCTGCCCGTCCTGAACAGCACAACATAGAAAAAGATTTTTGTATCTCAGTGGAACCTTCCTGGTTAAATAAATGCCATATTAAATGCAATAAAAGTGTTCATTAGTTAAGCTTGTTTTTAATAAGTAGACACTGATAAAGCAACAGTATCGGCTCTCGATTTGTTGTTTGGCGCCGCAGACTTTTATTTTTATTGAATGGCGGAATGTGCACGGAATATCTGCAGGTGCAGATATAGCGGTATAAGGTGTCACCATGTTATGCCTGAGACTTGAGCAAGGTGACAGGCGGGGGCAGACGGAGCGGGAGCGGGTCCCCGACATACCGCTAAGAGGCGCGCATTCCGACGGAGTCAGCGGCCGGATCGCTTTACGCCACTGTAAATGCTGCTGTACTGTATAAATATAGTTAGCTCATGATGTTAGAGCGATATGTGCTGGCGGCCAAATGAACAGTGGGCGCTGTTAAGGTTACTTCGTCTGGTTTGCGTCTGGGGTTCATTTACTCTCGTGTGATTTATTATTTAGTTCAATTAATGTCAGGGTTTATATAACTATATAATTAGTTTATAAAACATTTTAACTTGTTTTTGTCTTTATACCAGAAAGACGTGTGTATAAGTACCAATTAAAATAAATATTTATTTAAATGGTAGTAATTTACCTAGTTGGTTTATACCCTCTGCTTAATTTGACATATTGTTAGCAGAAAACTATGGTGTATTGTGATGAATGGATTGTTTAGTCTTGAAGCCCCATTCGATGGTGAATGGATTAGCGGTTTTGGCAGCGATGATAAAACTACTTCTACAAGAAATAAACATTATTAAATACAATCACCGATACTTAGCAATTACTGGCAGTGTGTTTCAGCTTTGTTGATTTCTTTATATTTCGTTTATGTATGAGGAAAGACAAACATTTTGTCAGTTTAACAAAAAAAACCTTCTCAAAAATAGCAAATGATGGACTTTAATAAATTAATATTTATGTACATTTTACATTCACATGTTTAATAACATGGCTCGTTAAATTTGTTCTCGTTCTTCTTGGTGTTCCGTTGGCATTATCGTCGGCCAACACGCTGTTGCAAAAATACATCGGTACACAACTGCAGTATGACAGCAATGTGGTGCCACAGCGTGATCCTGGGCAGGTAGACGCAGGACAAGACCGCGGATTTAGAAGCATTTGCGGTGGACGATGCTGGGGCCTGCCTCGTCGTACTCTTGCTTGGTGATCCACATCTGCTGGAAGGTGGACAGGGAGGCCAGGATGGAGCCACCGATCCATACGGAGTACTTACGCTCAGGTGGGGCAATGATCTAGGCAGATAAAAAAAATATTAGAGGTGAGCAATAGATAGTGGTGCAAAGCAACCTGTCCCTCTCAATCCATTATCTCCTTAGCATAAGCATGTAGATGTGCGTTACCTTGATCTTCATTGTGCTGGGAGCCAGGGCAGTGATTTCCTTCTGCATGCGGTCAGCAATACCAGGGTACATTGTGGTACCACCGGACAAGACGTTGTTGGCGTACAGATCCTTCCTAATGTCAATGTCGCACTTCATGATGCTGTTGTAGGCGGTCTCGTGAATACCAGCGGACTCCATACCTGTTCAGATTAAAGCCGGAGATTTGCAATTAGTGGGGATATATAAAACCAGCAAAATGCTCTCAGTGGGATTCCGAGCATAATACTGACCAATGAAAGAAGGCTGGAAGAGGGTCTCGGGACAACGGAAACGCTCGTTGCCGATGGTGATGACCTGACCATCGGGCAACTCGTAGCTCTTCTCCAGGGAGGAGGAGGAGGCGGCGGTGGCCATCTCGTTCTCGAAGTCCAGGGCCACATAGCACAGCTTCTCCTTGATGTCACGCACGATCTCACGCTCAGCTGTGATGGACAAGATATTGATCAGATGCTTTAAGAGCGTCGAGATATGACGTCATTCAGGGAGTTTCATCACTTAACTATTATACTTGGATTTAATAGGAGCATGTAAACGTTGAATATACTCACTTAAATTTGAAACGAAATGTAGTCAGTATTTCGCTTTTTTGACTAGATTAATTTGCTTAATTTTTGATTAATTTGATTAATTGTCAGCATCTCTGCATAGAATAAGTCATACCGGTTGTGACGAAGGAGTAGCCACGCTCGGTCAGGATCTTCATGAGGTAATCAGTCAGATCGCGACCAGCCAGATCCAGACGCATGATGGCGTGGGGCAAGGCATAACCCTCATAGATGGGGACGTTGTGGGTGACACCATCACCAGAGTCCAGCACAATACCTAAGAGCGGAAATCATTTCTGAGCTTAAATGCAAATCGGATGGGACAGCAGACGCCTCGAAGCACTAACGAAAGCACGTGACTTAATTCTTAAAAGTTTAAAATAAAAACTGATTGGAAAGTAGATTATATTTCAGTAAAACATAGCGGAATTGAGTAATCCTGGTGATAAAGTATGTTTCAGATCTCTGAATTATCCTTACTTATTGTACATTTTCTCCTTATCAACACATTTAAACACATGTGTTTGACTTCTTACCAGTGGTACGGCCAGAAGCGTACAGGGACAGCACAGCCTGGATGGCCACATACATAGCTGGCACGTTGAAGGTCTCAAACATGATCTGGGTCATCTTTTCGCGGTTAGCCTTGGGGTTCAGTGGGGCCTCAGTGAGCAGGGTGGGGTGCTCCTCGGGGGCCACGCGGAGCTCATTGTAGAAGGTGTGGTGCCAGATCTTCTCCATGTCGTCCCAGTTGGTGATGATACCGTGCTCGATGGGGTACTTCAAAGTGAGGATACCCCTCTTGCTCTGAGCTTCATCTCCTACGTAGGAGTCCTTCTGACCCATACCCACCATGACACCCTGTAGGGATGAAAGATGCGCGTTTTGAGCGAAGAACATAAAAACAATTTATGTAAAGCATAATTTCTGTATTACTAACTGAAATTATCTGTATAACTGGCAGATGTTTGTAGTAGATTACACTCAGAGAGTGTTAGGATGTCGATTTTCTCCGCACCTGGTGACGAGGGCGGCCGACAATGGAGGGGAAGACAGCCCTGGGGGCGTCGTCGCCGGCGAAGCCAGCCTTCACGAGTCCTGAACCATTGTCGCACACCAAGGCGGTAGTCTCCTCGTCGTCGCACATTTTGGTGGGTTCTGAAAGGAAGCAGTGTAGACTTATCACGTAATACAAACAATAACTGCACGCACTAGTTTATGTAACTGCTTCTAAAGCCCTGTTCCACGATGCACAAGAAGCACCGGTGAGGATACTAAAAATTTCCTTATATGTTGGTTAAAGCTAGCAAAATTCCAAGTCATAATGCTGACGACGTCAGGATCTCTGTTTTGGATGCGTGCAGGTTTTAGTTATCAGTCCCTAATCGTTTTCATATCCATCTGTTCTTTAGTATCGTTCTGGCGGATAATTTTATAATTGCTGTTGCGACATTCGTCTCCTGACTTGTTAAAGTCTAGATTGTTTCCACTAACATCGCCAGTTCGATAATGTGCGGTGAAAGCTTTTGCTTTGCCGCTTAGTTTGTTTAGAAATTTGAGTTACAATTTGTCTTCCAGTTGTGTCTTAGTTAGATTTGTATGTGACAATATTATTATTCACAGTCGTACTATAATTATGTATCATAGTAGATATAGTACAACCTAAAATCAAATTCTTAGTAATATTTGCATACTCTAACAACTCGCAAATATAATTTCTATATTTGCCTATAATAGTACTTTGAGATAAGATACATTTTACTGATCAATTTATTGTTCTTGTTTAAATCCTAAATTAGTTGTTAATTGGTCGTCTTGCGCGTCCCAGTTAATCATAATTTCACTCCTATAACCACTCTAGTTCCCAAAATGTAAACGGTATTAATAAACAAAGTTTAACTGATCAGTCTATCTGCAATGTTATTCCTTTTCTTACTGACTGATTAATTAATGGTGTCCAAGGATAATATCACGAAAAAAAAAAAAATCTTCAATAGAAAAAAAAAGCAAAATCCGGTTTTTGAGTGCTGAGTGTCGGTCCGCTTAGCTGCCTGCCGTCCATGCCGGTATTCTTACCTTAGGTGGTTCCTGTCCTAGACGAAGCTCAGAGTGCAGAACGCAACCGCTGCTGGTTCCAGCTACAGTGACACCCTGATCCCGGGGAAGCTTATATACTCACGCCTTTCGGCGTTATTCCTTACTAAACGTTGAGAATGCCTATGTATTCCCTTGGAATTTCTCCCAGCCTTCATCCATATTTGGTTCTTGGAGGGTGAGCGCAGGGTGCTTCCCATGTAGGCGGTGGGGCGCCCGGGTTCGAAGTGCGCGTGGCCATCCATATATGGAGCGCTAGTCCCGACGTGGGCCGTATATGGAGACCCCCTACCCTCCTTGCCTGTCTTGCTCTTTCATGGTGCACCAGACAGTTGCAGCTACCGCATACAACACACCCCCCACCAACTTTTTCCTTATCAGAAGGAGCGGTTTGTTTTGGTATTTCACCTATGATGTGTAGATAAGGAAAATGACCGACAACGCATCTTAACAGAAGGCAGTTCATTTCTTTCTTTCTTTTATGTATTATTTTAATAACTTTAATTACTTCTTATATCAACGGGTTAAATTTGGTGGGCTGGCTCTTCTCTTTGCTACCGTAGGGTTAGATGAGATTTGAAATTACGCGTAAGGAAGATACGCGCGTCTGTACCGGAGATGTACGTGGGAATTTTGCTGGCTTGCGTGTTTATGTGAGGGTAAATATTTCAATACTGAGAATACCTTATATACGACACAATTTGTCGGAAGTAATATTCTCGCTTGCCGTTGCGACAAATTTACAAATGCATGGCAGGTTTATCATTAGGATGCTCGAATTCAAATGAGTCTTGACACTTTCTCTTGTATGAAACTTATGTTTTCATGATATATATGAAGCACGTCACATATTTTTTCATATATTTTATAGTCCTTGCTGTCCAAAGACCGCATGCAGCCTTCTCCGCACGGACGTCTTGTGCGTAATTCTGCATGGCCTAAGTCAGTGAAGTAAGCGGTGTCGGGGATGGGGGGTATTACGTGATATGTCTAACCTCCATATTTATCAGTGAAACTCCGGATTGTGAATGTGTGGGGCTGATAGCGTCAGGTGGCAGCAAACAGATCTCCGCTAACTCTGGTTTGGGAGTCAGCTCACAACTTCCCACGGGATAACACAGTACTCCATTTAATTAACAGACCCTTTTACAACTGTGTCATGCTAATACGAGGAAAAAAAACGGAGATATCTTGGCATGAGAATATCCTTCTGTTCGTTCTTTGTTATAAAGGTCTCAGTGAATTCCCTCTACTTGCTTTGTGTACGTCGGGCAAGGTAAATGAAGTTTATTTCAGACCAGACGTGTCTGTACATCATCTGATGAGCAAGATCCTTGCATTTTTCCAAGAAACTACTGTAATGTTTTCACTAACTGTGTTGTCTGAACGGACGAGGCAAAATCAGCCAAAATCATGACCAGCGAAACACTGTGCCATTTCTAAGGAAGTTAAACACTGTTTATAACACTGTTTAGCTGTATAATATAAAGGCTCAGCCGGTAATTGCGAGTTGTAAAAAGGAAGGGATGCACCCATTTTTGACCTAAAAATACCCATATAAGGGCGTCAGAGAAATCCATAAAAGATAAATTTATTGTGGACCTCCTTAATTTAGCCCTGCTTGTCTATTTTAGAAAGGCGAAGACGCGGCAGCCATCTGCTCCCGGCGCGCCGGTGGGATGGGAGCTGCTGACTGAGACTCGCCGCGCCTTCAGTGTCACCGTGACCGTCGCAGGCTTTGCGAGGGACGGTGTGACATCAGGACACGAAGTGTGTCCAGCAGCACTTTCATTCAGGGAGGCACCGAAGCAGGAATCCATTCAGGATTACTTTATTATTATTATTTCTGAAATAGTATTTGGAAATTGACCCGCATGCGGAGCAAAATGCAGCCTCAAAAGGAACGATTTGATTTATTGTAATTATTTTCTGTTTAGCTAAGTTAAAGCTTTAAAATAAAAATGATCTGCCTTGTGGGAATCTTTCACTGCAGCCTGTATGCGTTCTTGAGCGCTACGGAAAGTTTCTTTCACATCCGATTCGTGCTATGAAGATACAAAATACCTTTTCCAAGGAATATACAAGTATGAGTCGGTAGACAAAGATGTACCATTCTTACGTTAGATTTTTCTGTAGGAATGTTAAGACTAATAATTTTAAGTGATAAATCTAGACAGAAAATGAATTTCTATGACTAATTTTTTTTTTTTTTTTGACAGTGAACTAATATGGGTGACCTTCACCAGGACGTTGCTGGGCGCCCTGGATGGGATGCTGCTCCGTCACTGGACGCACAGCAATTTTAAAATGGATTCGGCGGGTTTTCGGGCTTTGGGGTGATGCTGGGGGGGGTCTCAGGAAAAACCGCGCCGTATTCAAATAGGTATTCAAATAGAGGCTTAGGATGTGAGCTCTATTAAAATAACACCATAATCCACAAAGCGCTCTCTTTGCGCTGGTAAGCAATCACCTCCCAGGAGGAATTCTGGGTAATTCAGCTTCTGGTAGCAAAGGGCCGATTCTATGGCAAACCAGAGCTTATGTTCTGGGCAGAGCAGCTGGGAGAGTCTGTGTGCCTTCCCTCAGCTGCTAGAAAAACTGGCAGCTGTGGCTGGGAACAGCTGAAGACAACTGGCTTGCCAGTTTCTGACTGCCTGTCAGCCTGTTGTTATAGCAACGTGCGGAGTAGCTTTCGTATTTTAAAAAGAACAGGGCTGATGGGTCACCCTTTACTCTGGAGAGTAGTTCTCTGTGTGATATAGTTTTACCCTTATTAAGTGATATATAGGGTTGCCATCATCTCTCTTGTTTTATATGTTTCTCTAAGGCAATGCTGTGGATCTCATAACAAGGAACTGTTGTTGTACCTCACTTAAACCTAAATGGTCCATTAGGTATCCAGCTACAACATGATGTGCTGGTGAGGGAGGAAGTTGCCTAGCAATCCATCTCCTGATGTTCCAGGATATGTGCTGGGATGGACATTGTCTATGTCCTGTGTGGTGTGGTGCAGAGGTGCTCAGCCAATGGGTGGCCATAAACATTTGATGACATTGTTTACCAATGATAGGTTACCTCGGTGACATCATCTCATTCCAACTCTGTGTTTCCAAATAAGTCTGAGTAGACCTTGTCCCCCGCAGTGCCAGTGTGTCATTGGTAGGTTGCGGGAGAACCCTGAGGGTTAGTACAGCCCTTATGCACTCAGAATGCTGACAGCTGCTTGTTTTATTTAATAAGCCTGTCAGTCCCTTGATTAGTAACTCAAGACACAAATGAAGAGATTTCATTCTGTGCATTCAAACCCTGGCCTGACAGATACCAACTCTGGGATCTAAAAGACAGAATGTCATTTGTGAGATGAGGTATGTAACACCTGACATCTGTGCTCTCTCTCTCTCTCTCACACACACACACACACACACACACACACCCTCACTGCCCAAACTGAAAGGACATTTGTGGCCCACGCCATTTGTATCCCTGCTGGTCTTGTTGACTTCTCGCAGTCACCCGTATAACGGAATCCTAGCAGCCCCCTTTTACCCAGAATTCCTTGCAAACAGGGAAGCCTTTTCAGTGGAAGCAGCTGTCAGGGACGATGGCGACTCAAAATAAGGGATGTCAGAGGAGGAGGACTGGGGGACGCTAAGCGCTAACGGCTCACAGATGGCTTTCACAACAGGCAGAGGCTATATATAACCCACACATCCCCAGCATGAGTGACAGGATCAGCACCACCACTCAGGGGGGTCTGCGGAGTACGGGGGGGGGGGGTCTGCAGAGTGCAGGGCGGCCTCACAGAACTGACAGACACCTTCCCCAGCTCCTATCAGAGGACCCTGTTCTGTTACGGTTGCCCACTGCTTATCAAATCTTGTTCTTCCTTATTTATTAACAATATTTGCTGTATAAGCATAACATTTCGCATATATCTGAGCTTTTCTGGCTTCACGTCATTTGAGGCACATGGCTGGCTGCAAATATTGGGGGGTGGGTTCAGGGAGGGGGAGTGCTGTCCCAGCACCGTAAATATTTCATTGGTTAATCTTGTCCTTCTCGAGGACGACCAGTCCCCTTGACCCTGTTCGATTTAGCTTCTCATCTGCCCTATCATATATTTTACAAATGGACTTTAATAACATATTCAAAAGCCGTACAAAGTCTATGTTTGATGGAGGTGTGATGTGATTGGCTAATTGAGCCAGTATTTTTGTATGGGTGGGGGCTCATGACTCACTCCTCATATGTACCTCTGGGTGAATTTTGACCTCGGTGGGAGGCTCCCTGGATGGAGGCCATCTCTCTCCCGGTGACACAAAGACTGCCACGGAAGGAAAAGTATGGCCCCATCTGAGACCTTGTCCCCATACTACCCCTGGCAGACCCCTGCTCCCCCAGGGTCCCTCGCGACGGGCTGTGGTTTGTACTGTGGCGTATTGCTGTATGGATATCTGTGCTTCTGAAGTCGCGGCGGTGCAGGCCGGAACATCTATTTGGGGAACAAACGGCCAATATCAAAGAAAGATGAAAATGTAAATCAGTTCAATGACAGAGTTGGCACTTTTAGTCTAAGAACTGTGTCCTTTAACAAAACAGGAGAAGTAGCTTGATATTGTATTTAGACTGTCTTAATATAGATTACTGAACTTGCGAATAGTTTCAGTGTTGTGTTACCAGTTCACAGCTTCAGAAAAAAACTGCAGCCCCCTTGTGGTGGATATCCAGCATTGCATCAAAGTAGTTTCATTACAAAAGTTATCCGCTCACACTAATTAACTTGAAAGCGGAAAGCATGCTGACTACACATACAATGCGGATAGACAGAACCGCAGCAACGTGCCAGGTTCAGCCAATCACGATATTTGATGGATAATGGACAGGAGACTCAACCAATAGTAGGCGGTAACTCTTTGGTATTACTCGTGTTCCACAACTGGATTGGTCATTCTGCACCCATGTGATTTTGATGCAAAACGTCTAACAAATTAAAAATGGCATCAAAATTAAGCGGGCGTCGTTTTCTACCCCGGTACAGTATGTGACTAGTATCCGTCGTTTTTGGAAAAGTTACAGCCCCCTCTAGTGTTTAGACACAATAAAACAACAAACAACAAGCTAACCGGATCAATGACCAGTCGTGGGTATTTTTCACGTAATATGTTTGGATCCTTTAGTAACATAAAACAAACATTTCTGAAAACATAATGCGTAGCCAACAAGTATACTTCCTAATTTTATTAGTTGATCAACTATTACTAACATAGATATATGTTATACATTGACTTAAAAATGTAAGGAGTTTAAAGAAAAGTCAGATTTAAATCTTCGGTTTAAGTTTCTTGTCTATCATTAACCCATCACCCAGGCAAACGAAAGGGTCTCGTTACAATCACATTTTTACAAAATACAAAGGCAGCTTTTTCCCTGTTTCTCTATGTTTGTTAAATAGATATTTGCTTTAAATTAACTTTATTCCGTAAATAATCATCTTCCATAGATCGTAACATGTTAAAAATAGACATTTGTCAACCGCAGTAACTTCTTTTTTTCCGCAAATACAGCCTTTTACTTTGAAATAGCTGAAATTTGAAAAGCACATTCTTAACTTGAATAAAACATTATAAATCATAAACATTCCTCCGCAGGAGTGACGGCGTTTTTGGTGCCCAATCATATCTCTGCAGAGGAGCAGCAGCGGTTCTCAGTGCCGGCCCAGTCTTTAAATCTGGAATGAAACCCGCCTTTCTGGTCCCAGGTGGGACCCGGGACAGCGACCCTAGTGAAACCCAGTGATACCAGTAAAGCCCTGGCCAGCAAAGGCCCCTTCACACTGGTCCCCTGTTCCGACCCCTCATCAGGCCTGACTGCGCCATCCACAGTCCACATTACACACTAATCATCACTTAAGTCAGAAACTCAGTGCGTCAGATCGGATGAAGTTTAAAGTGTCCTCTGTCCAATCGTTTATGGAACGTAATTGATGCCTTCAAATGGGGTTCACTCCTAATTTATGGGCTGGCATGAGGAGCAGTCGCTGGACATGAGCACAACCTCCTCCTGGACAGTAACTTGAAAGTGACACAAAAAGCCCTATCCGGGGCTCATTAGGGGCCCGTTTTGGAACCAGCTGCATGTCCCACCCGAGCACGTCGGCGTGGGGCGGCAATGACACCGATGGAGTGAGTCACAAAGTAAGAGCCCTGAAACAATCGGAAACCAACAGGTATCAGAAGAGCATGAAAGAAACGCTAATTAGTCTTTAAGAAGTGAATGGCGGCAAAGGGGGGGGGGGGCTGCCTGACCTCTGACCTGAGAGCACAGTGAGATTTTATTCTCAATATGGCATCTCGACTCCACCCTTCGGCTGCTGTTTGCCATGTTAGCGGTGCCTCGTTAGCAGTGAGGCTAACACAGTGTATGCTACGTTAACGGCTCCTCGTTAGCAGTGAGGCTAACACAGTGTATGCTACGTTAACGGCTCCTCGTTAGCAGTGAGGCTAACACACTCCACCCCCCCCCCCCCCATTCTGGGTGTAGGCCTACGTCGCAATAGCCGATGTGAGCCATCTGGCTCTGTGGTCGCCAGACTGTGTGTTTAGTGATCTGCACAGAGAGAGAGGTAGCCCCCTTAACAGGGCCCTCCCTGAAAACACCTTTTAAAAAATAAACCAATAATAAACATTAAAAAAATGATAATCCACTTCAAGTTTTTCCAGCAAGTACAAAAAGTAGAAATAGTACAAAATGTTGAAAAGAGCCTGATGTTACTGTGGAGAAATGGATGGGAGGGGGCTACCCTGGGCCGGGGGGGGGGGGATCTACTCATACAGCGCCTGCTTGCGGCTGTTCTGCAGCAACGCCTGCCTCTCCATCAGCCTGCTGAAGTGGCCGTGCGGGTCGGCCAGCAGCTGGGCCCGGGGGCCGTACTCCAGAACGCGCTGCCGGCCCAGGACCGCCACGGCGTCGGCGCGCTGGACGGTCGACAGGCGGTGGGCGATGATGAGCACCGTGCGGCCATGCATCAGCCGCTCCAGGGCCTCCTGCACGAGCAGCTCATTCTCCGAGTCCAGGGCGCTGGGGAGGGGTCACATCAAAGAAACAGCTTTATATTCTGCTCAAGGCGATGACAACAACAGAGCCAGCGTACTGTTTTTAACCGGCACGCCACCTGCTGTTCGTCAGGCAATCTGGAAGCGAGGGGTTGCAGATTCGACAGCCATTAGTGTCTTGAGATGATCACTCAAACTGAAATGCCGAAAAGAGGGGGGGGGGGGGGGGGGGGATGGGAACGGCGGCGGGGGGGGCCCGAGGCTCGGGGGGGGACCGCGGGGTTCCCCCCCTTCTCGTGGGGTCTTTTACCCAACGCGGGG
>JAODKE010000068.1:2212870-2236422 GCA_026779605.1 Mormyrus hasselquistii
CAGGATGCAACGTTTCTATAATTAGAATTTTCCGGTGGCGGGGGAGGGGACACGGAAGGGGAACAGACTCGGACGGGGGGGGGACTGGGAAGCGGCCGCGTGGGGACGCACATCTCAGGGGGCAGCATGCGGCTTCCCGGCTTCCTCATAGGGCATTTTACCAGAACAGGTGTGAGAATCACAGGGGAGGCAGGAACATTTACCTGGTAGCTTCATCCAGCAGGAGAATTTTAGGATTCTGCGCAACACAAAAAACCAGAAATCGATCAACACGACTCATGAGCTTCAGACATCGGCATATACAGGATGCTTCTCCGCTTCTCCGGGTGTCACCTTGAGCAAAGCTCGGGCGATAGCGATCCTCTGCTTCTGTCCCCCTGAAACGAAAGCGGTCAACTGTCATCCTGCTGGGTAATCATCAGTTAAGGGTACAATGGGAGAGTCGCCTTGGGACCTTAAACATTCAGCTCACGAGTTTCTTAAATTTCTTAAACGTCCCAGATTCTCTCCAACGGTTCAGCCACAAAGCAAGAGTTTCAGCATCTTTAAAGATTCGTGAAGATTTAGAGGCTTTAAATTTCCGAAGCCTTCGGGTTCACCGAATCACCCCCCCCAGAGGAAACCATGAAACCATGGCAACATGACGCACCTGAGAGCAGCACGCCCTTCTCACCCACCACGGTGTCGAAGCCCAGGGGGAAATCCTGGACGAAGTCGTAGGCGTTGGCCATGCGGGCGGCCTGGTGGATCTCCTTGGCCGTCACCAGGCTGGGGTCCGGTGCTCCATACGCGATGTTCTCCGCGACGGAGCAAGAGAACAGCACCGGCTCCTGCAGGAAACCGAGTCGGCATTCAGCTGGAGATCACCATTGCAACGCAGCTGTGGGAACCCACTCCAGACTCACCTGACTGACGGTGCCAATATGCTTTCTCAGCCAATAGGGACTCAGGTCTCGGATATCGTGGCCATCGACGGTGATCGATCCTGCGAGAATGGCAAGAGCTTTACCCCACACTCACGTTTACCGCGGTACGGGGCTTTTGAGACGTAGCCCACATATTTACAAGGTTGCTTAAGTGCCTTAACACCAACTTAACACTTGTGTGTTCAGGTACAAGAATAACTGCAGCCCCTGTGTCCCCCCCCCCCCCAGAACCTGAACTCATGGACTCGTCTGCATGGGATTGCTGCCGCCAGTGTTCCTGACCACGAAGATGACGCCCAGAGCCTCACCCGAGTCGGTGTCGTAGAGCCTGAGCAGCAGGGACACCAGGGTGGACTTCCCGGTGCCGCTGGAGCCCACCACCGCCATGACCGAGCCGGCCGGAACCGCCAGG
Source organism: Mormyrus hasselquistii (assembly GCA_026779605.1). Lineage (NCBI taxonomy): Eukaryota > Metazoa > Chordata > Actinopteri > Osteoglossiformes > Mormyridae > Mormyrus > Mormyrus hasselquistii. The sequence goes on from JAODKE010000068.1 coordinate 2,214,209, forward strand.
TCCAGGTGCTGGAAGATGGGCGCGTCCCGGCGGGTCGGGTAGGCGAAGGACACGTCACGGAACTCCAGCTCCCCCCGCAGCTGCTCCGGCCTCAGCTCCACACCCTCTGCGGTGGGGGGGGGGGGGGGGCACAGGCAGGACCACGGGCTGACTCTCCAAGGTGGGGGGGGAAAACCTTTTCATGAAGAACTTAGCTGGGCTGAGATTTGCCAGGCAGCCAGTTTGATAACATATAAACCCAAAATTATTGGGTCTTTGTTGAGGTCTGACAAAGGAACTAGTCAAACAGGTTAGTCCTTGTTAGTTCCCTCAAGCTAACAGAGACTGAGAGACTGATGTGTGGCGCTGCTAACCAATCACTGTGAATTAGACAAACATAGGCGCTGACATGTGACTCACCGCTGATGGAAAACTCAGGCTTTCTATCCAGAAGCTCCCAGAGGCGAGAACCAGCTCCGAACCCCTTCATAAGCTCCGAGTAGAACGAGCTGAGACCTGCAGATTCACAAACACAGGCCCAGTGGCACAGAGGATCCAAACACCCACCATCACCAGCCCGCCCGGTGTCATGTGACACTCTGTGATCCCTGGAGGAAATGGGGGGCAGGGTCAGGGCCTTGTTTCGACCCCGGGTACCTGCCACGCTGACTCCCACCCAGAAGGAGTACATGAGGAAGGCGGAGAGCTCGCCCATGGTGAGGTTCTCGCTGCCCATAAGGAGGCCGCCTTTGTACAGCACCATCAGGATCATCAGATTCCCACTCAGGCCGGTCTGCGGGGACACAGACCTACACCTGAGCACCGGGAGCTCGACCGCACACGTGCCGCTACCTGCTTATACATCATCCACATCGCTTATCCTGTACGGCAGTGCTTCCCAATACGGTCCTCGGGGACCCACAGACGGTCCATGTTTTTGCTCCCTCCTAGACAGCCCACATACTGGGAGCTGGGAGGGAGCAAAAATGTGGACCGTCTGTGGGTCCCCGAGGACCGGATTGGGAGACACTGCCGTACAGGGTCGTGGTGTAAATGAAACAGTGATTTGTACAAACGGTCCACTTGAAACAGATGCTATCTGGGGACAGTGAGCCAGACATTTACAGGGAGAATATCTGCTTCAGGCGAGTTATTTGATGACATCTAATTAGACGAGGAAACTCTCACTGTGACGGAAGGGCGGTTCCAGGACGCACCATTCCGAAGAAGCCCCCTCGCATCAAAGCATCCTTCCTGGCCAGGTGCAGGACGTGCTCCACCTTCTCGCCGTACTTCTCCACCTCAGCCAGCTCCTTCCCGAAGGCACGCACCGTCCTCAGGTTGCCGATTCGCTCCTCGGCCAGCTGTGGGGACGGGGGCACACGTTAATCCTACCGGGGGCCGCGATCGACACCGTTACTGCGGCAGCCTGCTCCTCCTGACCTGCGTGGCATCTGCCAGGGCGTCCTGTGTGCGCTTGGAGAGGGAGCGCAGGTACCTCCCGTAAACCACGGCCAGCAAGGCCACCGGGGGCACTACCATCAGCACGAAAGAAGCCAAACTGGGGGAGACGTAAAACTGGGGGAGGAGAAGAGCGAGGAAGGAGACGCGAGTTAAAACCAAGAGCATGACGAGGGCTCGTCAAACAGGACGGGACCCGGCAACAGGAAGATCTGCCAAACATGACTGTGTCCAGACATATTCGTAGTATTTCATGTTTGAAATGCACTTTTATATAGCAGTTTTACCTGTGGATCTTAAAATATTTTACTCTGTTTATAAACAAATCGAAGGAAATCTGCTCTATTTACCTGACTAAGAAATAGAAAGAGAAAGAGAACCTTGGTCAAACGCATTTATCCAGAAATTATACACAAGAGTCCTGGGGATTTCCATAAGAAAGCCCTGGAATTTCTGCAAGGCTAGATGAGTAATTAACTGCCGCATCTGCCAAGAGTGAGGAATAATTGGGGAACCTCACTGTTTAATAAAACAAATTCTGGTTTCTTACAAGCCAATTCACCAAGCCGATGGTGTCAAATATATGGGTGTGATGTGTAAAAATATGAATAGCATACGTGATGCAAAATGTCAGTGTTTTTCTTAATGAAAAATATAACTAAATGGTAAATAAAGAGAAGGGATCTGTGGCCTTGGGTCAATATTCTAAAAATTCACCATCATGCCGACTCCTGCCGTTGCCTGGGCGACGGCTCGGAGCCCGTCGGAGAGATTGTCGGTGACAGAGCGCCCTACGAGCGCAGTGTCAGCCGACAGGCGGTTAATGAGCTCGCCGGTGCGCGTCGCATCGAAGAAACCCAACTCCTGCCTCAAAATCGAGGAAAAAAGGGATTCGCGTAAGTTTCTCACAATCTGCGCTCCTGGAAAAATTACCACAGACAAGACAAGTTTTGTTATGGTCAGTTTGTGCCAGGAAAGACAGCAATGCAAGCTTCATTTACACACATACAACAACCAGGCATATAAGCCTGAAATTAAGAATCAGTTACAATCATGCAGGCCGTGTTCACTGTGCAGGACACAGCCGACCTTAAAATAAATTTAAATCGCTTAGAAATTTAATTGTGATGCATACTAGACTAATACAGACGGAGCTCTTAGAAGGAAAAACATTGGTGCTGAGCTCCTGTCCCCACACTGAGTGACTTGGGGGGGCATCTGTGGTGGGGGCTCACCAGAGATCTGCATGAGGTAGACCCTGGTGGCGTTGGCGGCAGCCCCCATGAGGAACACCCCGGTCAGCACGGCACAGAGGGACGTCAGCGAGGCATTGAATTCTGTCCCGGGGCTCGTAGAGATGCTGTCGATCACCCGGCCCAAGAAGAAGGGTGCCGACATGGTGACTGTGCTGGAGACGAGGAGGAAGCCCACAGACGCTGGGGAACAGCGCAGAGACGGCAACGTGAGCCAGTCTGCCCGAAGCTGCAGCCCTGATGCCTGCGCACTGGACTTGTATGCGCTTGTTGGTACGCCAGTTCAGAAAGTCTGACTTAGTGCTGGAAATAATAAAAGCGTATCGCCTTGTGTGTAAACACAAGAACTTTAATGACCTGAACCATTTCTCCTGCTCTGCTGGGATGGGTTACCTTCTACACTTTCTACCCAGACAAATCGAAAGTCTGTCTGTCGTTTATCTACAAATTGTCTACCTCGTTAAAAACTACAGACAAAAAAGCAATGTGCATTTATAGTAATATGCATGCATGCTTAACATATTAAAACTAACGATTACATACGAGAATAACGAGTATTACACCCAACCACCAAAGTACACTAAACAGGATAGCAAAAGCGCTGTAAGGGACCATGTGTGACCGACCTGTCAGCCTCCAGCGCTCCGGATAGGCGAGCCGTAGGATCCTGCGGAGGTCGTCGGAGGGTAACCGGCTGGTCTTTGCGCTCGACTGCACCGGCGGCTGACTTTTAACGCCCCCTTTCTCCTGCTGCCCCGCCAGCGCCTGTCTGACTGATGTGCCGTAGAAGCAGGCGGAAAGCCAGAAAGGTGACGGGGCTGTCAGCCTGTGCCACTGGAGGCCGGCACCCGGGCGGGACACCGACAGCACCCCGGACGCGCTTCCAGCGGCTCGGCCCCTGACCCTTAATGCGAGGGGAGTCCGGGGCCCCGTTGCCGGCCATGGATGTGTTCTGAGGCTGGTGGCTGCTGAAGAAAAGCGCGTCCCCCGCAGGAGCGACGCCAGTCGGTGAGCCACATGCCGGCTGCTGTCCTGCCATATCGCCGAGCCCGCAAGGATTCCCGAGCTCATGGTAACTACCGAGCGCGCAAAATGCTGAGAAAGTCTCTTTAAAAGTAATCCGAGCAACAGCAAGGCAGGATGCACATTTATTTACAGCCACAGCTTAATGCCACTCTGATGGTATCGGCGGGTCTCGGTCTGCTCCCCCGACGGTTTGCCGAGCATTATCTGCCCACAGCAGCCCCACAGCTGGCCGCCGAGATCTGCCCCTTGTCACAGCGATATCCAGCGCATCCCAGGGCTATCTACGCCCGCCACGCCTGCCATATCTAAAAGAAAAAGAAAAAACAAAAGCACGCCTTTGAAGGAGAGTGGCAGAGAAGGTCACCCTTCATGAACACCGCAGCTGAGACGCATGCGAGGCGTGACCAGAGCAGCCCCGGGCGGCGACGGCAGAAACTCTGGAGGAACTTCCTGCTACCGTAAACCATCGTAAACATGCGCCTCAGTTTGGGTGCATTATAGAATAGAGTGGCACTGGAGTACATTGCTTTATACAAGATTAGATTAGATCAAATTCAACTATATTGTCATTGGGCAAAGTACAAGTACTCAGACAACGACATGCAGTTTGGAATGTAATCAGAGAGTGTAAAACACTTGCTTATATTGGAGGTCTTGCTGGTGGGGATCACGGATCAGTCATTGTGCAAGTGATTTACGCAAGTACAACTGAATTTACTATATTGCATGCGAGGTACGACATCTGTCAGGGGTAAAGCAGAAGAGCCCTTTAGTAACAACACGGCTGTTGACTCTGAACCCTTAACCATTATTTCCTCCCTCATATAGTTTAGCAAATGTGTATAACATTTCATGCTACTCACAAATCTGCATATTTATCAGATGCCTTTGTCCAAAACTACATATTACTGTCACTGTCCCCACAGCAGAGAATGTTAGTCATGCTTCCAATCAACTAACCCTGAGCCACATTCCGCCCCAGATTTGGTCGGTGTCTTTTCCCAGAAGCTGCAGGCGCCACAGTTTAATTTCCCGTAAACCAGTATAAAACAGTATAATTTCGCTACATGAAGATGTGCACGCATTAACCGTGACACCAAGATCCATCTGCTAATTCAATGAGGAGAGTGGAGTGCCAACGCATCGAAAGGCGCACGCACACATACGTACACACCTACTGTATGGGGAATTCCAGTTCACTTTACATGACACAAGGAGAATATGCAAACGCCACACACGGAACCACGGTGGAGACTCTAACGCTGGTCCCAGGGGTGAGAGGCAACAGTGCCAACTAACGCGCCAGCATGTCGCCACTTTTTGTATTTATGCCCAAAAAAGTTCACCACTCACTGAGTTAGACAACCATCGACTACATAAACAACATAGAGCCAATTTAGGCAATGGACCTTTTAATAATTAAAATAATTCAATTTTTATTATATAGAAATGTCATATATTTAAATGAAATAAATTTCTGCTCATAGGAACGGAGAATTATATAACCGTGACTGAAGTATTAAATCTTGAATAATGCACTTTATTCATTATACAGCAATCATATTTACATTCCTATTTCTTACGCGAAAGTGGATGTCCTGAAAACTGATAGTATTTCAACAGCGTAAACTTTATAGTTATACCAAAACCAGCCTTGTGTTAGTGTTGTTCCTCAAGTAGTTATCGTTCCAATATTTAAAACAATGATAATAGTAATAACACCTCCTAACCAATCATGACGCTCGATCGACTAGTTCCGCCTGGAGGCTGAAGGTCAGGGGTGAGAGTTCACATTCAATGCGTCCGACGCTCACGTGTTTGGCCAACAATCGTAAGTTGGGCAGTATTTCTCTAAAAAAGAAAAAAACGAACTTTTATTCACATAAAGGCTTTTAAGTACATTACAGTTGTGTTTGCGTGTAGACAGTTGCGTGTAGAGTTATACGATTGAAGTGGTTTGCTGAGTATTGTTAGCTTACTCGTTAGCAGCATTGAGCATAACAACCATTCGGTGTGAAAAAATAAATTAAACTACCACCATTATCTCCTCATAAGTGCTCGGTTTGCGTTTTTACACGTCGATTACGTATCACCCCCATAGTTTTGATCACGGGGACCTTGCCCTATTGACAGAAGTCAGTGTTTCCCAATTCCGGCTTCATTGATATTAATTTGATATTATTTTATGGCTGGAACTGAGTTTTCTGGATTGCGAATCTCCTGCGAAGCAAAAGCTGTCTGAATGTGTTCCCGCCACGACTGTTTACAGTGTAATCACGCGAATTGGATAACTTGGAATGTTATTACTACATTTGTGTTGTAGTAAGCAATATATGTAACTATATCTTCCCTATGCCATTGTTGCCTGTTTAAGTGTAGCAGAGTGTAGCACACCGTCAGTTTTCAGGCACTTGCCGTTGTGGTGACAGTTGTTTTTTTAACACAAAAACTACACCTTCATTTCTGTTTTTTACTGACATTAACAACTTAATAAAAACCCATGCAGAACTCTGGGGTTGCTTACATCTGGAACGTGGCAGTCTATTGTTTGAAAAATTGAATTTAAGTAAGGTTTCTTATTTTGTGCCTTGGGATTTAAAGATAAACTGAGTAAGATCCTTGTATGTTCATACAGTACAATACACTATGAAACGTCTCCCTCTTGTGGCAGAGAAAAACAAGACGTCATTTAATCTGTTTATCTAGAAGTCCGGAAACTTAGCAGAACTAGCATTATGTTGGAGTGATTGACTTCCAGTAATGATTTCCAACCGCAGAAGTGGCCGTCTTTGCATCTCGAATGCTTTTTTTCTTAGCTGGCAGTACGTAGAACATGGCTGCCATCTACTCCGGCATCCATCTGAAGCTGAAGAGCCACCGGACATCCTGGCCGGACAAGCTGAAGCTGGCACGCTTTGCGTGGATCTCCTCGCAGTGCGTCCTGCCCAACAAAGAGCAGGCAAGGCCTCATTAAGGCATCGCTGGCATGTTCGTTACCGCCAGCGCGGGCTCCCCAAATTTGACGACGTGTCACTGCATTTCGCTGATTCACCGACCGTTCCTGTGTGTCCCTCTGCAGCTGCTGTTTGACTGGGCGAGTCACGCCTTGACCGGTTATTACAGTAAGAAAGTGGAGCTTCCACAGGAAGTGGTGGCAGGTTTGTGGGCTTATCTGGACGACATTCTTCACAGCAAGAACCTGCTGAATGCCCTGAGCAAGGGGAGGAGCCTCAGCCTGCGTTTAGCAGTGGCTCAGGTGTTTGATCATATTATTTTCTTGTTTATCTACTTAAAGAAAGTTGTTTTTTTCTGTTTTGTTTGGTTGTTTTGAATGTTTGTCAGAATGTTCTTCTTCCTGTCTGTCTTGTCGCCAGGTTATTAATGAGCGGATTCTGGAATGTACTTCGGGAACATGCCTCGTAGGCGCCTCCACCGTGCTGAGCTGCTGCCAGGGCATTCTGTCCTCTCCTGTGCTCTCAGCTACCTACTCTGCAAAGTTTGAGCTCCTGGTGGAGCTGGTGTCCAGGCTGTGCGCGTTGGCCTGCTCCGAGCTCAGCCCAGGGAACGTCGGCCAGCCCCTAGTCCGCCAGGTGTTCGAGGTCTTTCAGCAGACCTTGTGCAGCTACCTGATAGTCCAGCGGCACCAGACCAACCCCAACCGAGTTTTCACCCAGGTCACGGCTCACCTGCTCCAGCCTTTCCTGCTGCTGCGCCACCTGCTGGCCGTGCGGGTATGGCATGTGGACGACGACACCCAAATCCAGCACCACCTGAGCAGAGAGATCCGCAGCAAGATGGACGCAGTGCTGCAGTCGGCCCTCTTTGCGCTCGACCATCTGCCCTCCTACAGGGAAGAGCTTCTTCCAGAAAAGGTGGTGACCGGTGCCAAAAAGGGTCCCATCAGTAAGGGGTTGCTGTCTCCCGTCAGCACTATCCTAAAGAAACTCTGTCAGTCTGGGTTCTGCGATCCTTCGCTGCAGTTTGCTGTGAGATCAAACTCCCTGCCTTTGCTTTTCAAGTTTTCCCTGGATTCCTTTTGTAAAGAAAGGGGAGAGAATAAGCTGGTGTGCTTTCATTTGTTGGCACGGTTCACAGCTGCTTTGGACCTGACTGAAGACCTGACTGTCAAGGGCACTTTCGAGCCTGGAAACTGGGGCCTTGCACTGCTGACTCTGGAAAACCTTCTGAATTTCAGCCTGTCTGCAGACATCTACAATGTCGCCACGGACAGGATACAGCATGGAGAGGTGCAGTTTAGTTTCTACAGGAAGGTCGCCCAGCTGTTGTTCAGCAATGTGCAGCCCAGCATTCCGGCCTGGTACCGCTGTCTGAAGGCTCTCCTCTCGCTCAATCACCTGATCGTGGAGCCGGACCTGGATGACCTGATATGTTCAGCCTGGATCGATGCTGATCATATGGGTCAGCGTGTGGTCAAGACCCGGGAGGCTCTCATCACTTCCATCTTCCAGACGTATGAAAAGTTGCGACAGTTTCCCAGGCTGCTGCAGGAGATTCTGGAGGTCATTTGCCGGCCCGCAGCAGACGAACTGCGTCCGCCGGTTCTCACGGCAGCCCTGCAGAAGAGCTTGAGTCAGAGTATCCTGGCCACCCCCCATAATCAAAGTCTGGAAATGTGCTCCCTCATTCTGGAGAAGGCACAAAGCTGTCTCCTGATAGACCTTGAGGGACAGGAGGACCTGGCCCTGAAGCTCTTCTCGCTGAGCGTGCTCCTCAATTCGGTGCTCTTCGGTGTGAAGACCCTGGACAACAGCACACCCCTGCCTGTGGTCAAGCGTGCTCAAAGCCTCATGGAGGAGATGGTCAAGGTCATAAAATCCTTGCTACGGCAGCTACAAGGCAGCAAGCCTGGCTCGCTGTGGTTTGAGAAGGTCCTGGAGACAACCCTGTTACTCAGCTACACCCTGGTGGAGGTGGACACACTCTTCAAGATCCACTGCAGCAGATACGTGTCAGTGATTGAAGAAGACTGCAGTGGCCTGCTGCAGGAGAATCTTTGTCTTCTCCCTTGTGTAGCCGTGAGCCAATGGGAGCAGGTGGCTAGTCAATCCCAGCCGCGTGGCTCAACCTGCCAGCTCCTGCAGGAGCTCCTGGCTCTCCAGAGGATGAAGCTGATCCTCCTGAACACTGATCCATCTTCAGCTTTGGAAGGTCGAAACATTCTCTGCAGAATCTCTCAGTTTATTGTGAGGAGGGAGACTAGCACATCTGCTCTTCTGGGCAGTGGGGTATGGGACGGTCAGATCAGCAGCGTGGATACCATCAAGTATCCCACAGCGCACTGGTTTCATGTGACCTCAAACCTGGCTTTGATTGGCCCATACCTGACTGAAGATGACTTGAGTTATATTGCAGATGTTCTTGTGAACTCTCTACTTCAAACAGATGTTCTAGATGGAACTACAGAAAATACTTGTCTCTCTGTGCCCCTCATTTCAAAACAGCTACTTGACAATATGGTTCTACTTGAGTTATCTCCTCTGTACTCTCTTGTAGTGAAATGTTTTTTAAGGAGTACCATAGGAATCCTCTCCTCGTCTCCAGAGAGTGCGGAATGCACAGCTCTCTCGTTATTTATTGAGGCAGCGCACACAGGAGCTAATGGAGAGAGAGAACCACGAATCTCAAAGCTTCATGACGATTCTACTGATGATTCTCTGCCATGGAAGAGATTGGAGCGTATAGCCCATGAGATCTTGAGTTTGATAAGGGCCGGTGTGAGCATAACTTTGTCATGGACTCAGACTGAGGAGCTTCTTCACTTATTGAAGATATGTAGAGTCCTTAAGCCAGATGCTGTGTCTCCTGAAGATCACTCTGAGTATTTGTTGCTCCTGTTCTTTTTAGTCACAGTGACTCAATGTGACTCTGCTGTGGAACATGATACAGTTCTTGAATTGTTGAAGGAGGTTTACTATCTCATGGCATCATGGGAGTCTGGAAGAAACACTGGTTCTGTCCTGAAAGTTATCTATGGAAATGTTCTTTTAGAAGCCATTGTAACCTCATTGTTTTCTCATGGGAAAAAGTGTGTCTCCAATGTCCTGGACCATTCTCCTTGGTTAGCCTTCTTGGAAGTGGTTCAGAACTTCCTTGACAGTCTAATTCAAACGATCATCCACAGAAAGACGAGTGTCCGGCTCAATCTCGAGAAGTTCACCTCCTTCATTCTGGAGAGCGAGGTCATAGTCCAAACCTCATCTTCTGCCTGTGACTCCCAGGACCCAAAGCGCCTGCTACCTCTTCAGCTGTTGCTGGCCACGTTCAGCACCCTGTGCCAAACCATCTCTTCTAACTTGGGCAGAAATAAGCAAACAGATGAGACCTTGCTCCCGCTGTTGGAGAAGGTCGTTGTCTCTATGGGGTCTGCTGTCCAGGCCAGTCTGAGGCAGGAGACCTGCAGCATTCTGGGCCAGTCCTTCACTGTGGAGGTGGTGAGGGTCATGTTGCAGGCTGAATTAGCGCGGGTAGCCAGCCTGGCTCTGGGAGGAGAGGAACACCATCCGCCAGTGATCTTCCATCATATGGACTTCTGCAGAGGTTTTGCCCAGCAGATCCTGAGGGAGCTGAGCTCCTCTCCCCGCCCACTGAGCTTCCTGACCTCCTCCCTCCTCTTCCTTACTGCTTATCACCTGGCTGCCCAGAGCAGCAAAGATTCTGGGCTGGAGGACTACAGCTTGCTGGTGGTGAAGAACCTTAAGAAGCTTCTCTCAGGTACCATATGCATTCCGTGAAGCAGTTTGAGAAGTTGTAGTCTCTCTCTGTTCCTGCATGTTGTGCTTTTTTAACCTGCAAGATTTGAAGTTCAGTTTTGTGTCCTGGTTCTGACTGGTCCATCTATTCCGACTTGGCTTATTGTGGTTAGGTTGGAGTCCTTAAACCAGGGTCTCCAATCTTCTGCAAAGAAATCTATCTGGCTCCCTGTGGGTTGCTAGTAGTTTGCGGTTTACGCATTGGCGACCGCTGCCTTAAACAGATGGGTTAGGATAGGCTTTAAAAAACACTATAGAGCGAATCCAGGAAGCTTAAAATATGTTTCTGGAATGTTCTTATGTTTTCCTTGGTTCTGTGACAACAGCAACATAACTAACAAGGAACAAGAAACAAACGCTTTACTGGAAAGACATGCAGCAGAACCTGCTGTATTTCCAGGTTCTTCTGATGGTAGATTAATTTAGTGCTGTTAAGTCAGATTTATTTATTAGAAGGTGATGCTGGTGTCAGTGGTGCTATCTGCAGTCTGTCACACGGTAGTGATTAAATATAAGTGTGGGAAATTGATTTAACTGTAAGGCAGGAGAAGACTATTGTAATGAAGCCGGCTGCCAGATCATTCCGGACTTTTGTTACCAGAATTAAATGGATTATTCATTTAGATCCTTGTAATTCCTATCATATTATGAGGGGGGTGGGGTGACCTTTAGCGAATGTTTCTCATCGAGCTTGAAGTCTCCGCTGCCGATGAGTTTCTGTTATTGCTGGGTGATGTTTAAACTGATTGGCTTTTCTCTACCCGAGCCATTAAAGTGGGCTTTTAGGATGTTGGTTAACTGTGTTCCTATAAGTGTCCCCGCTCTAAACAGAGGTGACAAGTCTCGATCGCTCAAGTGAGTCATGCAGATCGGGCCAGACCTTGTTCTGTTGTCCCGTTTCAGCACCCTGGCTGTCCGCATCGGACGTGAGGGAGCTCGAACCTGCGACGGGGGATTTACTGGCTCAGTTAGTGACTGGGAGCTCCACTGAGCTGTTCCAGCAGCTCTTGACGCTGGTGGGAGATGACCTCAGCACACGCTGGATCACGGCTGGCCGGCACATGGTAAGTCGCGCCCGTCGTGCTCTATGGCCCCTCATTTGTTGCTTCGGTTCTTCAGGTGATGTCATGCTTGCACAGCACAAACAGAGGCAACCTGTCTTTCCATTACTTACGTATATTGCCCTCTGTGAGTAGCTTCTCTCCAAAGACTTGGAGAACAAACTCATCTTGGAGAACTCAAGCTCATCTTCCTAAGAGTTCTTTAGATATTTTGGTCAAGGGATCAGCAGTCATTGCTCTGGCTTCAAAATGCCGCCTATGTGTATTTTAGCCCAACTAATTTGGTAAATATTATCCCTCGAGACAGGAAGTGTCCAGCCAGTGGGAGGCAGTTCAGCCAGTGTCCTGAAGGAGTTTTCCCTAAAGAAAGCGAGGGACGAGTACGATTCTCCAGTTTGAGTGTCTGTTGCCTCGCTGACCATATGAAAGGCTAGTCTAACGCCGACAATGCCAAACTGCAGTTGCGTATTCTGCCAGGAAAGACTCCGATGACAGTGACTGAAGTACCAGACACCAAGCAAACAAACAGCCAGGGGGTTTGGGTGTGGAGACGCCCTTCGTCAGCTTCCTGGCCTAAGGAATTGGCACATTGCCTGACGGCCTCAGATGTGTTAGACTTGGAACTTGCCACTTAATAACCGACGTGTCTTTCAGGAGGTGCGGTGGGCTGTTACGGCGGCCAAGCTGCTAGCCAGCTGTCAGCTCCCGGAAAGCCACCGCAGAGCCTTCTGGTTCACAGTGCCGCAGATGATGTCGGCGATGGAGGTGAGTACTCGGGGCAGCAGGTTCCGGGTGTGGGTCTCCGCCGGGAGTGCGATCGTGTTTTAGGGGACGGGCCGCGGGTCTCCGCTGAGCCGGCGGTGTGAATGCTCTCACACACACTGTGATGGATTGAGACATCTCCCCCACCCCCACCCCGCTGTAGCTTGTTAAAAACAGAGAAGCACATGCTTTGAAGCGTGCTAAATCAAAGAGAGCCCACTCTGTGAAGCGTGTTTAATCAGAGGGAGCACGCGCTCTGAAGCGTGTTTAATCAGAAGCAGCGTACGCGCTCTAAAGCGTGTTTAATAAAAAGCCGCGTACACAGTCTCTTAACGCGTTTCTGTTTCTGTCGCTTCAGCGACTTCTGTCCAGTCTTACCATTTTCACTCCAGGCTCCAAATACTTCTTAGCGTGTTCCTTGGCGATTTACACTAAACGCCTTTTTGTTAGTTTGTAGTGAAGGAGTCCTGCAGGCAGAGGGCGCTGACGGACATCCTGACGGTGCCGACCGTGGAGGGCCTGACAGTTCTGCTCCGTCGGGGGGAGGGGCTTCTGCGGAACCCACATCATGTGAGCCTGACCCTCGGGGCGCTGCACTTTGTCCCACTGGATCACCTGTCGCCACAGGTCCGCTACTCCGCCTTCCTTGCCGTCCACGAGGCCCTGTTTGCCATCATCCAGTGCCACCCCCAGGTTTGTATGCCGCCGTGCCCAGAAATCCCTTGTAGGTGGTATTTTCCTGCTCTGCCAGTCCCTGCCCAGTTTTCTCATAAGGGTATCGAAGGAACCAATGGGATGTGAGTATACGGATGATTGACAGTGCATGTGGATCCCACCCACAGTGGGTTTTTACAGCCTGCTTTCTCCTGTGATTCCAGAGACTAATGAGTTGAAGCCGTTTAGTTTCGTTATGCACACGCTCCATCCTGAGTGTCTGGGGAGGCGTGAAAAATGGGATTGCGTTCAGTTTCACTCAGATTGTGATTAATTCTTTGTAGGAAACCAGAATAGTTATCTAGGATACTGACTGAAGGTCCCTAATACTGAGTGATGTGTGACACCGGAAATATTTCTCAGAAGTCTGCCGAGTTTTGCCCCCACCGTGACTGGCTGGCGGGACCGTGGGTGCCTGTTGGCCCGGGGGGGGGTTCAGTGGGGCGGCGTAGATCTGAAACACAAAGCTCCCTGTTCTGGGGCAGTTTATCACCCTGCAGGGACAAGTCTCGCCTTCTCATGCCAAGATTTGCCCCCCATTCCCTGCCCCCCACCCCCTGCCTGGAGCAATGAGTCAGCATATGGATTCCTTTATTTTCCCCTTTGTGTAAAACTGCCCCTCCCAATCAGAAAGAGCTCCTGTTTCCATTTAACAGTCAGTTCCAGTGTTTTTACAGCCGGAAGCAACGCGGATAATTAGAAAAGGCTTTATGGGAATCCACAGCCAGTAATCACCGAAGCCGAGGACGCTCTCAGGACAGACGCTCTCAGGACAGACGCTCTCAGGACAGACGCTCTCAGGACAGACGCTCTCAGGACAGACGCTCTTTAGGAGCAGGTTTCCTGTTAAGCAGTCTCTTAAATTTAAGAAAATTTTGTATCAGACGACCTTTGTTGTTCAACTCCTGTCCCCATGTCATCTGCCGACAAGCATCGGTTTTCCAGAAGGAAGAAGATGCCTGCTACCTCCCTTTCTCTCCCTCTCCCCCCCCCCCCCCGACTGGCTCACTGACTCTCTCCTGTCTTCGAAATCAGCAAACTCCGTTGGCATGACTGGCAGTGCAGCTAACATGCAGAAGTCAAGCATGTCTCTCTCTCTCTCCCCCCTCTCTCTCTTTCTCCCTCTCCCTCCTCCACTGCTTCACTTTGCCAAAAATGCCCCCAGCTCTGCTGACGGGGCAGCTAAGACTAGGCAGGTGGGAGGAGTCCGGCAGCACTTTGGGGTGGCGGCTTCGGAGCCATTATCATTCTGGCTGTTAGCAGACGACTTTCAGAAATGACTCCCGGGCTTATGCAGCCTTGGCCAGTGCTTGGTTTTGGTTGACGGTGGTGGGGGGGCGGAGGTGCATACACAGGGCCCCCTGGGCGCTGCCCTCATTTAAGACGTCACCACGCAGCGGTGCGTAGAATATGGACCCACCAGTCTGTCGTGCCTCGTGTAGGTCATGCTGTGGTGTCACCTCAATAAAGGTCGAGCGCGCCTGGTGACGGTGACGATGTTCTTCCCGCAGGCGATGCTGAAGGCAGCCCCCTCATTCCTGAGCTGCTTTTACCGGCTGGTGGCTTCTGTCATGAAGGAAGGACGACAGAAGGGGGAAGAAGAGAGAGGTAGGTCAGAATTTGGGCGCGCTTCCGAAAATGTGCGCAGGATTTCACAAACATCACGACAGAACTGTCGACGCTACACGGATGACTTCTAGTGGATTGATGAGATAAAAACAGACCCATCCAGGCAAGGAAGAACCAGCCCCTCTGTGACAGCAGATTTTAAATCCTGTAGCAGTAATTCAATCATAAATAATTTTCTGTCTGGTCCCTTAGCATTTTTCCCAGCAAGCTGTGCAGGAAGTGAGCCTTGGTCCACATGGATTACATTCCACCAGGAAAATCCCAAAACTGTCAGTGAGGTAGCTGGGGGTGTTTCGCAATCTGTACAAGGCTCAGTAGTCTGATTCTTGGCCGGAAGAATAGGCTTCAGAAGTTCCGGAAAGTTCTGGTCAATTATACTCTCAACAATACAATGAAGTCACGACGCGTAGCAGCATGATAAGGACATACACGTGAATTGATTTCAGCCATGTACCTTTTGTTTGGCTGTCAGGTTCAGTTCCGTGGCTGAGTCAGGTGACCTTCCACCATCGACACAAGCACGCAGTTTTGGGACGGTAATATGACATGCTGGGAATTCTGTTTTCCCGGCTGAGTATTCCTCTCTTGTCGACTTGCTTAATCTCATGATACTTTATCACGGTTGTCTGCTACCGGGACGTCAACGTTGGGTGTGTTTTTTCATAAAATAGCTAAAATCCTTTGCACTGATGGGTTTTACTGAGGAAATGTCAACTGGATCTGCCGATTCCATGTCCATGTTGCTTTAGAGAACCCCTGCAGCGTAAGGACGTTGTAGTGCCGCTTGGCTATTGGCGTGTTGGGCAGCTGGGAGTTTTCTGTGGCACTGAAGGTGATTTTCGGAAGTTTTGTACCTGAACGCATTTCAAGAACTTGTAGGCGTGCAAATGATAGGGCAAAGGACACTGCAGACCGGATGGTGATGTTGTTTCAGAAAATAATGTGTCAGCAGTGGGTCTTTCTGCGGGGGTTCCCTTGGATTTAAAAACTGTCATATTTTATAAAGTGGTTGGGGGGGGCAAATGCAAACCTCCAGCTTATTAATCCTGGGGTGTTCCTGTGGATTTTGGCCCAACAAAAAAAGCTGAAAGGTCGGTCTTGTGACCACCGTCTTTCAGCAAGTTTAGACCCTCCGCGTCCGTCTTGGAACCTGAGGATGATGCGGCACTCTGAGCGTTTGTCTTGGCCCTGGGATTGTGCATGTTTTGCGAGTGTGTTGGAGTAAGAATGAGGTCAACTGGACCTGGGACATGGGCTGGGATCTGATGAGCTTCAGGTTACTGCAGAATGAAGTCTCAGTTCGCCTCTCACCCTCTTAACAAGTACCTAGAGAGCTGCCGTTATCTCATTAATTATCTTTTAAAGCCCTCGTCATGTCTGGCTGGAATTCAGTAAGTAGAGTGATAGCTTGCTGTGAAATGTTTGGCATTTTCAGTGCAATACTTACCATGATAACCGGGATATTAATATTGGCTTTTGTTTGGGAGGTTCTCTCTCTCTGTCTGTCTGTCTCTCTCTCTCTCTCTCTCCTCTGTCCATCTCTCTCCCTCTCTTTCTTTCTCTCTCTATTGGTCCAGTCCAGGATTTGGGGGGGGGGGCTACCATTATATTTCATGGGTCATCGAGCCTTTAAGTCTAATTATTCAACTGGGCCGCAGAAGTGTGACGCTTTTGCATTTTGACAGGCCGGCTTTGAAATCACAGCTCGCAGCTGACGTTGGGTCCAAACTCTCTGAGCACTAATAAGGTCTTGTTAGGACCTGCTGTGCAGGATTCTTACCACGCAGCATGTTTTTTGTCTTTGTGGGGGTATTTGTGCTCATTTCAAAAGGTCTGCCTGTTTTTGTGACCCGCTTTCTCAGCCTGGTATCCAGGTTTGCTTCCGCAGACCCTCCACCTGAGAGCGCCCTGCTTCGGAAGAGCCTGGGAACGTGTCTGCAGTTTATCTCCATTGCCTTTGACATCTTACGCATGAAGTTCAGACAGCTCTCCTGTCCAGAACATTCCCTCAAGCTCATGTTCCCTCTCTCTCAAACCCCCCCCCCCAACTGCCAGGTTCAGAGGAGGAGATGGAGGTGTTGCTGAAATGTGCACGGCTGGTGGAGAGGATGTATACGCACATCGCGGCTGCCGCAGAGGGCTTCACCATCCTTTCCAGCTTTGTTGTGGCGCAGTACGTCTGCGAGCTGCAGAAGGTAGATCAGCTGGGGGCGTGCTAGCATCCTCTGCCCTTGGGGGGGCCAGGTACACATCTGCCTCATCTTCATTGGGATGAAAGTCCCGTCCGGGGGTGACATGATTCAGCTCCGGGTCAGATCTCGTTAGCCTGGTTCTGTCGTCCGGTCCCGAAACCGTCCACCTGGCCATCCGATTTCCATGACACCCCATCCCATCTCCCAGCCCCCTCACATCATCTTGTCGAAGTCGCCCCCCCGAAATCGACCCTCAGGTCAGCCACTGGTGGCGCGCCCTCAGACCCTATGGTGGGCCGCTCGCCGATGACCATCAATGGGTTTTTAACAGCCATCCCTGTAGCTAGGGGATCTTAGTCAATCCTGGATGTGGGGGTGTTTAACACGGTTGACACTGATCAGCAGGACATGTTTGACACTGGCCGTCAGTGCCTGGTGGGTCTGTCCTGTGAGGTCTGTAGGTGCCCCTCTCAGTACCTTTTACAAAGTACTTTTCCGGGAATGGAACATTCCAACAATGATTTGGACCCAGAGCTGTCCAGTAAGTACTGAAGCGTGATGTAACAAACAATGGTTTTAGACTAATGGCTCTCAGAAGACATTCTTAATAGATTTATTCATACTCATTTCACATCATTTAAGTATTTAAATGGATTTTTTTTTGTTAAATATATTATATATACTTTCAGCATTAGGGCTTTCAGCATAGATGAGTGGTGTGATTAATTTAAAATTGTTTAACTTATACTGGCAGTTCTAATAAAAAACAGAAATCGGATTGCGCTTGATTTCACATCTGTAAATGGGAGTTGGCACACGATCCCAGGGGGTCAGGGATCATTAGCGAGAGCCCCCAGATGGACATGTGGCCTGGCCCCGCCCCTCAGGGCACCGCGTGGTGTCAGACTCTCAGTAAGGTGTGATAATCAGTAAGAGAGTAATGTGACATCATCTTTTGCTGAAGCAGTTATCTTGTTGCTGTAGTAATATTTACTGTTAAGCTTGTTAAAGATATAAAGCGTCATGGAGACAAGGAAAATTAAAGAACTGGATGGTAAAAGGCAGCTGTTGACTTTGGCCGTGTTTAAGTCCATTGCGTTGATTGTGTGTGTGTGTGATGCTTTTTCCTTATAAGAGCAAAGTGGTAAAGCTCAAATTAAATCCAGATCTTGTCGGCTATTTTAAGAGAAGGGGCCTAGTTTCACTGTCTGGGAGTGTGCCGCCCCCCCCCCTTCCGCCGTTTAGCCATGTCACTGACTAGTTTCCATCTTCTGTTTCCAAGGTTACGCTGCACCCGGCCGTCAAGAGTCACCTGACCGAAGGGATCTACTGGATCCTGGATCTCTGCCCAGAGCGGGATGTCAAATTCCTGAATGCCACTCTGCAGGCGGGGGTCAGGGATGTCTTTGGCGAGCTGTACGGCAACTACACGCGCTACCACAAGCCTCAATGGCACGGTGACGAGAAGTACGCGGCTTGAAGGTCCACCCCCCTCGCCGTGCAGGCCGCGGTCCACCGTTCCCGCCGCTGGCTTGGCACTGATTGTGCGGCTCTATAGGAGCCTCAGTCCGCCGTAGCCGCCACTGGCCAGACCTTTACAAAAGAGGACTGTGGTTCTAGTGCCTGTCTGGTAGTGACCATTTTCCATCGTCTCAGTTGTTTGCTCACGTCCCATGTCCAAGTGAGACACGTGGTAACCATATTCATCATGAAATCTCCCCTAGACTCATTCTTGATAGTGCCTTTAGTGATTACAGTTCCCCTGTCTACGACATGTAATTATATCATACTGCTTGTTTTCCAAAGCAACACCCTTTATATACATGTATTTAATTCTGGGTGTGATGTTACTCTTTTTTTGTTTCCCTGAACTTTCCTTAAATGCCTTCAGCTTGGCTCTCTTGGTGTGCGCATGCTATTCCCATGGAAACATCATTTCCAGGTGCGCTGATTTATTTCAGAGTCATTACGTCCCACGGAGGTGGGGGTTGCTGATGGCTGCCACCCAGGCCATCATCACGAACAATTTCCTTCATATTTACTTTGTCTGTTACTTTCAGACTGATTTTCAGTGGATGTTGGATCTGTGCTCTTAACGAGAGTTAAGCAGAAATTAGCTTAATAACTGAGAAATGAAAACTGCTAAGTGTTATTAATCGATCTGATGCAAAAATTGGAAGCAGAAGGAAACCACTGAAGTCATTTTCCAGTTTAAGGTTTGTAAAAAGTCTTCATTTTGCTAGATTTATAATGGTTGTATACTGTATGCGTCTCTGTGGACATATTGTTGGATTACTTGACACTAATCACATGGTTGATGATGCTAGATGATTAGTTGCTATTAATTCTGGAGGTTTGGGTGAAATTAATCACATGGGTGACGATGCTGGATGATATTGCTAGATGATTGGTTGACATTAATCACATGGGCGGCAATGCTGGGGGATTGGCTGATATTAGTCACATGGGTGCTGGTGCTTTACCTTTTCAGAAAGTGCCCTGAGCACAGGACTGCTTCATTTTCCAGGCCACGTCGCTGAGGCTGACAGCTGGCTTTGTTCAGACATTGAAGTGTCTTTCTGCAAAGGTGAAGACTGTCTTCGCTTTACCCTGACAGTCTGAATACTCCTGAATACTTAAGTGGCTGAATCTGAGGAGGTGACTGAGCCACCCTGTGCTTCTAAGGGCTCTGCTCCTCTGGAGGTCCTTCCGTTGGGCGTACAGACCTTACTGTGTAAAAGTGTTGCTGGTTTCTGTCGTGATTTTTGGGAGGTCGTGCTCATCACTACATTCCTGTCATGGACATGGAGGTCTAACAAAATTACAAATTATCTTGATCTTGTTGACACAGGGGGAGCTGTTGCTGATTGGTTGTTGGGGCTGTGTGTTACCCTCTAACACACGGTGCCGCGCTCGCTAACGTCGGTCTTCCAGAACTTTACCTCTACATTAAAAATCCAACGACCCGACCGGTGGGGTATTTCTGGCTTCTGTTCCAGCCTTCTCTCGTTTATTTAATTAGAGTGATGATTTAATTATTGTTAATGGCCAGTGCCGACCCAGAAGACCTTTAGCAGATGTTCTGTTGAGCGTGGGGGCAATCAGACTTCCAGGGCCGTGAGAGGCCCAGAAATTGCAGGGTGGAAAGAATTTAGCTCGTAATAAGTATCTCCAGCCTCGGGGCCTTTCTTTGCTGAAGAAGCGCTTTGCAGAGTCCGGCTCTCTCGGGCACCCAGACCTGTGGGCCGCAGCAGAGCAGCCTTAAACCACCGCCCTTGGGACTGTCAGTGCTGGGGCTCTCAGGAAGTGTGTGTTTATGAGGGACACCGGCTGCTTCTCAGCTGTGTTTATAATACCTGCCCTAAACTCCCTGGCACGTGGGGGGGGGCTCTGTCAGGTGATGTCGTCTAGCTCTCGCCCTTTGGCCCCATGCCTCTCTTAGTGTGAACTTTTCACGGGATCTGGCTTAATTATCGACCCCGCTTAATGTGACAAGCGCGTACAGACCCAGACGCTCCGGGGGCGGCTTTCATTGATATGCTTGACGTCTTGCAGGATGGATCGTATTCACTGAATAAAAGTCCCGTTTGTTCTGGCTTTTCTGTGGGTGGCTTTGGGTTGAGCAGCTTCCTAACTGAGGCCATTAGCCAAGGTGGCTCACTGTTTCTCCAGTAAAGGGCTGTTGAACATGTATCACTGGACAAATTAACATCATAATTTAGTCCTTTTGACCAGCTATCTCTGACTAGCCGCAGTTTCTCCTGTGTGCCTGTAAGGGGCGCTACCTGCAACAATTACATGCAAACTCGGCACACGTGCACACACCCAGCCCCTGGTGGAACCCCATCTGAGCTGGGGAGAACATACAAACTCTGCGGGTTTACAGGGACCCATCCACATCAGAACTGGGCGATCCACGTTTTTTCAGTTCCGATCCGATTCCGATACAAGAGCTCTTTTTACTTTGTTATACTTTATATACTATTTGTTTAAGCTAGTAAATACAGATGGAAAAAATGTGACAAAAATATTTAATTAGGCTACAACAAACATACATAACATACTGTTCCACCACGTTGGTACGTCTTGTTTTAAGTGTTTTTGAGGCACTTGCAGTTCAATATGAATATCTTCAAATCAAGTATACACAAGTGGCGAATGCTTAAAATTTTAAGTTTTTCTCCCATTGGTCAGCGCAGTTACACTTTGTTGCGATGGCAACACAAGCTGCAGCGAGTCCGCAAGACAGTCCAGGTTAGCGACTCCTGACCAAATCATCCATTGCTTTGCTTTGTCTCGCAGTTGCATGCGCTTTGTTAAATGGGATTGTCCATTAAACGCTATTCCCACCTCAAAACTTCTTTTTAAATAGATTTCAAATCGCTGTGCTGCTGGTTTCTGTGAATAGCGTCTAATACACCCAGATCGTCACGTCTTATCTTACGCTTCTCGTACTGCGAAGGGTATGCGCGTGACGTCACAGCAGGCAGAAGTCACTGTACTTACACCCACTGAGTAGCAAAAAAGACTGAGGGGTAGCGATAGCGTTCGATTTGAAGGCCGCAAAAAAACATGTAAAATGGGAAAGAGCTGTCGTGCGATTGATTGCCAAAAACTAAATAAGTAAATATAGGACGTGGATCGGTCACGCATGGTCGATACCCGAGCCATCAAATAGGTCTGGATCGGCGTCGATACCGATCTGAATATCGGTATTGGTGCATCTCAAATCCACATTGGAGGCAGATATTCCACGCAATACGACGAGAGTGATGCATGAAGAGTCTCTATGCTCTGTGCGCACACCCCCGCCTCCTCCGGCTCGAAATTACAGGGTTTACCGACGGCCGTAAAAGTTAGTAACGTGTTCTGCGTTTTGCGAGGAGAGAAAATGCGGAACGAGCCAGTGGGCTCCAATAACCAAGCCAGAGTTAACAGTCGGCGGTGCGATTTTAAAAAGACACTGACGTCTCGCTTCAGAAGCCTGTAGTGACTATTGAGCTGAATCACTCCAGCATGAAGCGTCTGGCTGCAAATGCAAGTCTCACTGGATGCACATGGGCTGAGTGACGGGGAGGCAGGTGACGGAGAAGCCAGCTGTGAAAGTCGATGTCGGATGATTCAAAAGCCGCCTTTCACAGTAAATTATACCAAAACTGCCTTGTTAAAGTCGTCTTAGCTTCACGCCGTTTTCCTAAAGCCACTCAGTGAGTTGCTGAAGTTTAAGGCTTGTGGATGGGGCTCCTGGTATCTTAGAATCCCTCCAGCTGTTGTTTCAGGTTCTGGGGGGGGGGGGGGGGGGGGTGCTGTATCCTTTTCATCTTCTTATGGGCTCTGTGTGCGGGGGGCCGCGTTTTTAGTTTGTTT
>JAODKE010000068.1:2326567-2336610 GCA_026779605.1 Mormyrus hasselquistii
GTCGGGGTCTTGTCTTGTCATAAGGATTTAAAAATACTGTGCTATACCTTATTACCATGATATCGCATTTTTTAAGTTTTGATTAATAACTTTAAAAACGTTAAAATACGTTTACTGTTTTCACTGTATTTGTGTTTGTACCTCTGCTTGTCTGGTGGAATATGACTGCTGCATGCAGCACCGACCGTGACCGTCCGCACCCGCAGTCACGTGTCATATGAATACAAGCTGCCACTGCGGCCTAGAAACTCACGTGGAAAAGTGAAGTATGACCCATGTTTTACTCTGCCAACCTCACTCTCAGATTAGGAAGGATATCAGCCCATTTCCATCGAGACGACGATTCCCTTCGTACCTCAAGGGTCCCAAACCCACCCGTCTGACAGAGCAGTCAGCAGAGGGAACCCGCTCACTTTCAGGAATGCATCCTATGTTCTGTGTCACGTGACGCGGCACAAAGCTCCCCCCCTTATCATCGAACACAGAAAAAAATGTTGATACAACTCTGCCAGTCACAGGATTAGAACCCACGACCTACTGGTGACGGGTAAGGATCACTAACCCATGGAGCTCCACACACCTCTATTGCCATTAGCATCAGCATCTCCTGGAAGCATATTCCGTGTACCAGAAATGGTGGAAAAGCCCACACAGGATCTTACTGGACCTTCAGGAAAGGCAGAAGGGCAAATTTGTGTTTTTTTTAATGCTCATTCTGAACATTTCTTTTTTATGTCTGGATTTGGTGTGGATTTTTTAAAGTCCAGTGTTGTTTCTGCGCATAAATGAGGCTGAAATGTTCGCCCATGGCTGGACTTTGAAAAATGTTGGTTTTGCCTTTGAAGCAGAGCAGGACATGCCTTACTGAGGACACGGCAGGCAGCTTTATGACTTCTGTTCGATGGCCTTCTCAAAGGGACGAGATGGGGACGCATTCATCAAAAAACCTGCTGGTTCCATCTCCAGATAAACAAAGCAGATTTGGCCACTGTTACACTCCTATTAAACAGGAACGTCCTTCAGATACAGTGGTGGCAATTTAGCTGGTATCTTTCCAGTTGGGTTGTACAGCTTCCCGTGTCATTGACACATTTCCAGGGATTCCCTCAGCTAAAGACTCTCGCGAGAACACAGGAATGCACCTTCATCTGAAGAAAGGGAACACGGCATGTAAATCCAAGACCGTGTGGGAACTGGAGAGGATTCTGGGGGAAAGGCGATGTTTCGCATTTCGGGGGCACAATGCAGAAAGCTTTAATGTTTGTGTAAAAAATGCATGTAAGACCTGCTGTGTTTGGGATTATGTGCTATGAGATTCTATTACAGGCGAGAATTTTATTTCAACATTTTAAACACGGCTGTCAAAATAACAGCTTTGCTTAATCTGAGCAAATTTTTCTAACACATTTAAGAAACTGGTATTTGGGTCATCTTGATGTTGGAGAGGAGGGGGTTGGTGACCGATATAATGGCCTTAAGCAGGGCAATTAAATATCCAACTCTATTAAAACTACATGACACCTTGCTAATTAATGAACAGTTATGTATTGGTGCCCTATTCAGGGAGACCTTAAACTTTCCCAAATCACCCCCCTCTAACTGGAAAAATGATTATCTCGATGGATGGATGGATGGATGGATGGATGGGTGATTAAACCAAAGTTCTGCCGTGATGAATTGTGAATCAGATGCAGAACTGGACCTGCGATCCCAGCTGCTTGCACTCATTCAGTTTCTTGTTCTGAGCCCATTCTTGGCCATCGGGTTGCATCTGCAGACATGCTGTCCCCCCCCGCTGCACAGCACCGTGCCCCCGGCCTTTTCTGAAGCACACACATCAGCTCCAATCGGCATCTGTACCGCCGAACTCTGAGCTCCATGGAGGCACTGGCTTCATCAATTTTAAGGCAACGTTTAGCGACCGGAAATCACTTGCCAGGGACGCCGTGGTCTGAAACACTGGCATGGTCCATTTTCATCTCTGCGTTTGCTCTCAGAGGTGCCGATCTGCTCATCTTCCTTTTCATTTCCATGTCAATCCCATCAGGCACCAATGCATGAGTATTGCGCCGCGGCCCAGGCCTCAGGGGGCGCCGCTCCCGTTAGTCTCGCTGATGTCACAGACTCATACGTCCTGCCTCTCGAACCCCTACCCCCCCCCCCCCCACTGTGTGGGTCACATTTGCCGGATGATAACAGTAAATCCAGGGGGGCTGTGTGGCTCAGGGACACTGTGCCTGTGATCAGAAGGTCGTAGGTTCAAATCCCAAAGTTGATATCACCACTGGGCCCCCGAGCAGGGCCCTTGTCCCCCACCCCCCCAGATGCTCTGAATACTGACCCTGCTTTTTCAAATGTACTCTGCACTGGATAAACATGTCTGATAAATACATAAGAATGCAAATCCCCACACAACTACTGGCATGGAGTGTCACACTTTGAAACACAAAGACAGAATGAAAAGTACCTCACAGCCAAAGCGCCGGATTATAAAGAGCCTTCAAAGGACTCGAGCACTGATACTGCTACTGGAATGGGGCCCTTTGGTCTCAATGCACATGGAGGCGCATCCCAATCACCTACTGCCCCCCCCCCCCACCTCCGTGTCGGGTATGCCTGTCCTGGGGTTAATAAATGTCTGTGTTTCAATATCAAGCAGACTGCATTGAAGGCATCACCTACTGGCCAAGGACACTGCCTATCAGGGCTGCACTCCCCCAGGGCCCCCAGACAGATGGCACACCCCGCCCCGCCCTCACATCAGCTCGAGTCTCTGCGTAACAGTGGGGACAGTCTACAGCACCTCCTTCCAGTGGCAGCCAGTCCAGCTGTGAGCAGGATAAGGTAAGAGGCCCCGAGGGGGGGGGGGGCTATTTACCCTTCTGATCGGCACAGTGGGCTCCGAACCCACATCCAGTTGCATGAACACCACGAGTGTAAAATGCCATTTTACCTGAACTCCACCATGTCACTGTGATACTCTATGGTCATTAAGGTCGTTACAGATCCGGCCAACATGCTTCTATGGTCAATGGTACGAGGACACCGGAGTACAACATACAAGCCCCACCCATGAGAAACGTTACTGGGAAGAAGCCCAACAGCACAAAAAGCACATCCCAGGTAACATGCCTGTCATCTGAGCATGAGAAGGAAATGCTCCTCTATCTCCTGCTGAAGGACAGTGCAAAACGCGGGGAACCTGTCCTCACACGTCTGTAACTGCCTGACAGATGCCCAGACAACAGGTTGCGCCCCACAGTCTGTCAGAAGGTCCTACCACATTATTGGTTTCCTGGGGTTCTGTCTGGGTCGGGAGCGTGCAGGGAGTGTATATCAACTCCAAACACTGGTTCAGATGTGCAGGACAGCCAGCACTACAGAGGCCTGGGCTGCCATCTTCCGAGGCGGTATTCCGCTCTTCTTGACAGGGTGAAGGTCACATGAAACCCTCATCCACCCTATAGCAAGAGCAGTTCACCCAAGAAGGAAGAAAAGCAGCCAGCATTTACTCAGTCATCAAGGTAACCATCTGTTAGTCTGCGCTGGAGTCTCTCCCAAAGCCGGCCAGTTAATCAGCGCCGCAGTCCCGGGTCACTCTTCACGGCGCGCGGTAATCGCTTTTATGCACGGCATTCTGCCCGGGGGTGCCATGAGGGAGAGGGTGACAGTTTGTTCCAATGATACCTGTTGTGGTAAACTGCAGCAAATTTTGCCTGATCAATCGCCTGTTATGAAAAGCGGCACTCGGTAAAATATGCCGCCCCCCCCCTGTCGTGATGGCCCCGGGGTTCAGATGCTCTTTCACCCCCCACCCCCCTCTAACCGGCGCATAAAACCAATAAAACCATGCAGTCAGGAGCGCAGCGGCTTCACCAAAAAGGTGTCACGGCAGGGACGCCTTAAAAATGGCTTTGGCGGTCCGGTTTGTGTTTGGGTTCTCAGATGACTCTGTCCCACCGTGTGATGTTATCATGAAGTTTCCATACAAGATCTGCGGCGGGATCGAGGCGGATGGGCTTCGCTTCTCCACCCAGTTTAAGGAATTTTGTCATAAAAACGTATTCTTGCCCTTTCTCCCTATTTTTTTTCTCCAAATCAATCATACACATCCTTAAAACCAAATCCGTGCACAATAAAAGATTTCTTACGAAATATAGTCAAAGGCGATTGGGAATTAATTAAAATGTACCATCCGTGACGGATATTTTTAACCAGTGGTATTTTTAGTGGGGAGGCACGATGCTCATCTCTCGGAGCCCCACAGCTCCCCTCCATTGTCCGCAGATAAAAACCCATTGGCCGTAAGTAGCACCGCTGCTACCGTATAAATCATGTGGCTGTTTCTCCGGCGCGGAGAGTCGAGTCGGATCTACCAGCATCACACTTACACACCTACCCTACATGCGGACTGTTCAATGGGCAAAGCAGCATGCAAGTGGAGGCACGACCCTCTGTAATAAGGTCCTCATTTATGGTGACACGTTCTCTTTTACTTCCACGCAGGTTATGCACATTTTGCAAGGCGAACCCCAGATAATGTCCAAACGCACACCGGTGAAACGGCTCCTTTCCTGGGGTCTGTGAGTATCCCGTAATGCAACTTTACTGTGGGAAAGGTGGGGGTAATTTTAGCCCCGTGACTAAAAATAGGATATCTAAGGCCATATATATGAATTATTAAAAGATAGAGTGTATAAATATCTTACTGCCTTTTCGCTCGCACGTACGCACCTGCATTCTTAAACGCGAAATAACCGCACGATGCGTCGTGTCTGGCTAATAATTTTTACCAATTAATATTTGCTCACATTATTGCATTTGAAACATATTCCTTAAAGCGACATACCACATGTGCCCTTATAGGAGGGAACCGTAATGTCTCGGAGGGTATCGCTCCAGCCTTCCTCTTCTAGGGTATTGGTTCCCGATGCTCCAGGGTGGCCGCTTCCAACCTCGCAGATCCTAATGTCGTCTGCGTTGATTTCCGAGGTATAGTTATCCGAGTTGGAGTCCCCAGAAGTGCTGTAGAAAGGGTTCTCGCTGCTGTCATCCCCTGATTCCCCAAACACATCGTCCGAGATCTGCAGGCTCTCGTAACGGGAGCGGGCCGCTTCCAGGGGTGACAGCGTCTTCCTCTCACACTCCGCCATCGCCCGTTACTGCCGCCGGGAAAGGGGGCGAAGCTGAGGACGCCGCCGGGACCGCTCCACCAACAGAAAAAAAGGACGAAAAAAAGAGAAAACAAAAGCCAGCCGTTCGTACCTTAAACCCCACACTCCAACAGTTTGATGTCCCTACCCTTGCGCACTGATGACGCCCATGTAGGGAGAATCTCTGGGAATGGTACTCTACTAGCAGGCGTTTTACGAGAGCAGAGCTGTTCCTTTCAAGGGGTACTGAATTTCCCCCTGAGATGCCCAGTAGAAAAGAAAATCAATATTATTATCACGCAGTCCCACATCGGGGATGGGCAAAGTATTCTTACTAGAGACGACTCATTAAAGCCCGTCGCATCCCCACCGATCAGCTGACCCGGCTCTTCTACTGCCGGCCAATGGCACGGATGCCTGATATAAACGTCAAACACAGGGACGCGCATCCTAATGCATGCACACTCCGCCGCGCACACGCGCGCGATTCGCCAGCTCCTTCCCTATTTCCATACTGAGACCAAGATTTTTTTATACATCACAGTTTCAGTGTATGCATCACGCATACGGAATTTAAGTTGCAATTACTATCTGCTTTGCAAAATTTGGCATTTTTCCCCTATAGTTTCGTTGTGAATGTACAATGATAAAAAAGCGATTCTGCTGTATTTCAGTTACGGATTCACTTCCCTAAATAGCGGGATGACCAGATTTTAAATAACCGTCGCCCGGTTATCACAAATGAATACCCTTATGAACAGGCCTAACAGAAGAAAAATATTGATGGTACAATTACTATTAATTGAAACACAACAAGCAAAATATATCATGATGCATTAGAGGCCTATAGGTCTACATAACACGAAGGTGTAGGCTATAGCCTACAATATTCGTTCATTAAGAAGCGTAAATCCAATTACCAGATGTAGATAACCATGTTTCTTGAAATATTTAGTGAGTCCGTGATGCCGGATATATAATTAAATTGGAGCTACATTAAATAATTACTGTAGCTTTCTAAGAAGTTTGTTCAAGCAAAGAATGTGCAGGTACAGGTCGTGCGGTTGCCATGTTGGCTGGAGACCTATAGGTGGCGCCGCGCGTTTCTCTTGGGTACAGATCATAATATGCACACCCTCTATGGTGTTTTCTAGTGCCATGTTGGCGGAAGTATTCGCGTTTTCTACACCCCGATTTCTGTCAGTTGGAATAATGAAGTAGATTTTAAATATCATTTTGTATATTTTAAGCGTGTTTTGTCATTTAAGGTGGGCGTAAATTGAGGATGAATCTTCCGAAGGGGCCTGACGCTTTGTGTTTTGACAGAGAGGTGTTCATGAAGGTAAGAAAGTGTCCCTGTGAATGAGCCCTGTCGGACTCCGGTTGGCTGTTGGGTCCTTCATCTACTTTGACAGCAGGATGCGTCAATAAGGAAACGCACAAACTTTATTTTATTACTTTAAAATGCTTAGCATTAATAGCTACTCTTTAGTGAAACCGTAAAATAATGCCCTTAAAGTCGTCATGGTTTAATATGCAATTCCCGGTAGCTGGGAATTAACTGGCCATTAACGTTGTTGCATGTTTCCTGTCTGTCAGCCTAATTACTATTTTATTAAAGTACTGTTAGCTAGTTCACTGAATGTGTTACCCCGGTTTGCCTATGCTAAAATTGCTTGACCATTGAGACCTATTGTTACAGTAGCATATCGTGGTTCTCAGCATCTTATTCGATATGGCTGAAGGGTTCTGATATACTTTTTCTCCGCTCATCATTTTGTGGATAATATATTCTTATGTTTGGTCCTTTCCTTGGTTCTTTTTTCACTCGTTTTCTAATTAAATTACACTGTGTCTTCTGTATTGTACCCAATATTATCAGAATATGTAAGCTTGTACCCCTATTATTGGAAGACCTAAGCTACCCATGTCATTGTTTTAAAGTAAAATGTCTCCTTGCTCAAACAGAGATCTTGTACTTTTGTTCTACTGCCTTCTAGTCTCTGTTTGGTACCTGTTAAATTTCGGCAGTTGTATGGCTTTGGTGCCCTCTTCCCTTTTCGCTACTAGATTTTGTTTCTCGTGCTCCTGGGCAGGATGACTTTGACGTGGACCACTTTGTGGCGGAGTGCCGC
This sequence comes from Mormyrus hasselquistii, assembly GCA_026779605.1. Lineage (NCBI taxonomy): Eukaryota > Metazoa > Chordata > Actinopteri > Osteoglossiformes > Mormyridae > Mormyrus > Mormyrus hasselquistii. The sequence goes on from JAODKE010000068.1 coordinate 2,333,856, forward strand.
AAGCGTGTGCAACTGGAGGAGATGCGGGAGGACCTGGAGCTCTATTACAAGCTTCTCAAGACGGCCATGGTGGAGCTCATCAACAAGGACTATGCAGACTTCGTCAACCTTTCCACAAACCTGGTGAGTCTTTGTCTGTCTGTCCATCTGATAAGCTTCAGGGGCAGCACTGATATGCATAAGCATGTCACCTATTGTTTAACACAAGCTGGTACTTATTAGTACAATGGTTTGTTAAAAGGCTTTTTGTTTTATCTTTATGAAAATTCAGTAAACTTCATCAAACATCTTTTTGAAAACCAGCAGGTTCTAAGATATAGTACACTTTTTTTAAGAGAAATTATTTACATACAGGATATACATGTTCAGTCAGTTTAAGGACTGTAGTTTAAGATATTTTTAAAATGTCTGGCTTTATTAGCTAATTTAATGAACTATTGATGAAAGTTGTGGAAACACCTAGTATTTTTGACATCGCACTTTAAAAATTACTGCACAAGTTTTGGCGGTAATAATTGAAGAATGTTGCAATTATCAAACATTGCCAATTAAATAAGTAACAGGAGCAATAGTTGTATTGCAAGTGATTCCATAACTTTGGCTACTAGTGTATGTCACCATACAGTCAGATGGTGATGTTAAAAGGACTATTGTTATTATTATATAATAATTATTTAGAATTTAAAAACCCTGCTGCTATCACAGGCCCTTTCAAAGACAAAGTGATGCCTGACGGAATGTGTCAGTTACAATGTTGTTAATTGCATTTTTGATCTTCCCCCCCATCAGGCCGGCATGGATAAGACCCTCAGCCAGCTGTCTGTTCCCCTTGGCCAGTTACGGGAAGAAGTGCTGGTGAGGAGCCCAGCACTGCCCTTTGATTAGCATCTTAGTGTGATCCCCATGTAAAATTCTGTTCTCCATCCCTTCTGCTGCGTTTCGGTTGTTGTGGTCTGTCCTCGAGTGACTTCCCGCTCATTGTGTCTGTGGCCGATGTCTCTCTGAAAGAGTCTCCGGTCATCTGTACATGAAGTCATCGAAGCCATAGACGAGAGGTTATGCAAGCAGGATGATATACAGAAGAAGAAGGTAAATCAGTGTAAAGAGCCGTTTGCTTTAAATAGACCTCGTATACACGCACCTCATGGGGGGTCACGTGCTGTTAATACTCAGGCTCGGAACGCAAAGTCTTTATTTTCGCATAAAATCGACTGTTTCATGGGGAACGTGTTCGTATATTTTTATTTTGTGCTCTCTCTCTCACTCTTATAGATGTGTGTTTTGAGACTTATCCAAGTTGTGAGATCAGTGGAGAAAATTGAGAAGATTCTTCATGCTCAGAGTTCCAAGGACACAGCCTCTCCAGAAGTAAACAGGTAGTTTGCCGGCCCTGAATGCTGTTGATGTTCCACAAGAGTGTCCTTGTAGAAAAGCAGTCTGCTTGGCATATTTCAGTTTCTCCTGCTATTACTAATGAATTTCGTAAAGGGGACATTTTGACCAGTAGGGGTCAGTAGTCCCCACTGATCAAATGCCATTACTGCTGAAATCTCTCAGTAGGTATAACCACATTTCTAGGCAATGAGCATCTGCTAGTGCTGTGTTTCTGTATGACTTAATAATTATGCCTTTTGTTGACGAGACTTGATTTAGACTCACTCTGTCACAAAATGTCACAAGACTGATGAAAGCTGAATATTTTGGCAGTGTAGACCCCGTTGTTCATGGTCAATAAAACTTTAAAACCACCATTAGCATAGTGTGGGCTTTTCAGCCTATTAGTGTAATTTTGCCAGTTCAGAAGAAAAACACATGACAAAATGAACTGCTTTCTTTGGCTTGTTAAAGCATGATGTCACTGCCAGTGTGTAGCCCCTTCCTGACAGCGCCCCCTGTTGACCAGACTGTGTTGGCTCTCTGTGTCTGTCTAGCCCTCCACTCGCCGGGCAGATCCTGGAGCGGATTGCCACTGAGTTCAACCAGCTGCAGTTCCACGCTGTGCAGAGCAAAGGCATGCCACTGGTGGACCGCGTTCGGCCGGTGAGTCCCACAACAGCCTGAGGGGGCAGGCTTGGGTCACGCTGGACTACAGCAGCAGTAGCCTTTGGTTCTGAGCTGTCGCATTAACTTTGTCTTTGTTTATTTGGGGTAGTAATGAATAGCGGTATAATACCCCCCCCCCCCCCCCCCCGTCTCCATGGCAGCGCATTGCCGGCATCACGGCCATGCTGCAGCAATCCCTGGAGGGCCTGCTGGTGGAGGGTCTGCGCACCTCCAGTGTGGACATGGTGAGGCACTGCCTGCGCACCTACGCCACCATCGACAAGACGCGGGACGCAGAGGCCCTGGTGGGCCAGGTGCTGGTCAAGCCCTATGTGGAGGAGGTGAGGGAGCCGTGTGTCACCCGCACCCAGGTGCCGGCCCACCCCCTCTGCTTGTACCCTCCCCCACCATCAGCTTTATACTGCCCCCCGCAGGTTGTGGTAGAGCAGTGCGCCAAGTCCGGCCCCCCTGCCCTGCAGAACATGTACGGGAAGCTGCTGGAATTTGGGCCACACCACTGCCGGCTGTTGAGGGAAGTGACGGGTGGGGCCATCTCCAGGTACCTTTCTGGGGGGGCATATCCAGGTACCTGGCCATGGGGGGGTTCTCCAGGTAACTGACTGTGGGGGGGGGGGGGGGGTGGCATTCAGCAGGTGCCTGTGGGGGGGGGGGGAGGACATAACAAGGAACCGGTCGGGGAGGGGGACAGGGG
>JAODKE010000068.1:2336710-2351260 GCA_026779605.1 Mormyrus hasselquistii
CCGAGGGACGGGTGCATGGGGGGCTTCCCAAGTGGGCGGTCGGGGGGGGGGGGGGGGCTGTGGCATTCGGCAAGTACCTGTCTGTTGGGGGGGAGGACATCTCCAGGTACCTGTCCGTGAGGGGGACATGTGGTGACAGGTCTTGGTTTTGTGTGTGAGGTGCAGTTGCTCTGTACCTGCGGGGTTCTAACTCTGTCCCCACTGTGCTTTATATTGCAGTGACAAGGCTGATATCGTTCCCGGGTACGACTTCATGGTGAACTCTGTATGGCCGGAGATGATTAGAGGCCTGGAGGAGAAGGCCCCCTCCCTCTTCAATCCCGGGAACCCTGATGTCTTCTACGAGGTCAATGCCATGGTTAGCCCCTGCGGGACCCCCAACCTCCGCCCCCACCATAGGTTCTCAGTATCCCTGTAATTTCCCCCACAGAAGTACACCATCAGCATGGAGTTCGTGCGGCGTTTCGAGCGGCAGTGTGGCTCCCAGGCCAGCGTGAGGCGCCTGCGAGCGCACTCAGCCTACAAGAGTTTCCAGAACAAGTGGAACCTTCCAGTTTATTTCCAGCTTCGGTGAGTGAATCCCGCTGTCACTGTGCTGTTAAACTGTAGAGACCTAAAAATGTCTTAACATCCACCTTAAAGTGCCCTGACTTTCCTGTTTGCCGAGTCAGTGGTCACAGTGCTGTGTGGGTAGATACTCGATACAGTGGCGCTCTCTCTGTCTGCCAGTGGGTTCCTGTCCCTCACAGATAAGGTTCCGGTCAGGGCAAAGATCGATCAGCGTGTTTGCTGTCATGGGTTCCGTGCCAAGGTCTGCAGGAATTGCGCCGTGTTCTCCGGCCTGTCTTTTCTCGTCCCCCTGTCATGCCTCCCCTCCGTGCGGCTGCCGCTTTTCTCTCTTATTCCCCGCGTCTTTTTGCCGAACGGCGTGCGCCCATTCGCGCTGTCGCCCCATTCCCATAATTCTGGGACGGATGACAGTCGTTCTGTCTGTGTGACAGGGTGACCGCCGCTCGCTGGGGTGGCTTGGCAGTGCTGCGGAGATGCCCTTTCACAGGCCTCTGGGTGAACGCAGGGACCCCCCCCTCCCCAAACTGTCAAACACATACCATCTTATCTGTTTCCTGTAGCTCTTTTGCCACACGACGCTCAGATTTGATTGGGTAACACGACAGATGGAGACAAAGAGATGGCTTCCTCCTCTTTTGGCCAGAGGGTTTGTGCTGACTGCCAATGATTAACCTCACCCCCCACCCCCCCAGCCAGCCAGGTTGCGCTCGATTCCTATGTTTGAGTTTGTTTTTTGCTGTGCGTGATGCTCGTGACGTTCCAGATGAGCAGCATATGATTCGACAGTGAAACGGCTCCCCCTCCTGGTGTCTGATTTAGGTACAGCTTAAAAATCAGCATTGCAGGTGGTGCAGAACAGAGGGTCACTAGGTCTCATCTAGTCCCGTCATCAACTGTCTATACAATGCCGAGTAGCATGTTGCTTCATCCCCCCCCATATCTGCACCCGCAGTTACAAGGAGGTCGCAGGCAGTCTGGAAAACGCCATAACGGAGTGCTTGGTGGAGGCTCCAGGTCAGTGTCGGGTCACGGGTACTAGGTGGCGCTGTGCAGGGTGGGCCTGTTGGACAGCAGTAGTGACGTTTGCCCCCTCCCCTCCAGCAGGTGGCCCCTTTCGCCTGCACGTCTCCCACATGCTCTGGACCTGCCTGCTGCGCTGCTGGGCCGAGGGCGTCTACCTGCCCCAGCTGGCCCATCGCTTCTGGAAGCTGACACTGCAGCTGCTGTCCCGCTACTCCACCTTCATGATGGAGGTTAGCCCCTCCGCCCCACACACCGGGACCGGGGCCTCGGCGGTCGCCTGGCGCCCCGTGACGGGGGCCTTTCTCTCCACAGGTGCTGACGCGTGTCCCGGCCGCCAGTGTCGGCAAGGAGCCGGCAAAGCCCCTCCCCAGCTCGGCCTCGTCCACGTCGAGCCGCACCTCCCAGGAGGAAGCGGGCAGCGAGGCAGCCGCGCCCACGGCGCTCACCTGCCGGCAGATGGCCTCCGTCATGGCCGACCTGGACATGCTGCAGGAGAAGGTGCTGCTTTGTGGGGGGGGGGGGGGGTCTGGGGAACAGGGAGGGTTCGTAATTAAACGGGATTAATCTCAGCGGGGGGAGCTTCCAGTCTGCAGAGTAACAATGGCGTATCTAATTACAAACACCCCCAATCTCTGCGCTCGGAGCATGTTAACATGCATCCCATTAGCACATTATACGCAGCAGCAGAACACGCACGTTAAAATGAAGGTTTGCTCTACCCCCTCACACAGATTCCAGAACTTTCCGACATCATCCGGCAGAGGCTGGAGCTCATTGGCTTCAGCAGCTTCACTATGGTTTCAGGTACGCGTCCCCTATTACGGTGGGATGAGGCCTTCCTTGTCATTTCACTGCAACCTTTGATTTGCTGCTGTGGTGAAGCTGACACCCAACCCGACCATTACCCAGAATCCTTGGCAGACTCCCAGGCAGCCCTGTCTAGCTGCGTTCCCGCTGTCAGCCGCCAGGTCACGCAGCACCTGGGGGAAAGGTGTTTCAGTTACCTGAGGAGTGCCTCTGAAGTGCCCCGCCTCTACCGGCGCACCAACAAGGTGAGTTCTGTGGCCTCAATGCCCTGCCCATTTTCACCCTATGAGGTCCGTCCACCCTCAATGCCCTGCCCATTTTCACCCTATGAGGTCCGTCCACCCTCTATGCCCTGCCTATTTTCACCCAGCGGGGCCCCGCCCACCCTCAATGCCCTCCCCACTTCCACCTAGTGGGGCCCCACCCACCATAGCCCACTGAAGCTCCACTCACTGCTGCCCAGCTAGCTTACGGTGTCCTCTTTGTAAGAAAGTTTGTGCTGTATGAAAAGCATGTTTTACGTCGGAGTTTGTGTTGCATCTGTTACGAAAGCTTTCACCGTCTGCCTCCACAGGAGGTACCCACCAGGGCCTCCACCTACGTGGACAACGCCCTGCGGCCACTGCTCCAGCTGCAGAGCGACTGCAGGGATATGCTGAAGCCCCCCATCATCCAGGAATGGCTGCGCATCACGCTCTGTGACTGCACACAGAGGTAACCCACAGCAACCGGCCGGGCCCTCCTCCCATTGGTCACTCATAGACCATGTGACCTTGATGAGAAGGATATTGGAAGTTAATATGATGTCCATGCCGTCTGCTCTTTGTTACGTTCAGATATGTGCTTTCTTGTCTGCCTGCCTTTTCTCGTTTCATCACTTTTCTGCTTTTTGTTTTCACACTGGCCGCCATGGACACAGGTACCATGAGACCATATCGGATGTTCTGAGTTCAGTAAAGAAAATGGAGGAGAGCTTAAAGAGGCTGAAGCAGGCCAGGAAGACGGTGACCTCCAACCCTGCGGGTCCCGGCGGAGGCCCCACGGATGACAGCAAGATCCGGCTGCAGCTGGCTCTGGATGTCGAGTACTTGGGAGAGCAGGTGAGCCTTCCTCCTGGTCCAAAGCTCATCCCGGCAGGCTGGCTGTGATCCACGTTTGCACTTCATCCAGAACCTTCTGGAAACGAGGAATGCGTTTATGCCGTTCTCTCCCACCCACTGCAGATCCAGAAGATGGGTATTCGGCCCAGCGACGTGACACTGTTCCCCGCCCTCCTTGAACTGGTCCAGGGGGCCCGGGACATTGTCCCCTCCGAGGCGTCCGCACCCCAGTCCACACAGCCCGCCGGCCTGTGACTGTCTATGTCGCTGTGTCATCTCCGTGGGAATGGGATTCCCTACGAACGCCGACGCTAGAGCTCTGGATTGGACCAGGGGCTGTCCCGGGGGTTACCTCTGTCATGCGCTGATGGCGTCAGCTAGAGAGGCAGAGGACAAGTGTTTGGTGAAATATTTATATCCTGTTTCTCCAGAAGGAACATAAGCTGGTGTTTTGGGGGCTTCAATCAGAGGTATCAGGGCTGAGCTGAAGCGGCAGATTTCTGGTAAGGGTCGCTGTCCGCTTTGATTGGAGATGCAGGACTTCATGATGTCGAATCGCAGCGTTGGAGGACTTCGCGGTCTTCCTCACAGGCACTGAATCAGGTGGACAGGACTGATTGTAGTGATGCCTTGTAAGGAAAAATCAGATTCGTTTTTTTGGGGTCTTTGGGAAGTTATGTCTGCACAAAACTGTCAGCTGAAGGTGCCGTTTGAAATTTTCGAAATGTTCGACTCCCCCGTCAATAAAAGATTTCTGTGCTGTGAAGCTCCGCTGCAGTTATCTTCAGAATCTTTGATCCTGTGCATCTGTGTCTGAATCCCTATCCTTCTGGGATTAGGAGCGTCGTTCTTATAATCCGCAAAGTCTTTCTGCTGCAGCAGTAGTTACCTCTGTGATCCAGAAAAAGTCTGGCAGGCCGACCCCGGCCATGGTAAATCGTCTTCTATAATTAAAACATGTGTCCCCCAGTGTGAATGGGGCGACAGCCAGCGGGAGGCAGTGTTTTACGGTCAGTATAAAAATGATTTATGCTTTGTCAGTTCCCTCGATGAGGTGTAAACGTTTAAAATGGCCTGAGGGAAGGGAGGCGTTTTGCGACAGAGGACGCGGCTCAGATGATTGAGCAGCTGCTTTGCACGCCGAGGAGAGGACAGTGGCACTGCATGGCACAAATGCAGCTGCTTTGCACGCCGAGGAGAGGACAGTGGCACTGCATGGCACAAATGTTCCTTCGTCCCTCTCTATGGCGCTTGGCAATGGTGACTAAGCGAGGAACCATTTCTTAGGTTTGACCTTGCGGAAGAGACTAGGAAAAAGTGTGTATGGTAGCGGTTTATTTACACACATCATTTATTTGCATAAGACGTTGTACGCAGTGCTGAAGAGAAGCAATGAAAATGTCAGTTTTGTTTTGCTTAGGAATACATCTTATTCCGACTTTATTATAACATAATTCTTGTGACATCAAAAACAAAACTGCACAATACAAAAATACTAATTCAGCAAATATGTCACCTTTAATACTTTTGAAGAACATTATTTCCCTGCTTGATACACTCCAGCTGTGTGTCCTGGTCTGTCAGCTGCTTGCAGAATAAGCTGAACTGAAATCACTGGTTGGGTTGGATTTTGTGATTTGGTTGAATACACATCTGCATTGCTTTACTTCTTACCATGATCAGAAGAGGAAAGCAGGTCAGATACTCCTGCTGCAGTGGAAGAGCGATCCACTCCTACAGTTCATGGGGGAATTAATGGCTTGAAATCAAACCTGACGTTTCCTACGGTCGCAAACAATCCACGGAGTGCCCTAGATGAATGAGCAAGGCCTCAGGGAAACACACTTTTAATCTCATTACACACAAATTCAAAAGAAAGATTGGCTCTCATGCATGTGGGAGCCCAGCTAACTTCTAGTGAAGTCCTTCAGGTGACATAGTTGCAGTCAGAACAGAAGGTTTTCTCAGAAGCCTTAGAGGCTGGGGTTGGTTATTCTCCCAAGCAGAAGGATGGCATCCGAGTTCTCCTCCACCACTGCGAAGACAAAGGGCCTGTCAACCATGAACTTCAGGGGCACCATATCGACCACGGGCCCGGCAGGGTCCTCTTCGCCTTCCTCGGACACCTGGAACCCCACGTGGCTCAGCACCTGCGGACCACAGACATTCTGTTGTGTTTTACTGCTTCTAGATCCTCTGTTGTCGAGACATTCGGTGGCGATGGTAGAGACTCAAACGAAATATAGGAATTCAGAAGAAATTCTAACATCATCCCTGCAGCTATTTCCAGTATTATGAAAATAATGTATAACCTGACCTGGTGCAGCCTGAAGTCCTCCTTGGTGCTGAGCCTGCTGAAGTCAGCGCCTTCATCCAGCAGGTATGAGAGCTTCATGTCAGACAGGATACCCTTCAGGTCACTCGTGCTGTTCAGCGAGAACTTGGGCAGCGACACCTCGAGCAACCTGCAAGTCAAAGGCATCCTTTTTTTTTTTTTTTTTTTTACTGTATTTATTTATAATTTTCAGATAAATGACAGAAAGAACAAACAGCAAACACATACCATACACCCCCCCACAACAAATTCCCATTGACAAGTAAAGCACTTAAAAAAAAAAAAAAGAAAAGGGAACAACAGTCACTATGTTCTAACAATTATGCTGCAGAATCAGGAAAAGGTACAAAGGAGTGACAATTAGCATAAAATGACTGTAGGGTTTTGTTTATCATTCATAAATTGTAGTATTGGATTCCATATTTTGACAAACCTTTCAGTACTGCCTGACAGATCATATCTTAACCACTCAACATAGAGAGCTCTCAGGAGTTCCCTCAACCACACTTTAAAACAGGGGGCACAATCTGCTTCCCATAGTTTTAAAATACATCTCTTGGCAATCACCATACCATAGACCAAGACTGGGAGAATGTTATGATCAGTGTTCTCCAGTGCAGTTGAATACCCAAATAACGCTGTTTCGATTTGATGTTAAATACATCAGAGTACCATTTAAATATGGAACACCAAAAATCCCTAAGTTTAGAGCATAACCAGAAATGGTGTGCTAGGGTGGTCTCTGCTTCCATACATTGATCGCACATGGGTGACAGATCTGGACAAAGTCTATGCAATCTAACTTTGGCATAGTGCAGTCTGTGCAAAGGCATCCTTGTTGACGACGTTCTTCAGTTCTGCTCCTGTTGTCTCTGCGGCATTACATCACAGCCCCAGATTAATGGGCTCTCCTACGCAAGAGCGTTTGCAGTGACTGTGAAATACTGTTGGACAACAGCCAGCTGTGTCCTTGGACAAGTCGGCAAACAAGAAGTTCGCTAATGCAGTGGAATGCTTTTTTTTTCTTACAACGGACTCCTCTAACCATGATGGTATTCCTTATAAAGGTAATTACATTTAGGCTCCATCAGACAACAAGTACCAAGCGCTTTGTTTATATTGGATCTTCCATGTCAGATGGTGATTATGTTCAATGGCACCTTGGACAAGGGCTTACCTTTCCTTAAATTGCTGCTGCCAGCTTGAGAGAAGTTTGGTGGAGAGCTGATCTTCCACGTGGTCCAGGCTGGTCCCCTTGTGCGGAAGAGCCGTCAGGATGTAGACCTTTTTCTTCAAGGGCATCTTGACCACTGTGCTCTTTGTGGCTTTGTCGTCCACATACATGAAGTTTCCCACACGGCTCATGAGAGGGACGGGAACACTGGTCTTGTCATCGACCCAGAAGTTTTGCAGGGATGTTGCCTCTGGCCGGAACGCTGTCCTCCACCGCCCTGAGAAGAAGATGGACGACATGCCAGGGAAGGAAGCGACCCACCGGCTATCTCTCATGTAATAAAGTAGAGGCACTTGTGGATAATGTGTGTTGGCTTTAGTCACGAATGCTTACCTTTGAAATGGATGGAGCTGGCAAACAGGAGGTTTGTGGACGGGCTGATGTCGTCAAACAGCTGCTCGACCTTGTTGGCCGACGTCCTCTGGATGAAGGAGTTGACCTGGGTCTCAGCGCCCCCAGCCTGGTTGAAGTCTACCGAACGTACGAAGGAGGCGTCCGAGAAGTCCTGCGTTCCCCGCACGAATTCGCGTGACAGGTCCCCCTCTCTGCCCACAAAGGTCCACGTGTGGGTCCTGAACTCTTCGGCGCTCTCGTTGAGCTTGCTGTTGATGTGCCGGAGTGTCCGGAGGACCTTGTGGCTGTCGAACAGCGGCAGGCAGACCTTCTCGGTGTCAGCGCTCAGGCCCAGCAGCCTTTGGAGGCTGTCAGCCGTTGCATTGGAGGCACCCAGGTAGAAGGTGCTGAGGATCCCAAATGCGTTGCCTGGGCTGAACATGATGTTGGCCGCCTTCCGCTGCCTCAGAGGCCCATAGAGCCGCAGCCCCAGAGAGTTCAGCAGCTCGCCAAGGACAGCCGCTTTTTGATTGATGGCCTGATCCGTTTCGCTCTCGTCCTGCGGGGAGGCGCCGTCGGGCTCGATGGATCCCTGGGGGTCCACGGGGGACGGTTTTATCATCTCAGGGGGTTGGTGTACTTGAGCCTGGGCGATTTCACAAGTAAAGTTGTTGTAGGCGAAGAGATTGAAGGGGTGGACATAGACGCGGTTTGCCGCCACCTGGACCACAGCCGCCAGCATCAGGAGAAGGCCGAGCGCTCGGTGCATTTTAGGTCTCTGGTTCACTGCAACACAAAGAAAACGTCTTCCTTACGTTTTTAAAGCACATTTCAATGTCCGTGTGGCTTGAGTACTTCTATTTGCTGTCGTAATTACTTTTGCGGAATAATTTCTGAGTAGTGCTGGTATTTAAATATGGAACAGAATAATAATTTGCCTGCAAATGGTTGTTTTTCTTCCGGAAAAGCCGTGACCTTTCACCCGTTATTCAGCCGTTGCTCAGGAAGCGGAGCACCGTTCTCCAGTTTTCTTTACTTTGGAGGATAATCAGCTGATGAGATTCCCTAGAAGCTCACAGCAAACACTGAACCGCTTCTATCTGGCTTCATTAATGATTACTAAGTGGGGCCCCTGAGCATGAGAGTCTCCAAAACGATTTCAACAGGACATGCACGAAGATATTTAAGACTTAAAACTCTAACCTGGTTGCCAGTAAAGGCTTTATGCACAGTACGTAAATGCAGTGGAGAATCATTTAATGGTGAAGAAATTAAGCCATGAATCACGATCTCATGTCAATAACAAAAAAAAAACATTAATGATTGATAATCTGTAGATTATAGAATGTCATTTTATTACTCTTTACTTATGGTACATCAGAAACATAAGGAGTATTTATGTGAGACTGAGGTTATTTATCTGTCAGCTGTCTTATCTGAAATTAATGCGCTTACCTTCGGGGTCCTCCTGATGGCTTTGCGGATACTGCGGCCAGTTCGTGAGCGGATCGGCTTTTAATGCGTGGACGGCATTGCACATTTCTCCTGCTGTTACATATTAACTGGGCCACTGAATCACCGAGCGATGCTTCGGGGTGAACCAGGCAAGGGATGAGTCAGGGGACAATACCTCCCACTTCCCTTACTGGATATGATGTCTGGCGGTGTTTCTGTGTGGTGAACTATCTACAAAACCTTAACAATTTATTTGACTTGTAAATCAATTGCTAACTAGTACAGCTGTTGCTTAGTTTGAAAGCAAATAGAAATAGTCTTTTATGACATCTTTCATTAAAAAAAATATATATATGTAAGATACAAGCATGCCATCAACATTTCTGTTTTAACGATTTGAAGGTATTTTAAGTATAAGGGCCAGATTTCTCAACTATGTTGCCCTCTAGAGGTCAAATTTGAGCACTACATGGCTCAACCGCACCGACGTCACATGGACACAGTTGCCGCCCCACAGCTCTCACATCTGGCTGGGGTGCAGGTTCACAACTGCTGGTGCTGATAAACCACATTACAGCACTGACTGATAGAGTGAGCTTGTGGTACACGTGCTCCACAAGCCATGCGCAGCCAGCACAATATCAACCGTGAGGCCTGAATAATCGACCAATTGCCATAAAATGTAACCTCTAGTTACTATATTGTTAATTGTAACACTTTGTGAACTACTGAAGGAACTAATGAAGTACTAAGGAACTAACAAAGGAACAAGGGATGAATAACCAAGTGAAATACTGATCTCGTGTTTGTTCATCATTGAATCATGATGCCCACTTCCAGGTCGAACTTATAGCTAAGTAGCTTTTAGTGGTGAAGTACCCACTATATTTCCAAAAGTATTGGGACACCTGCCTTTACACACACATGCACTTTAATTCCATCCCATTCTTAATACATAGGCTTTAATATGGAGTTGGCCCACCCTTCGCAGCTATAACAGCTTCAGCTCTTCTGGGAAGGCTGTCCACAAGGTTTAGGAGTGTGTTTATGGGAATTTCTGATCATTCTTCCAGGAGAGCATTTGTTAGGTCACTGATGTCGGACGAGAAGGCCTGACTCGCAGTCTCTGCTCTAATACATCCCGAAGGTGTTCTATCGGGCTCTGTCCTGTGAGGTCAGGGCTCTGTGCAGGCCAGTCCAGTTCCTCCACACCAGACTCACTCATCCATGTCCTTATGGACCTACTTGCACTGGTGTGCAGCCATGTTGGAACAGGAAGGGACCGTCCTCAAACTGTCCCACAAAGCTGTCTCCACTGCTCTAGAGTCCAGTGGCAGTGTGCTTTATACCACTGCATCCGACACTGCACTTGGTGATGTAAGGCTTGGATGCAGCTGCTCGGCCATGGAAACCAATTCCACAAAGTTCCACAAGGTTTGGAGATAGCGGGAATGTGGGGTACCTGCGGAGTGGGTAAAAGGAGAAGTGGCGGGTTCTGCACAACCCTATATATACTGGGGAACATTAATTGTTGCTTGTTTTTCTGTCTTGGTTCTGCTGCATCCTGTTCCTTTTTGTGAGTTTGGCGTGGGCTCAGTACAGGGTCCATTAAAGTGCTCCTTTGTGTTACGTCTGTTGTGTGGTCATTACAATATGTACTATATTTAGATAGGCCATCCGACAGGCCATGTGCGGTGATGGGGCTTAAGGTGATTTGGGGAGTGGGGGCCGCTAAGCCCATCCATGCCCACCCTCAACACCGGGTCTGCCGATTGTGAGACACTAACCTATGGGGTAGTCGATAAGGAAAATGACTCTTTGGCTGAAGGCTACGTGTTTGAGCCCCAGTGTTAAAACATCTGTATAAATGGGAAATGATGTAAAAGGGTGGAAAAAATCTGTCACGTGGTGTTTATGTTTATGTGGCTAACGTGGATAGCTGCTTCTACAGACGCTGCGTGCCCCTTTACCGATTCCTACTGCTTTGTTCAAACAGAGCCGCGATACATCGGAGCAGTGCTGCCCTCAAGCGGACATTGCGCGTCAATATAGAAACTTTTCGGAGAAGTTCAGAGGATTTAAATGTTGCAGTAACCTTAAAATACCGCAGGCCACTAGGCCAGCTAAAGCTGCATCAGGCTGGCCATCGAGCACTGAGGCTTTTTTAAACTTAATGTTAGCAGTAATACGGTGCAGCAAAACTTAAATCATAGAGCAAGACACATTCAGCCCAAATGATGGTTATTTTCCAAATCTAAGTTATTCTGTCTAAGGTTAAAAGCGTACTGTGCAAACGTGCATCACTTAGCGATTCATCACTTCCTTTGGGTGACACTGGTGACCTATGATGAGCGGAAAAGAGCAGGTTAAGAAAGCTTTCTCTCTCCTTTGTGGGAGGGCTTCCGCGGGCTTACTTTGGCAACGCGTCCCCGGGCGGCCAGACTGCAGCGCCGAAGCGGCCATGGCTAGCGGGGGTCAGCCGGAGGGGAGGAAGCAGCCTCCGCTCTTCCCTCTGCAGAGGGTCCGTTCGCAGAGCGACACCTCCTGCTTCCGAGCGCGGATTTTCGGCAGACTGCATGCAGCCTGTTCAGGTACGGAGGCTGCTGGGTATTTTCGGCGGCTGGGGGTAGGCTGCGTTCCGCATCCTTTATAGGACACCCGGATCTCGGCTTTAAAGCTGCTTAACAGAGACTCTCTGACGTGCACTCTTGTCTCTTTTGCTGGCGGCGGCTTCTTTTTACTAGGACGGAAGTTTTTTTCTTTTTACCAGGCTTGTTTTTTTAAGAAAGATGCAGCGTTTCTCCTGAAACTTTTCTGCTTCGATGCTGAGCAATAAGTACATGAGCATTAGCGACGCTTATTCTACTTAAAATCAATATAAAAACATGAAAATAAAGCCGACAGTTTGTGGTATAGTCGCACCTCCAAAGTCTGCTCACTATACACAAAATTTATGCTGATAAGTAGAAAGTGATCTTCTAAGCACACATTTAACACCGGCGAGCTGCTGCTGAAAAGCTCACGGTAACAGGATGTCATGGTCTACCTGTATCTCGAAACATGGTATATTAGACAAAAAGAGCCGGTGATCGAGAAAGGAACAGTGTTTGTGAGCAACGTCCCAAATGTGTGGTATAATGAAAGGAAATAATACGAGAATGAAAGTCTGACTTTGCTGTTGGCTTTTCAAGATGCCCTGTTCTGTCACGGTTTTGTACCAGACTGGTGTGCAGTATATTATGCAAATAACAGTTCGTTTGCACTATACCCAAGCTGTTTGCACATTACATTATTTCATTTACTTCTTTATTTGTACACATGTTGGTCTCATCGCTGCATATATCTTCTGAAAATGATCTAGGCCTTTTTTTTGGCTTTATTCTAATTAGTTGTATGTTTAAATCATGACACCATTTACAGTGTAAGAAATTCCTCGCGTTTCTCTGTACCCGCTGAGCAAAAGCTGTCTGATCCAGACGCTGTGGGTTCTGACTTCCTAGGCCTCTATGCTAGGGCCACATTTTGCTGAACGCCATACGGTCATCTGTGTCAAATGTTATGTTTTATGGTGTGAAGATTAGGATGCTAGCCCGTAGCTAAAAATAATTCTTGGGGGGTCCCTCAGGCAGAAGACATTTTCATCGGTCACAAACAAATTTAAATTTCGGACGGGGTGCAAGCCTGTTATTTTACTATTCGGCTATGTGGCTGTCAGGCTCGGAGTTTTCTGGGGAGGGGGGTCTGATTGGCTGTATTGTGGTCTGTCTGCTTTATGACATCAGACTATTGTTGGTGTGAATTAGATGTACTTTTTTTGTGTAGAAATTACGGTCGTGTAGGGGAGGGGGGGTTGATGGAACAGTGTAACTTGGAACTGCTTTACTTTCCCTCCCCCGAAACAAACCTGTCACATTCTTGTTGATTATGAAACCCTCTTCTTGCAAAGCCAGTGTGAGCGAAGGGTGGGGCCACAGGGTCGCAGACCGAGTCCCAAAGGGGCCGTCCGTACCCCTGCCGGGGCGGGCTCCGCTGAGAGGCTGAAGGGGGGTTCTGTGAGCCGATCTGTAAGGACTGCGAGACGCATGGGCTTTGTCACGCCGCCCAGGTACCCAGGGGTGGAAGTTAGACATTCCTGCAGTGGGGGGGTGTTTGCTTTGTAGCGGCTCTCTGTGAGAGGGGGAGTGGCCTTGTTGTGGTTTAGAGCTGTAGCAGGACTAGCGGTTATGCGCCCCCCCCTTCCCCCACCTGCAAGAGGCGGTCTGTTGTCTTTCAGGAGTGTGAAAACTCGAAACACCATTTTCAACTATTTTCTGATTTTTGTAAATCTCATATTTCCATAGAATTTCTTCAAAGGCTGACATAAATATGGAAGGTCAGGTAAATCTGATCAGAGTGCATGTCTTGTAAAGGCAGATAGGACACCTTCTGTTTAGTAGGTTCTGGGTGCCCATCTCAAGCTCTGATTAACCAATGACAGCGTGTGTTGGGTTTCTGCACTCCAATCAGAGGACAGCTATTGAATATTCACTCTAGCTATGTTACCCTGGTTATTCTTGACAGTGTATTGCAAACTTCACAGCAGTTTTGTTACCTAGAATATAAACTGAAGACTTTAGGACAGTTGGGGACCAACAGACAGTCCTACCGGGAGCTGGGAGGGAGCAAAAACACAGACCGACTGTGGGTCCTGAGGACCGGACTGGGAAACGCAGCTTTAAGAGGTTAAGAGAGTCCACTTTGTTTGATGAACTGCCAGCTTCTTCATCGTTATCTTTGGCTGAAAGGCTCTTGATATTTAAGTGACATGAATCCTGATAACAGGATGCGGCCGTTTTGTCATAAAGGTCATTTCTAAGAATTATGCCAGCAGTTATTTTGAAGTGACTGGTCGACCAGTCTGGCCTCTTACAGCTGAATAGGCCACTGCACTCCAGTGGAGTTCCTTGCAGCAGGGATGTGGATTTCTGTCACACATTCGTGAAACGGGGAGATCGCATCGTGAACTTTTATGCGGGTGAGCCGATGACCGGTGAATCGTACCACCTCTAGGGCTGATGAGAAATCGTCACCCAGTCGTCAGCCTGGATAATGTCAATTTGCTGCGCGTGGGAAGATGCCATTTGCGTTGTATTCTGCATATTAGCGGAACTGAAGTCTTCTACTTCACACATGGTTCCCCCGTGTTTTTGCCGTTTTACTGTGTGCAGCTGTGCGGAGATGGCGCTGTTTTTAAAACGGTCACTAGAGGGCAGATTGTCTCTAGTACCAATACGGCTGCCGCAGCGAATATTACCATCGTAAAATATATTTTTAATTGAAATGAAATTCGATACGGTTCCGGGCTAGTTTTAATATGATTTAAAAATGTATTGAATCCGCAGTTTTCATATATACAGCTGTAGTGAATGACTCTATTACGGAGATTGCTATGTGAATTGATTTTTCTATTCTGCGAGGTTGGTTTGTGGCTGTAAGCAGCATATGGTGTTAGAGTGAAAAACACTGAAGCCTTAATCCGCATGCTGTGCTTGATTTTTCAATCCCTTTCTCACACAGTGTCATTGCTTTCGATAGCTGTAATTAGTCCCATAATTACCCAGCGAGGCTCTGACAAAGGACACAACCAACCCCCCCCCCCCCACACACACACACACACACACACACACACACACACACACACCCGGCTCCTCAGA
>JAODKE010000068.1:2357726-2371367 GCA_026779605.1 Mormyrus hasselquistii
GTGAGTGTAGGGGGGGGGGGGGGGCGCGCGGGGTGGGGGGGACTTGGTGGGTGGCGGGGGGGTGTGGGGGGGAGGTAGTGGAAATGCAACTAAACAAAGGTCTCACACAGCACCTGTCCAATAGCATGCGATGGTACGCTTGACATGACCTCCGCCGGCCAATCGCGGAGCCGGAACATAGCGATGTCACCTCTGTCTCTGAGGCTAAAAATAGAGGCAAGCCGGCGAGTCTTGACCGCTAGACTCAGGGTGTTTAGCGAGCAAGCAGGGGCTTTTACTGCTGAAATACCCAGGGAGCCATGCAGGTTGGGAGGGAAGTCTCGGGGGTCTGCTGTGGGCATTTCAGCGGCGTAAATGCACCTTCATCTGAGAAACATGGCCCGTCCTCCCCCAGTTAGGGAAGGCACTGGCCTGTACTCTCACCGGCTCTCAGGGGCTCTGACCGGAGCTCTCAGCCCCCATTTCGCTGATCACTGACTCATGTCACTTGTGCCTGAGATTTATACAAGGTGGGGGCACCAACAGCGGCACAGTGACAAGAAGCAGCTTCTGGAAAGTTCTGTCACGTGCCTCCTGTCCCACTCTGAAAAAAACGTGCATCATTAAGCGCAGAGAGGCTGACAGACACCATGCAGCGGCAAACCGTACCACAATCCTCCCAACTGACAGCCAGCACTGCCGAGTGAATAATTCACGGGCCAATGGGGACAGCTGGTGGGCCTGGGGGGCGGGGCCGCATGGGATTAGCGTTAGGCTCCTGATGTCAGATGTCAGGGACGTTACCGAAAATGAGCAAAGATAGGCTTGCCGCTCACAGGTGCTAAGCTCTCATCAGGTGCTGTCATCAACGGGCTCTTTTGGGAGATGCTGTCAGCTGAGGCATTTTGGGGACTGCTCACCAAATTTTTGGGAGCTTGCTTCCTGGATGACACAGCTAGGCATGCAGTGAGCCCCCCCACCCAGAGGAGACGATCGCTTACCACTCATTCTGCAGGAGTATGTCTTTTGGCCAGGAGGTGGGATTGTCCATGGTAAAGCCCATTTCATCATGGGAGCTGGAAGATGACTGATCGGATAGATGGATGGGCAGTCCGGGCAGCCTATCATCCTCGATGATGACCATATCGTCCTGGGGCATGTTTACAGTGGGGGAAAGCTGGTAGTTACCTGGGAAAAGAGAGAGAGAGAGAGAGTGAGGTGGGGCTTTAAGTGGGTGAGCCATCTTCGGCCCACAATGAGCCATGATGCTTTCCCATCATGCACTGCAGCCTCCCCAAAGCAGTAATGTCACAGCATGCATGCATCAGCTATTGTAACAAGTGGTTAAATGTCATATTCATGTATATATAAAACACATCTGACACACTGCATATGCACGCCACTAAAAGCACATTTGTTCCCATTAGCGCAGTGTAATTTTGTAAATTTAGCAGCTTAACAACAATTATATGTAACTGCTGCCAGAGGGGGAAAAAAATGGTTATCCTGGATGCCTCCCAGCGGGGATTTTTCACGTCTTACAGTGCTTCACGTCTCTGCTCCTCCGTCTAGAGCTCCGACTTCGTTATTGTCTACAGAAGATCGATTTACGGTGCTCGCTAACGGCGTCATATAAAAGGAATTAAAGGGGCTTGTGTTACAAATCTCTGCGGCAGAGCTGAAAATAATCAGACCATGGGGAGATAGAGAGGAGAGTCCTGTCAGCGTGAGATCTGTCATATTTACCCATATATGTATCATTGAGTTACATAATACATTCTCTGCTGACAATAGGCCAGAAAGGGGGTCACCAGCCACACACGGCCTTCCTCCTGAGGAGGACAAACGGCAGGACAACCCTACTGTAAAGTTCCAGCACCTCATAGACATACAGAACAATCCCACAGTGAAATCCAAGCACCTCATGGATCTATAGGACGATCGTAGTGTGAAATCCCAGCACCTCATGGGTCTATAGGTCAATCCTACAGTGAAATCCCAGCACCTCATGGATCTATAGGATGACTGTACAATAAGATCCCAGCATCTTGTGGATCTACAGGACAATCGTAGGGTAAAGGCTCTGGGTAAGGGTGGATATACAGGACAAAGCATCGACAGTAGGGCCATATGGTATATCAGAGTCCTATTTGCTCCTGAAATCTTGATGAGGACCGAGCAGAGTGTAACGCTGACTGGCAGGGTTTTAATCGAGAGCATTGCTTCTCTGTTGCATCATCATATGGAGGGTGTTTTACATCGAGGTATCAGTGCAAGTATAACTGCACTGAACTGATAACCAGACACCCACACCATATCGATCATGTCCCCATCCCCGCATACCCAGGATACACGAGAACGCAAATCGGGGCCATTTTAAAGACGTGTCACTGGGGACAGCAACCAGCCCATTAAATATTCATCCCGCTTCAGCAGCTCCGTTTGTTTAAACTGCGGATTGTTTTCACACAACAGCAGATAAAATATACGCCCGGCATGGATCATTTTCCATCATATTCAAGTCAGGATGTTTTTTTGATATGAAAATCATTCATAATTCCCCAAGTCGAACCCTAACGCTGAATAATCCGGCACTGTAACAAACACACAAATGCAAAATATATTCCCACGCACGTTACTCCTCTGTTCCTCGTAAAGGTGGATTATCCCTCTGTTCCGATTTCCCCGTCGTGCCTTCAAGGCGATTTAGCATCAGTGGTGGCGCCCACAGCTCGCGCTGTTTAATCACGTTGAGCTTCGTTACGCTCAACAGCAGGTAGGCAAGCCGGCAGAGGCAATTCTAAGCTCATAAAAGGTGAGAGTAATGAAAAAATAACATCTTAAAAAATGCCAGAATAGCATTTTGCATAAGCCTCTCTGCCTGGGTAACCAGGGGCCGGGTGCGATCTTTCTCGGAACCGAGGTCTTGGCAGATATTAAAAACGGAGTCTTTAAACGGCACAGACTGAGAAGATCAGACCCTATGACTGTAAGACACGGGGCGACATTGCTGTTTCTGTGAGGATGAGTGAGGTGATGAAGAGGACAGAGAACAAGGGGTACATCATCACCAGAGAGACAAAGCACTTAGCCTGGTGCCCCGGCCGCGTTCATTAAATCACGATAATTGGCTGCGTTTTGGGAGCGTGGTCCAGTAAGGCGGCCGACCCCATCCCCCCTAAGCTGGCAATGTAGCCCCCACCCCATACAGCCACGGCAAGGCGGGAATCCTCCCCATCAGGGCCCCCACCCGAATTCTGCTAGTTTCCCCTACGAAATGTCAGGCTTCATTTCACATGCAGCCGTCGGCGACGGTTAACGGGAAACGAAGAGGTGCAGGTATGGGAGGGAGATGGAGGTCGTCACAGAAATGGAGCGGCGTGATGAGCGGAGTGGGAGGCGGCCTGTGATGGCACACCACATGGCGTCCGGGTTTGAGCAGGAAGGCTCGTCCCACCGGAAAGCAACACGCTCATTCAACCGAAACGGAGGCATCTATTACCCAGGCGTTACACATTGTTACACACCCTCATTTCCACCAACATCAGTCAGGAACCCCACAAGAAGGGGCGACCCCCCGTGCAGCCTCGGTGAGGACAGTAATGGTCACATGATAAGAAGAGGGGTGGGTGGGAGTTGGAGAGGATACCCAAGACTGCCCTCTGTAGAGATGCTCCTGAGGCGCTCAAACCCGAGGCCGGCAGCCCCTGCAGCCTACGGCGCTGAACCCATCAGCCTCGGCCTGTAGGCCTTGCGTCTTATGGAGGATCAGCTTCTGTACCGCAGGAAAAAAGATGGTCCAGGGAGGTATGAGGTTCCACCCTTAGCCACGCATCTGGACTGGATTAGATTGAGGGACACACAAACAGCAAGCCAAAACTTCCTCACGGGTGGGGGGCAATCCCACCCCCATCCTCAAGTGACACTGCAGCCTCCCCACGGCTCTGAGGGGATTCTCAGAGGACCGATGATGTCCTAATTCACCATCTCTCTGCCGTCAAAATAAAGGCGCCTTGCTGGAGATGAGAGCCGTTTTTAAGCTGCGATGAATCATTTCTCTCCGACATCTGCTTAGTATTTAAGCAACATTCACCATGACCAGTTCACACGCAACGTGCCACACGTGTGCTGGCATGCACACACACACACACACACACACACACAAGTTGGTCTTCCTATCTAAATGGGGACCGTCCATTCATTTCTATGGGAAAAACCATAATCCCAATCATGACGCCCTTAACCTCTACCCATCCCTAACCTTAACCATAAGTAACCAACCCAAATACAAGACTTGACATTTTAACTTTGTTGGTTGCATTCACAGATTTTTAAAAAACTGAGGTTTTCCAAATGGGGACCTCAAAATGTCCACAAAAGTGGGAAAATTTCAGGTTTTACTACACTTTGGGGACAATTTGGTACTCTAATGTGATCCATGCAAACATAAACACACACACACACACACACACACACACACACACGATAGCTAGGAATTCCATTCCAGGACATCCAGTGACTAATACTACATTTCACCCAATAGAACATTCCATCAAAAAATATGCTTAAACATGTTGATTTAATGTCCATCTATATATACATTCTCTGGCCACTTTATTAGATACACCTGTTCAACTGCTCGCTGAAGCAAATACTGAGCCAGCCAATCATATGTCAGCAGCACAATGTGTAATATTATATGCATATTACACAGACACACACAGAAACTTTCATTCATAATTAACATATTTGTTTAGGTGAGAGCAGGACGGCGGAGTTAGCCCCGTCGGCCGAGCGGCTCTGTTAGCCGCCGCCCGAGGCGCATCTCTGTCACTGTCGCTGAGCTCATGGGACCCAGCTGTCCCCTTTCTCTGGGTGTTACGGACACAGAAAGGGTAAAGTACACGTTTTAGCCGTAGAGTATGTGTCTGTGCCGTGAATAGTTTTCGGAGGATGAGGAAGTGAGGTTATAAAATCTTTAAACACTTTTTAAATGACAGGAAACCTTGAATTTTAGTTGAAGGGATCTGGACCGAAAATGCACCCCACCCAGTTGGCTGTGTGAGAGGTTATGGAGGGGGGGCGTCGTTGCAGTGCAGTACATTACAGACTGCAGGGGAGAGCAAAAATGTCATTGATCTGACTGCCTCATGTAAGAGAGGGTGGTCTGTGCCTCCGTAAGAGATCAGGTGGTGGGCGGATGTCAGGGCTGGCTGCTCGGGGGAGTGTCTGCCCCTCTAAGGTCGTTACGGAGGGTTAAGTACCACAAACTCTGCACAGATTTTGGTGACCACACAGTCAGGATTGTGTCACCGCGCTTCTCTGCTGGCGTCAGGCGAGTGACGGGCAGGAATCCTGGTTCTGCTTCACCAGCTGAGAGCCTCTTTCACAACAGTGGCTCGGAACTTGGGCTGATAAATAAGTCATCCGGAGGAAGAACATAAAAGCTCACAGAGTTAATTTGCGAACCACTTTTAACAATAATTGCTAAGATGCCTGGTTAATATTTAATGAGCCCCCCCCCCTCGTCAGTGGCATGTATATATATCCTATAGATATCCTTTTATAGGCTCAGCATCGGTGTCTTGTTTGGGGATGCGATCCGCTTCCTAGAAATGATGCCGGTCGGGGAAAGGGTCGATTCCCGCTCTGCTGAGACGGGGCCCCTTTCTCTGCCCACGGGTAAACACGCCGGGGTCGCGCAGACTCTCTGTGCCTCACATTCCTCCTGCCTGCCATAGGCCCTTCTTCGGGCTGTCCAACCTCCTGCCTGAATCTCTGCGGCCCCTTGTTGGGGCGCTCTGCCAGCTCGCGGCCATGATCGCTGTCGCTGTCTCCATCCCCAGCCATTTCAAACGGGAGGAAACGCTTTACTTTCCTGATAATATTCTCTGAAATATGAAGGAGAGAACATGCGGGCGTAAAATGCGGATGGCGATGCAGTGCATGGTGGGGGGGGGGCTCTGCTATGGATATCGATGGAAATCTTATTACTCTGCTAATATCACAGCGACACTCATACATCCATATACTGTAAAGCTGTGAATGTTGCCCATGCATAACTCACTCTGGGCTACTCAGTAATGCAGCACTACGAGTTAGACCAGGGAGAGGAGATTAAACTGACCCTTCACGTGCGGTTATGTAATAGCGAGAGACCTGACTGCTAACTACCTACTTCTTGGAATTTGACCGCAATGTCATATGCTGATCAGTAGGGGTCCCCGTTTCACCTAAACACTTCTTTTTGACCAGTAGAACATGGTCGCTTTCTGTGGTGTGTTTTTAAAGACGTTTCTCAGTAGGGTTGGATGCAGTTTATCCAGTCAGAGGGATATTTTTGTTGTTCTTTGGCTTGTGGCATTAAATCAGCTGTTTCATGTGCATGTAGGGCTTGAGCAGACTGGAGTTACACCGTGTAGCTTTGCGTGAGCCTTAATAAACAGTGTAAACAGAGCCCCAAAGGAACAGTTCTCAGACACATGCAGTCACGTCAAATCTCATCCCCTGCTGACGCACTCAGAAAAACATCCGGCTATTTACCTGCAGTGGGCTGCAGTGACCTGCTCCTTTCGGAAAGATGGGCGTTCCTGTTTTGACTGAATAACTGTTTGACCTCAGAGGCCGTGCAAGACGCGATGTGGCTGTCTACCACATGTGCTGGTCTGCTTGTACTGTTCCCCATGGCGATGTCAGACTGCGTGTTTGTGACGTGTGTACGCAGACCCAACATGGGGTCTGCTCTCCGCCCACGTTTGCTTACGACAGAAACAGGAAGATGGAAGTTTCCTCCCATCAAAAATGTGAAACGTGTAAACGGCAGCCGCGACACAGATGCAGAAACGTGATGACGGGAGATTTATTGGGCCGTCTGGAGCTGGAGGTCACCTTGTGGGTCAGAGCAGATTTGCAGCTACAGCAAAGGGTTACCGCTGCGTTTGCCTGTGGCTTCCCACCGTCGTCGGTGTTTTATAAACAGGGGTGAATTTCCTGAAGCCTTCTTAATGCTACATCATTCGTCATCTTTTAGCCTAGAACTGACGAACAACGTAGCATAAAGAAGGTTTAGGGAAATTCACCCTGGAGCCGTAGTACTGGTAACATAAGGCAGTGCTCAGTGAGTGGTTCGCTGTGTATGCTCACATGACAAATAACGGCAGCGTAATAATAGTAGTACCCACTTAACCAGCCAAATAGATTATTTAGCTAAGTCAATATGCAGCTGTGTACTTAACTAGAAGGACCTTCTTGTGTACATAACTAGAAGGACCTTTATATGAATCTTCCCCAGAGGAATGTCCCATTATGGCAGTTTGCTGTGTTTTCATGTGACTTTGGAGAGATCGAAGGCTTGATTTTGTTCCACAGGAAAGTGTTTTTGGGGGGAGGTGCTGCTTATGTGACAAAGAATCTCCTTATCAGCCTAGAGAACAATGCGCAGGGAGTCCGGACCACGGTCGTTTCCGTCCACACGGGAGAAGGGGGCCCTTCCTCCTCAGCCCCGCCCACAGCGCCGGTAGCAGGCGGGTAGACATGGTAAACGAGTGTCAGGAAGTTCTGTGCTTCCTATGGCACCTTGGGTTGAAGCAGGTGTCCATGATTCAGATCCATGCACAATTTTTACATTGGATTCCTATAGCAAATGCTTTTAGCCAAATCGATGGAGATTTCAGAAGGAAGTCTCAGACGGGGGGGGGGGGGGGGCACAATGAAATCTCTCGGCAGACCCTGGGTTTTGAACCTGCGACCTTCTGATCACAGGCAATGTGCTGGGAGTCATGGACTGAGAGATCCTGACTTTGCGTTGCTCCTGTGGAAGAGTGATTAGCTTGGAGGTGCTTTAGTCATCATGAAGAAGTGATGTAATGTACCAAGAATGCTGGTGGACAGGCCAGCAAAGCCCGTCTGTTACTAACAAGTAAAAGATGGTTTAAAAACACAGAGAAATGCTAATTAGTAGCTGATGTTGATGAGAAATTGAGGCTCCATTATGAAAGTGCTTTAAATGCAATGCGTGATGGCCGTCTGCGTTCCAGTCACCGTCATGGTGCTGCGATAATGGTAGGCTGCCTTGCTGTCAGGTTTTCTACGTAAGTGTGATGTCTCTTATCTTTTATTTCCTCTGTCATTTGGTCACGTATGAGTAGGTGAAAAGACATGTCAGCAGCTACTGTGACCAGTCACTATCGCTGGTCACAAATTAGATTGTCCATGTGACCCCAGAAATATATACTCTGCGTCAAATTTTGAATGATATTTTTAATCTTCTAATCTTAACTAATTTTTCTTTTTTGTGTTCTGTAATAATTTTGTGATGTCTCTCAAAAACTCCACTAAATTACCGCAGCAAGTTTATCTTTGATCATGAAACGCAGAAATTAAAATTTTGCATGTCTTGCAGAATTAATAGCGCACGTGTGATTTGTATAACTGTATATGCCAGATATAGATATGCCCAGAGGTTTTTAATTATGCATCATAAGTGTAATCGGAAACGCGTCGCGTTTTGCAGATTTACCAAACTTTTGAAAGGGGCGGGAAGGGGCCTGGGTGGGGTGGAGATTCCTGGTGGCTGGAACTGGGCACCGTCCCTCCCGCCTCCGCGCACAGCACCCCGTGACCCTAGGCTGAGATCTCCAGGAAGAAATGACAGAGCCGGCCGAACCCGCGGAGCGCCGGGGTGGCTGCAGCGAGCGGCCGGCCTGAAATGCGCCTCTGGCCGTTGCGGCGAGGCGGACCTGACTGCACCGAGCGCATCTATTATCGCAAGAGCGGCGTTTGAGAAATGGGCCAGACGTACCTCTCCAGCTTATCCCGCGGCGCCAGCGGTGAGTTTTATTTCACGCATCTCGGTCGGGGCGCAGGGACGCGCACAACCGCGGTCCCGCCGCCGCCGGTCCGTTAGCCGGGGTGAAGATCGTGGGGGTCCAAGGGAACCGGACCCGGTTCTATATAGATCGAGACTTTAAGCCATTTTTAGACGATGGGGAAACAAACTCGAACTGACGGTCAGTGGCGACGCGGGGGCAAACGGGGAGTTTTACAAAATTATTTGGAAGTTTTAAAAAGTGTAAATTCTGTTCATATTGCTATTCAGAGTTGGGATTCTTCTTTTATACGGGTTTTTTAAACAGCAGATATTTTCTGGGTTGTTTTTAGGAAAGGTAGGCGCTACAGCGGAAACCAGTTGCTGGCTATAGCTTTACAAACATCTTTGGTGAAGTTAGAAAAGCACATTAAGGGGTTAGAAAGTGCGGGTTTTTCGGAAATATTAAGATAAAGTAACCCTAAATCGAGCGCTTTCTCTGCAGTCGGGGGTCTTTAGGGGGCTCCGGCTCTCGGCGATATTAACAATAATCCCCCCCCCCCGTTTATACGCACCGGGCGGCTTGCGGTGCTGTGATGCCGAACACCAATGCTCGCTAGTTAAAGCTGCCCTTTCTGCCACACGTAACCGGGTTTTGATGGTAACAACTGCTGTACAACAGGTCACTGTAAGGTCTGTTTGCTGTCTTTCATACTGAAACGAAACGAAAAGAAATGATCGGAAATGCGGAGTTCCTGTCCAAAATACACCCTTATAGTATGCAGGCTCTGGAATAATCCATAATGAATTCAGCCAAGTTCAGAAGCGATTTCAAGGATCGGTTCCGAAGGGATTATGAGCTGTTTGTATGGATAAATGTGCCTTTAAGCATAAACTGAGTCACCTCCTTAGGAGTCAAAAACAGGGCACGGCTTGTGTTCCTGTGGGGAGGATCACAGCCTCTACAACAGTTGCCTTTTCAGATTGGATTTAGCGTGAGGAAACATCTCGAAGGACAGACTTAATCCCCTCGAGTTGTTTCATCTCCTCGCCTGTCCATGTGGCGGTGATCAGCGGTCCATCTTAAGTGTTAAATGGAAAAAAGAAACCTAACGGTGTCTAGAATGATTCATCCGCCGTGTATATTTTTAACGCCGTATTATCTGTCCAAGTTTTGCTATGCGGAATATGCGTGTGACGCTGTCCTACGTTTTAGTTTTATTACTGCAGTTCGTGGTTCATATTTGACCCGCTGCTTGTCTGCTGTGAACCTGCCATGTAATAAAAGCGTAATAATAAATGTGCGTGGGACGGTGTCACGGTGCGCGGTGTTCCGTCGGGGGCACGGTCATTTTTATCCGGGCAGCTTCACTTTCCGGATGCCAGGCTGCCCCCGCCCGCCAGCTGCTAATCATCCCCCTTCGGCTCCAAGCCTGAATCTTTCTCTTTGTTTTTTTCGCCGTGAAGTTGCTGGGGATGGGCTCTGACGGATTGCTTCACGGGAAAACCTCAGCTAGGACCAAACAAATAACCACCCCCCTCCTCCCGCCATGGAAAAAGAGGCCAGGGCGCATAGTGCTTTGCTTAATATGAAAAGTGGGCCAGTCCTAATGTCTTTACTCTGACCCTATGATGACATCCTGTGATGCAGTAGTGTGTAACGCGCAGCCCTGCGGCGGTGACGGGGGTGCTTTTGTGGCCCGTGTCTGCAGTGCACCTTTTTAAAACCTGCTCCTGGTTTTATTCCTGAGGACCAACCCTCAATGTTTTCCAACAGCTTTCTTGGCTTACCAGACCTGTCCTAAAAAGATTATCCCATCGATCTGCGTCTCGGACGACTGACTGATGTGCTTGTTTTGCCCCCCCCCGACTTTTAGAGTCGCATTTCACTGTTTTGATCGTTCTGTTGCTACCCCCAGGAATCCGCTCTTTCCGTTTCGTAAGTGTCCCCGCAGGGGCCGGGAAAACTGGGCCCGTGGTCTTGGGCCGCTTTTGGGGACCCTGCCCAGTACGTGGAAGCCTGGGGAGGTGGGAACACGGCGAGCGGCTCGGAGACCCCGCGGTCCCCGTGCTCTGGCGTCCCCCTCCGGCCCTCTGACTTCCTCCTAGGGCAGGCCAGAGCAGGCTGTTTCCGTTGGCCGGGTGGGTTTTGAAACAATGGACGCAGAAAAAGGGGAATGTGCCCAGAAGGAAGCGAGCAGGAGGTTTCGCAAAGCTCTGCTCCGGGAAATGGCATCATTCTGCTCTCTGGGCGGGAGCCGCGTTTAAATGGTGTGCCTGCTTTCACCACGGTGCAGCCATAGTGGGCATGGTAACTCACCTCTGTGCATTATATTTTTAAATATATACGGCTCGATAAAAGTTACCAATATATCAGTATAGGGTCTACTATTGCTGTATTTGTTTATGAAATGTGTCTGTCCCCACACCTGATCTACAGGATCCATTAGGCAATTCTTGCTCTGTCTCCTATATCCCTGTGTGATGTTTCCACGCTATATTAAGGTATTTTCCCCACGCTGTCGTCCTCCTCGGTAATTCAGCTGTGTTTCTTATTACAGACCTCATTTAGCTTGACCCCTGATTTAGCTTTTTCCAGTAGTTGTCTGCTGTCTCCCAGCGTCGGTGCTGACAAGTGCTTCGTGATGTTATAAAGGGAGCCGTTACCAGCTGACCCCCCCCCCCCTCCCCACCCACCCACATAAACAGATGAGCTAGCTGTGAAATTCAATTGCCAGCTCGTGTTTATCCATTCGCTGGGCTCTCGCAGTTAAAGGTGCCGTGTTTGAGAATCAGCCCGCTGGAGAATTAGCCTGCGTTCCTGGGCCGCGTGTTTTCTGCTGGCTGTCCTCCGCGGCGCTCGGGGGACGGTCACCGTCTGAGCTGGACCGGCAGCCAATGGCTCACCTCTTCAGGAATATCGTCGCTTTGTCACACAGATCTGCGCTGGACTGTCACGCCTGTCCCGTCACGGCTGAGTCACCGTTTGGGGGGAGGGAGTTACCCTGAACATCACGGCTGGTGATCTCGCCTTTAATCACAGCCCGATAAGAGAGGGTGACTCTCAGTGAGGGGAGGCTATCGGGGGGCCAGTGGTGAAGCCTTTGGCTAATGCTCGCTGCGCAGGCCAGGCTTTCTTGTAGGACACTGATCGCTCAAAATTATGCAGAGTGACTCTGTTTATGTTTCATTATCAATGCCAGCCCATTTTACTCAGGCATGCTGTCCATCTGCACGCAGTCTTGTCTGATCGATGCACAGCCCAGAGTTTTGTCACCTTTTATACAAGTGATAATTATACATTTAGTCGGTTTTTGGGGCGAGTCGAGTGCAGACAAACATCCGTCCGTCCATCACCTGCTGTACTGTGTTTTACTTTATGCATATAATTCTTTATTGATCCCATTTACTTGATGTTATTGGTGCTGCACAAAGAGAGTTAGCTGGCAGCATGACCATGTTTGAGATATATAAAAATACAGCAGTTTTTTTCCCCCCTCATTTGACATTTTAGCATATTTAGCATAACATTTGACTGAATTATGCAGTTATGTTGTTTGCACTTGTCTTTGAAGATCACTTGCACATTGTGAATGTATTTAGACTTTTCCCTTTTACTGATTTTTATTATTATTATTATTATTATTATTATTATTATTATTATAATTTTAATGAGTCCACTTGATGTATCCTATGGTGCAAGTGGGATCTTCACATTTTCATCCGTTTTCAGTTACTCAGTGATTCCGCTTGCTGATCTCAGGCACAATTTCAGTTCTAAGGATTAGAAATGTTTTTTGACTACTAATGTTTTCTGGTTAAAAATAAACCAGAAGCCTGTACGAAAGATGAAACGTGTCTCTGTGTTGCCCATTTTGCTGTTTAGCCAAGCGTTTGTCTTTTGTTAGTGTTTTGCAGAAAATTTGGCAAAGCGGCCTGCTGATTAGCGTAGAAGAGCGAGCCGCAGTAATGAAGGCCACTGTTCCTGGCCTTGAAAATCCCTGGAATGTCATTGTCCGGGCTTCCAGCGTGCTGCTGGGAAAAGCGGCGTCGACGCACCTGAGAGCCCGTCTGCGGCACCGTCTCGGGTCTCCTGCACGCACTGTATAGAAGGCCTTCTCTTGGAAACATCCACTGTTGTGCTATTTGTTATGAAGGAATTTCAAGAATTCCGCCTGGGCATTTCATAGGAAGTGGAGTTCAAAACAAATGATTTGTCCAGGAATAGCATCTGGACTCTGTTACTTCCCTGGGCCCCGAGATTATCTGAGAGACGTCTATGAGAATCAAGCAGGGCAGCTCTCTCCCCCCCCCCCCCAACCTCAAGGAATGGGGGCATTGAGGAACATCTCAATGGAAGATGGCTTGTCCCTCCCCCCTTGCACGGTTAAGGGTCTTATCCCTGAAGAATTTGTTTGTTGGTTTTCAGTACATTTCAGCCATCTTGGTAGAGAAGCCATCGTACATGGAACATTCTCTGCTTTGTTCTTTGTTCACACCATCCTCCAGTAAACATTTGCATGGTGGAACCTTTTTTTTTTTTAAAAAAAATGAGACTTGTTGGAAGCTTGGCATCTTTGTGAAGTGACTGTTTTTTTTTTGTGTTTAAGATCAGAATTTCTTTCCAGACAGTGCTCTGGGTGGACAGTCGGGAGTCTGGACCTGGCATTAAACGAGGTCGTCTTGTCCCTGCGTGATGGTGACAGTCACCCTGACCCAAAACTGATGAGTGTGTGTGTGTGTGTGTGTTTGTGTGTGTGTGTGTGTGTGTGTGTGTGCGTGTGTGTGTGTGTGTGTGTGTGGATTACGTTTATATTACAGTGTGGGGACACACATGGGAGAACATGGAAGCCACA
>JAODKE010000068.1:2377844-2390293 GCA_026779605.1 Mormyrus hasselquistii
ACTCAAAATTTCTATCAACAAAGTAACCAGAGCGATAGACTCCATTGCGTTCAGCGAGAGCGCACGTTCTTCCTGTTCATCCTGAAACCGTCGCACCATAATGACGTAAGCGCGCCCCGGCACGAATGCTGAAACCCTATGTGAGTGCAGGCCAGAGGGGGAGTGGGGAGGGGGGACAATCGTACTCGGGTTCATGGCAACCATGCCTAGTGTGAGTACACCCTAAATCTCATTCGCTGTTTGACACTTCCTGAAGCTCAGCTCTCAGTGGCACCTGTGACAGGAAGGTCGCAGGTTCAAATCCCACAGTCATTTCAGCTGATCGAGGCCCTTCAGCCCCTAAGCGCTCCAGGGACTGACTGACCCTGCTTTCTCAAAAACGTATGTTGTTTTGCATGCAAACGCCTGCTAAGTCAATGGCCAATTCTCTGCATTTCTGGTCCTAGTAGAGCCTCCAACAGCTAATCTGCTCAGCATATGAAATCGGGGCCCTGCGTCTGTCTGCTGTTTCTGGCGTACGCCGGAAGCCTTATGCCCCTCCGCCCGCAGGCCCCCGTGCCGGTCACCCGCCTCCAAACAGGCTCCAGCGAGCCGAGGGCCGGGCAGCCAGGCTTTCCCCTGAAAGCAGGAAATGGCTCCTCTGCTGGAGTTCTTTCCCAATCCGAGCAAAATCACCTAAGTCACCTCACTAATGTCTTTGATTTTTGATCTGGAGAGTCCAGCTGGATTTTTCAAATGAACATTTTGAATGTACACAAACAGACATGAGTCTTCCCTGCTCGGTGGGGATTTTCCATCAGTAAACTTAAATATAATTAGTGACTCCAACGGATACCCGCCCCCCACCCCCATGGGTGTGCTCACTTGCCAGCATGTTTTCCTTTCCTGCTATTAACAAAGCTGTTAGTTTTCTTTGGAACACCCTACTTCATAACCCGATGATTTATCATTAAAATCTCATCAGCAAAGCGTAGGTCACCCCAGATATCAGCGTATTCCTGTGTCCGCCCTGAGAATTTAATTCTAGTGGAAAGGCAAGGTCAGGTCATGGTCGGGGTGGAGGTACGGAGTCAGCCAGGGCAGCAGGGGGTGCTCTGCCATAGGGGCTGTGAGTTTCTCGCTCCGAACCATCCCCGCCTGGGAAAACGGGCGTCTTCTCCTTTCTGTCGGCTGATCTGTCCACCCCCCCTTCCCTGTGCCCACATAGAGAGGAAACAGGGCAGGCCCGACCCAAAGGTGACCCAGTCCCGGTCGCGGGATGGGCTTGCTAAAAAGGGCCAGGCAGCCCCCCCGAAAGCGCCCAGTGGGGCAGCAGGCGGGGTGGCGAAGAAGGATGCGGCCTGTGGCGATAAAAAGGGGGCCAAGAGCGGGGGCAAGCAGACCCCAACTCCTAAGGGCAACCCGCGGAACAATAACCGCGGCAACGGTGAGTATGGGTGGCGGCCTCTGCGAGGGCCGGCCCGCTTGCATGGTGATTGGATCCTCTCCTGCCCCCCCCCTCCCCCACCCCACCCCCATCTTCATGACGGGCCATCGCTGAGTTCTGGATACTAGACCTGGTCCTTGTGGGGTTCTGGGGGCTTGCGTCTTTGCACGTCTGAGATGGCCGCCAAAGTTGGGGGGGAGGTAGTTCCTTCCAGAAAAGCGGAAGTCAGCAGCGGCGAAGTGCTTTCTGTCCACTGTGTGTACACGGGTACTTCTCCATTTCGGCGGATCGGCACGGAAACCAACTCCCCCCTTCTGTATTTCTCAAGCCGCCTGTTTCTGTGTTCTGTGTCACTGAACCGTGTCTGTGGACGCGCATGACTCCCACACGCATGTGTCTCTTCGCACAAGGAGGATCACTTACTGCCCATGCCCTGTTACCCGTGACGGGTTCATTGCCTCTTGTGCACTGTGGCCTTGTTCAGGTGAATTCGCATGTGTGCTGCGTCGGCACGTGTTGTGTGGGTCCATCACTGCATGGTTCACCATCAAGTAGCTCGGACTGTCGGGACCTTAAGCTCGTTTGACGACGTCCACGTTCCTGTTAAAATGCGTGCGCATGATGCAGACGTTTCTTCTTAAATAATTCGCCTGATTTGTCTAAAACCGTAGCAGTGATTGGCTCTAACAGAAATTTGTTTGTTTTCCCCCCGCTTAGCCAAACCCACCCAAGCCAAAAAATCAGCAGGGGCATCAAAGCCACCCCCCCAGTCAGGACCGGTATCTGGCCCCCCGGGGGGGGCACACCGGCAGCCAAAAGAGAGTGACGGCACAGGTCCCAGGAAGAAGGCCGGCAGGAGGGCAGAGGACTCCTCAGGTACCGCAAAGACCCCCGCCAGAGCCAAGGCCATTCCCGGGGACGATGGGGTAGCCAATCAAAAGCCTCGTCCGGCTGCGGGGGAGGAGTCAGCCAAAGAGGGGCAATCGGTGCAAGTGGGCAGCAAGGTGGACGAGGACACGGAGGATGCGGCATCTGTCACGGACTCCCAGAATGAGAAGTTCTACAACTGCCTAGAGGAGCAACCTGGCCTGGATGAAGATAGGGGTGTGGCCAGCGAGTCCGGCAAGACGCACTCAGTCCCAGAGGGCGCCCAGCCGTAAGTCTGAGAATCTGATTGGCGTCATGGGGTCTGAGGAGAAGCTGTTTATCAGGAAGGCAGCGTGAGTGCCATCTAGAGACTCGTCAGTGTTCCTGCAGGTTGCGGGGGCTGCCTACAAGGAGTGTGGTTAGGGACATTTGGGGAAAAGGTCGCTTCACACAGAGGAGCAGAACAGTGACTTCAAGGGGCTGTATTGTGCACTTACACATTTGTTAGTGAATAATTAAACATCTACAATCATTCCTTATCCTTATTTTATCATTATTATTTTATTTCACTCATGACAAAGACTAGCAGCAGTGGCGTCATGAGCAGGGTAGCAGTGGAGACGCAAGGAGGCCCCGGACAGTGCAGGGTCACTCGCGGGGCATAGAGGGCACTGTTTGGCCCATTTAAAACTGGCTCCGGTGCATGAATATGACCACATTTGGCAGGAAAGACCAATAAAATGTGACATTTTAAATGGCAAAATCTAAATTGACTGTGTGTCAAAGGATGTTTATTGGCATGTTTACAGTTCACTTCCGAGAATCTGATATCTGTTTGTGCCTTAAACCATCAGCTCCCTGCTGCTTGATTGTCGCTACCCCTCCTACCCCCTGCCACGGCCGGGGGGGGCATGCATTTGATAACAAATCCACAGCCGCCTCCAACCCCAAACTCCCCCAAGCCCCACACAGCCCAGCCCCACCCGCCTTGGCCAAGCAGGTCTGACAGTGGCTGTTCTGTATCTTCCAGGCCAGCAGAGGGTGACGTGAAGCTCCAGGCTCGTATCGCAGACTCCCCACCAGAGACCATCCCCAGTGACAGCAGGGAGAGCCAGATCAGCGACTCGGATTCGGACAGGTCCACACTGTACCGCAGTGAGGAGGACGAGGACGAAGAGGATGATGAGGATGAGCACAGCTCAAGTAGGCTGCTCCTGAGCCTGGGGGAGTGGGGCATTGGGGGGGGGGGGACGCTTGCTCTCTTTTCCTTCGCTCTTGGTGTTAAATGCCCCTGATACTCTGACTGACTGTCCATGTCCTGTCCGTGTCCCACCCCTTGCCTTTCCACTAGAACCGTGTTGGTGTCGGAGCACGTTACACGCATGTCAGTGAAGCGTGACGCTGCCGTGCTGTAGGTCTTTGTGTCGTTAAAGCACAATTCTACGCCCTCCCCACATGTGAAGGTCCAGCCCCCCCTGCTGCTTTGAAGATCCCACCCCCCTGTGTCTCTGAGAGTCCCGCCCCCTCCTGTCCCGAGGGCCCCGTCCCTCTCTGCCGCTGAGACCCCCCCACCCCTATTTCAGCATCCCCGCTCTTCCTCACTCAGGCTCCCTGGCCAGTAAGATCCGCCGCCGGGACACACTGGCCATCAAGCTGGGAAATCGGCCCAGCAAGCGGGAGTTGGAAGAGAAGAACATCCTCCCTCGCACGTCGATGAGCGAGCGGCAGGAGCTGAGGCAGCAGATCGGCTGCAAGTTAGTCAGGTAGGGGGGTGGCCGGGGGGGGTCATTAAGCAATGCGGGAGGGGCTCGCTCTCCTCCTGCTCCACTGTCTGAGAACGGGCTCCTGAATTTTTAGTGTGCAACTTTGTCCCAAACACAGCCGGGGGAGGGGGGGGTGTTGAATTTTTCCGATCTTCAGAGTTAGCGGCACCTCAAACTGGTGCCGAGCAGAATTTTTGCCACCAGTTTTAGTTCTGGCCTTTTCTAGTTTTATTTTTAACTGAAATGTGAGTCACACGCTCACGCCGATCATCCCCGCAGGCGCCTGAGTCAGAGGCCGACGACGGAAGAGCTGGAGCAGAGAAACATCCTGAAACGTAAGGAGCTGCACACGCACGCGGACTCGCGGACACAGCCCCCTACCCAGTGCCGGGAAACTCCCCTTCCATAGAACAATAAGTCTGATGTGTGAATACCACGGTCGAGAGGCAAGATGAATGTTCTGGAGAAACTTTAGCTTGACGTTCTCCTGAAAACCTTACTGTTGAAGACCCAAGGACGTGTCACTCAGCGGCCGGCATGGCGACGGCCGCCTCTCGCGGCTTCAGCTCTGCTCAGAGATTTAGCTCGACGTTCAGTCTCTGTGCCGTAGGGGGATCCTGTTTTGGTGGTTGAAGGTGAAGTGATAAACAGGAATTGGAGGCCAACTTCATTAAGGGAGAAGATCGGACAGGTCAGGTTTTACAGCTCTCACAGACCTCTGCACTCAGATGTGCTTTCCCAGCTAAGGGGTCCTGAGGAGACTGGCGCCTTGGGATCGGGATAAAGCCGCTGCAAGCGGCTGGTGACAGAACAGAATTTAGCTCTGAGGGGATTTTCATGGGCTTCAGTGTTTACAGAGGAGCGGCTTTTCATGAGGTGTTTACACGGACGTTTGCAAACGGATGTTTTTCACAGGTTTTAATGAGCTTTTAACGCCATTGAATGGCGAGCGATTTTTCTGCCCCCCTTTTTCCCTCTGTTTCTTGAAAAGTGCAAAAGCTTCCTGCCCCCCCCCCCCCCCCCAACCCCCCCTCCGCTTATCAGCTCGTGTTGCTGCTTTGATGTCAGTGAGAGAACAGTGTGGGTGGGGGCCGATCTCTGAAAGATGGCCCATTCTCAGCATCTGGGCCCTGGGTGTGTTACGGGGAGAGGAAAGCAGAAGCCGCAAGTGGGGGCGTGTGGCCTTTCATAATAGCACACGGCCGCCTCCCTCCTCGTGCCACACGCGCGCGCAAGCTGCCATGAACGAGCGTGGCTTCACAGACCAGAAACGGTGAAGCAGCTCGTGGCTCAGCCCCAATACACAGTGAACATCAGCCCAGGAAGCGACAGGGTGCCTGGATGGGCTCTGAACCGCACCCAAAAAACAGCTTAATCACATAGAATGGAAATGTGCTATGGAATGCCATTTGTGGGTCTATTATTTAAAGATTAAACAATATTGTTCTTACTGGTGGTACTGAATTTACTTTTCTTTATTAAAGAGAAAAATGAAGAAGAAGAGCAAGAAGCAAAACAAGAAATAAAAAGGCGACTTTCTCGAAAGGTACAAACATATGAGTTTGTTTCCGGCAGAAAGTCTATTTCAATACCTGATTTGTACATCCTCATCTGTGATGTTTTACGCAATGCTGAATTGCATGTACAATGGCACCATCTGCTGGACACAGTGGGAACTTTAGGAGAGCCTTTTTTCTGTGTCATGTCCCCAGTGTTGTCCTCTGTGCTTTGGGGGGGTTTGAATGCTCTTTAGCGCTGCTTCACGTTGCCAACTCTCTGCAGCTGAGCGTGAGACCCACAGTGGCTGAACTGGTAGCTCGGAGAATCCTGCGCTTCAATGAATACGTGGAAGTCACCGATGCGAAGGACTACGACCGTCGAGCAGACAAACCGTGGACTAGGCTGACTCCGGCTGACAAAGTAGGTCATGGACTACAGTACCCATAAATCCTGCTTCCTAATGCTACTGCTGTTTTCACAGAATTTACTCCCAAAAATTAATTCTATGTGGAATAAGATAAAAAAAAGTAGCACTGTGTAATGAGTTTAACCTTTAAAACCATTAAAACCATATAAAATTATATAAATATATATGTGGAGCAGTGTGCTAATCTGTGGCATAGGGGGTCTGTACCCACGTCCAGAAGGGTGTGACTTTGAATCCCAAGGCCAGCAAAGTAATCAAATCACTGTTGGGCTCAAGGATTAAGCCTTAACCTCAACTGCTCAAGGGACTTTCCTCAATTTTACGTCACTTTGGACAAAAGTTTATCATGAGTGTAAACATACTATCCTGTAAGTGTGCCAACCCGGCTGAGACTGGTTTCATGTAAATCCTTCTATTTGCATCTCTCAGGCTGCTATCCGCAAAGAGCTGAACGAGTTCAAAAGCAAAGAGATGGAGGTACACGAGGAGAGCAAGCATTTCACAAGGTGACCGCTGATTGACCAGTGAAGAGAATTTGTGAAAAATCATTCAGGCTCAGTCTTTCATGTGACCCAGGCACATGCATGTGATTGGTCAGGATCCTAACTTCCTGTTTCATCGGCAGGTTTCACCGGCCCTGACATTTGCGCTGCCCTGGGTGGCTGGGAATCCCTCTGCATGTCCCCTTTATACAGTGTTTCTACTCCTGCCACCTGGTGGCTGGGAGGGACCCTGCACCCCAGGGACCCCCTTACAGATGGACTTACCACACTCCGCTGTGGACTCTGCTTTCGGTTCACCTGGTTAGAGGGTACCACCCTGACTCCAGTGGCCGGAACTGGAGCCTCAAGTATGGGATGGACAGGATCGTATTCAGTGTTCAGTGTTCAATGAAGGCAGTCAGACGGACAAACGCCTGCGGGCTGAACACACTGGCACTGCCAGGGCGGGACTGGAATGCTGCTCACTCAGAACACACTGGTGCTGCCAGTCCTTTCGCGTCCTACACTGCGATGACGTCCAGCGTAACACTAGACACCGATGACTACGAGACCCTGTTCACAAACAAACGGCCACAGACGGATTTCAGCGCTGCACCTTTGGATGGCATTCTGGGTTAGATATTGAGGGTTCTAAGGGGGGGGGGGTGACCTGTTGAGAAAAAAAGCCCACTTATAAACACTGTTAGATTGACACAGATCCTGGGACACACCCATAAACACACCCATGCTATGGGGAGATTCTCTACTTTCCGTTGGCTTATTGTGGTGGTACAGTCACATGACCGGAATGTTCCTTAAACTGAGATTGAAACTGGATTTGCTCAGTGCCTCATAAAATGAGTATTTATTTAGTACGATATCTAGGATTTTATAAGGTCACAGTACAGCACCTGTGATGTCTAGCTTGCGAGTACCGAATATCAATTCCACTTCCATCTATTTACAGAAATCGTTTGAGATCTCGGGATTCCTATGCACAGTCCGTGTTGTGATTTGTTTCCTGTGGGAGGCTGGTGAGTACAGTGCACAGTCTGGTGTTAAGGAGTAACATGAAGGAGGGCTATCGGTCTCCCGAGATCAATGCGCTCCTCCGACCAGCAGAGGGAAACGTCGCGTGCTTTAAGGTGCCTTGGCTGGGCATGCTGGGGTCCTGCCATCTTAATGGTTACCCATAGTGGCCATAAAAGTGTTTTTACATATTTAGGCCACAAGAGAGCCTCTGTATTCCTGTCAATCAAACTTCTGCATTCGAATGTGCTATTTTTAATTCTGATATAAATTGTCTAAGTTATTCTTTTCAGATATAGAACTTCCTGTACAGTATGTATATAAACGACATTCGTATGAAACATTTCACTTTTTTTTTTTTTTAAATATATATATACGTTGATTGTTTTACATGATGTCCTTTGTTTTAAGGTTGTTTATCCTTTTTAAAGCCCCCCCCCCCTTTAAGTGTGTCCTCTGCTACACACTGCGCAGCACTCAGGAGCGCCTCCTATCTGCACCCACAGCTCGATTCCGATTCTGGAAATTCAGACACTGGCTGAGCAGGTGTTTCTTGACGGCCATTTCCTCCACTACAACAGAACTTTTTACCCATAAATCCCACTGAGTCAGGAGTGACTGTCAGACTATTGGGGCTTAAAGTGCACAACTAAACTGCAAAGTGCAGTCCATCCACCGCTGTGGAGCGGAAATGTGATTCCCGAGGCCGTGAACGGCCTCCAGTGCGACTCCTGTAATCAGGGTGACCGGAAGGTGATGCTGCATCTGCTGAAGATCATTGCCTGTGTTTGTGAGATTTACTTGCAGTTTACGGAATGTGAAATGAGCACTTGGAGGACATCTCTGCTTAAATAGAGGTTCCTGCTGTTTAGGATTTGGTGTATTAGGGGGGGATTTTCACCACTGCACCCTCGCAGTGAACTCGCAGGTGTGGGTCTGATCCGCAGTCTTTGACGCTTGTGTTCCACTGTCACCATGGCGACCGTGAAGCGTGTTTACCGCCTGCCGTAGCGGCTCTTCTGTCTGCGAGCTGAACCCCGCCGGAGCGTCCTGCCAATTCCGTCCGTGTTCTGCTTCCTGGATTTGGGCGGGTGGGAAACATAAGGACAAGGTGCTTTTGTGGGCAGGGTGGGGCAGTTCTTTGGAAATCAGTATGAATTGCACGACTATAGATAATTAAAGCTCCCTAATCGTGTTTTAAATGACGACTGGTGTATCTGTCATTACCACCCTCTGCCTTCTATTACTGATGCTGAACCCTTTCTGTCACCCGCTTTCTGTAGCTTAAGATTCCATTTCCTGTTTCAAAAGGAAGTTAAATTCTGGCTCAATAAACTCATGTAAATTTAAAATACGCAGCACAACACACAGGCCCCTGTCCGGATGATAATCCTTTTTAATGTGTTCGCTATACAAGTTTATGTATTTTTTTACAGCTAATATGATTGGAATACCACCTTCTTTTGCTTTCATCTAATCCATAATAGCCACAGACTAATGGTATAAGTCCTGCCGATCCACCTTTATATCCAAATACACTTATTAGTTGGTATCAAGCTCTGACCTGTGCAAACCACTTTTTGGGGAAAAAAAACCTTTTACTGTAAAGAACTAAGACTGAGTTTTCTCCAGATAGTCCAGTTTCCCACCACAGTCCAAAAACATGCTGAGGTTAGCTGGAGTTAACAAATTGCCCATCGTTGTGTGTGTGTGTGTGTATGAGTGACTGGTGTGTGTGTGCGCGCCCCCTGCGTTGGGTTGTCACCCCATCCTGAGTTGTTCCCTGCTTTGCATCACAGCTTCCATAATATGCTCTGGGCCCACTGCGACCCTGAATACCAAAAGGGGGTAGAGAAAATTGACAGATGGAACAAGGACTGTTTCAGTGTAGAAGTTACTAAACAAGTGATCTTAATGTTAACAGACTCCTGGGCATTTGTGATTGACATTTAGGTATTTCAATGTCACTCATCTATATACAACTATGTGTTATAACTATTGCACATGGACACAAGAGGAAAAACAGCGTTAACCTAGCTTGAACATCCTTAAACCATATACTAGCTTTGATCAATAATTAGCAATGAAATATGCTTTAAGTAAATAACACACTAACATAAGTTTCATAATTTTACTTTTAAATTAATCACAAAATATTTTTAAAAAACAAAAGGTAAATTCTGTTTACTTTTAAATTAATTATTTGGTTAAACTATTTTAAAAACTGAAATTAAGTTAGATTGGGAATTTAAAAAAACTAAAATTGTTTAAATTAAAGCACATACTATTCACTCCAGTAGCTGGTTTTATGGACTCCGTTTAGGTACGTTTTCAAGAAAGCATAGAAAGCACTGGCTGAGCTATAAACTGACTCTTTATGACCACAAACACGGTGTATTAGTCCGTGGGACCCCTCAAAACCGACCACGAAGGGACTCGAACCCTCAATCTTCTGATCCGAAGTCAGACGCCTTATCCATTAGGCCACGCGGTCCTATACAAAACACTCAACTATGTTAACACCTAGATCAAAAATATGAATCTTTCAAAAGTTAGCTCATACTATGGAATATCTCACAGTATGAATACCACGATCGCTAATTGTGAGTGATAATACATAAATCCATTTCATACGTCCATCATTAAATGGCATCCAATCGAAGGTCGTACAAACGAATTATCGATTAAATAGTATGGGCTCGCTTTAGGCAAGAAATAATCAGCGCTTTAAACGGTAATTGGCTGGTTCTTGGCCTCGTGTGTCGTGTGGACCAATGAGAGGTGAGTGCGCTGCCGCCTCCTCTGGTCTCTACAAGCCAGAGCTGCTGGAACGAACCATCTGCATAGGGGCGCATTCCATAAATATCTGCATAAATATCGGATACATATGTTGTCGCCTTTTTGCGAGATACGAACGAATATATTTTAATTGCTATCTATATTAAATTTGCTTTTTAAAATGTCATTTTGTAATGTTATTTTTTAAATACTATTTATCCTCCTTGTATGCTGCCAGACCGTCTTTCCTGTCATGGCGGTGGTGACCAATAACACGTGAAGATTTTACGTCGCCGAAAACGTTTTTACTTTTCTTTTGTGGTACTGGTGAATGGAATTGT
This sequence comes from Mormyrus hasselquistii, assembly GCA_026779605.1. NCBI lineage: Eukaryota > Metazoa > Chordata > Actinopteri > Osteoglossiformes > Mormyridae > Mormyrus > Mormyrus hasselquistii. The sequence goes on from JAODKE010000068.1 coordinate 2,388,458, forward strand.
GGAACCAAGTGTAAAATACTAACTCTGTATTTATTTGAAATCACTTGGAATCGGCTGTAATCCGAACATGGTAAGGGCTGTTCTTGTACACCGGAGCGGTAAATGCACCGTGATCTCACGTATACTTACAGAAACGGAATCACTTGCATTATGTAGGACATAGTCTGTATAAACACTTCCATGGACTTACACTTCACGTAGATCGGTGTAGGGTTAGACATATCGAGTTAACCCTGGTCTATTCATTTGAACTGTATTATTTTAATAATTTTCATGTTGTCAATGCGGATCGATAAATAACCAGAGTGTATTTAACTTTTTTAATAGTTTAGCACCCGGATTGGTACTTCTGTATCAATGCTGCGGTGCGTTTCTTAATGTCGTCCACCTGTTTACCTGTGTTGCCTTGTCTTAGCCGCATAGAAAGAGGAAGGCTTTTATCGATAAGAAGAAGGCTGTGACATTTCACCTGGTGCACAGAAGCCAGCGGGACCCTTTGGCGGCTGACGAGACCGCTCCTCAGCGTGTGTTACTGCCAGCCAGCAAGGTAAGGCTGCCAATCATCCATCCATTCATCCATTCATTACCTCATCCATCCCTCCAGTCTCAGGTACCCTGTACTCCTGGGATAGACTAGGCTCTTAGTTACCAAGTACTGGATAAGCAGTTTTTATAACTTTAGTGGATAATATATATGTTCATAAGCACAACTTTTTACTCTAGGCTGAGGTTGAGAAGAGACGGGAGGAGCAGAGGCAGTTTGGGGTGTTCTTCGACGATGACTATGACTACCTGCAGCACCTCAAAGAGCCCTCCTGTCCCGGAGAGCTTGTGGTGTCAAGCGTTCATCAGCGGGACCCTAAACTCATCATCTCAGAGGACGGGCGGGTCAGTGAGGAAGCCCCAGCTCTTCCTGTAAGGCCACGCAGATCTGGACATACTCTCTTCACCTTGACAGACCCCGTATGGTGGACGATAGCTTTTGAGATCATGTTGTATATGTTTAAAATGTATACATATTTTGATGGAATACTGTAGAGTAGATATTGTTATAGAATAGGTAATGTTAGCTGCATATTAGCGTGCTTTCCTGATAGAAAGCTGGGAAATTAACCTAGAGTGAGTTTTTCTTTTCTGAAGCTGGTTTCCTTCAACAGGCTGTCTCCATCAACCTGCCGTCCTCTGTGTTCGCCTCTGAGTTTGAAGAGGAGGTGGGATTGTTGAACAAAGCAGCCCCTGTATCAGGTGAGCGCCCAGGCGTAGCGCCATCCTCTGGTGACAAGTGAGGTCAAGTAGAAATGTAGCAAGCTGTTAATTGTCACTGGGTGACGCCAGGCATTCCTCAGTGTGCTGCTGTCTTCTATTCTTTAGTCTTTGTTTCATGTTTGTTATTCCAGTTAGAATTGGGTTTTTGGTGGAATTTTGGACTAATATTTCACCACAGTCTGAGCAGAACATAGCTGCTGTACCTTCTTAGTATTATTTGAGTGACTATTAACAGCAGGTGATGCAGTACATGCATTTCTGCATGTTCATAATTCACTACATATAGTATTTAATTAAAAGGTTGATTTAATTAAATTTAGTAGACACCTTTTTGGGTATAGTGGTTTATTCTTCTGAGAGACGTCAGTAATTTCGTCTTCTTATGTGTTGAAAGTGTGAGCATGAATTGGACCCTTCACTTATTATGAGAATCACTGAGGCTGGACGGGGGATAATTAACGTTTTACTGTCCTTAATGGGGGGGGGGGGGGGGGGTGTGTTTTTTTTTGAGCAGCCTAATCTTAGTCCGTCTGGGGGGGTGGGATTTTTTGCTTAAGACCCCTTCAAAAA
>JAODKE010000068.1:2460549-2491965 GCA_026779605.1 Mormyrus hasselquistii
TGGGGGGGGAGGGTGGCGGGGTTAGGGGGTGGAGGGGCTGGGGGGGTGGGGGGGGGGGGGGGGGGGGGGGGGGGGGTGGCGGGGCTGTTTTCCAGTCACTGTGTGATGCAGCAAATGGGGCAAAACTCTCGTTTCGTTTGAATGAGGTGTTAGTGAATTCTGGGAAGGGTGCTGCGTATATAAGTGACATCATGGCTGTCTGATTTGTTTGACGTTCATGATCTGAAAGGAAAACAGGAAGCGTGGTGCAGCAAAACAGGATGTCATCGTTACCCGGGGAAGCGGTTCACATTATGTAACTTTTTTTCTCAGGAAAGTCACTGGGGAGGGGGCTGCATGGCCGCCCGTTGCGTAAACAAGTGCATCCATTATCGAGGGCCCAGTTTTTCAGCTGTCTTTTCATTTAGTTTTCCTGCCTTACCTTGTCCATGAGTACTCTCCTCTCCCCCCCCCCCACTCAGCCCCCCACTGTCCCCATTCACCTGTTACAGCTGCAGGTTGTGGCAAACAGCTGTTCATTCTCACATAAGTTCCTTACACCTAAAGGCGAGCCGCCTGTTGCCTAAAAGGGCCAGCAGCCTAATTAGGACAGCAGATGTCCCGTTACATGAACTCTTGGAATGTCTGGTTAGCTTTTAATTACTTGATTGTAATTAGCGCCTACTCTCCCTTGTCTCTCATGCTGTGCTCCCCATTGCCTGGTTTGTGGAGGAGGGCCACGCTGGAGGAGGTGCTATCCTGGTCCCGCAGTTTCGAGAGGATGATGCGTTCAGTGGAGGGGCGGGACATTTTCCGAGAGTTTCTGCGCTCGGAATACAGCGAGGAGAACCTCCTGTTCTGGCTGGCCTGTGAGGAGCTGAAGAGCGAGATGGACCCCGGCGCCGTAGATGAGAAGGCCCGCATCATCTATGAGGACTATGTCTCCATACTCTCGCCAAAGGAGGTACGGCGGGTAGAGGCTATGAGCTACGGCTCGGGGTTTAGGCCCACCCTAGAACGAGTGGTACTCCAAAGCAGTACCAGTGAAGCCCTTCTGGGTTGAAGAAGTATGCAGAAAATTTCTCTGTTTATCCGTGTGCATCAGCGATGCGTCTCTATGCTCTGCTGGTCTGGATGCTTCCCCTAATTATCAAACGGTAGGCAGGGAATTTCAACCCGCAGCTTTTGTCCCACCAGACGTGCTTTAATTATTTTAAAAAATGAACAACAACAATTATTATGAATGTTATAAAAGATTAACCTTTATTTCAGCCTTAATATCACAGATTTATTTAAGCCACAAAAATTAAAAAGTTTTGCTTTGAAAAAGGATTTAAAAGACACATCAGCAGAGTCTCCGACCCAGGTTTTTTAAAAGGAAATGATGTTATATAATTCTAAGTTCTCAGTCTCCATGGGAATGTTAGCAATCTTTCAAGGTCTCATCATCTACGCTTGACACCCAGTAAAATGCACAGAAGCTTGGAGTTTCGGGTGAATACAGGATAATCATCCCATTTTTCTTACCGGGGACCTGGGGGGCACCCAAGTTTGCTGTGATGGAGATATCGGGGGCCCCAGGACCCCAGGGCTGTTAGGCTGGAATATCATCCCTGGGGGGGGCATGATTGTTGGAGAGCTGTGTCGTTCTTTGGTTCATCTGCCTCTTGTTGATGACGTAAGTTAATGGCATCATCTCCATAGCAAGGTATCAAGCACAAGCCCAGCAACTCATAACCTTCTCGACTGTTCGCCAGAATTCCGCCTAAACGCTAACGCCATTAATTCTGCTGGAGTAATCAGATTTATCTCATCACTGCAATGGAACTGCATCCAAAAATCCAAACGCCCTCAATACATCCCCTGGCTTAATTAAACGCGGTCATTACCTCCCAGGAAGTGGCATCACAAATGTGATTTTGGTGCACTGTGGTCACCCTAGCTTCCTGTCCTCTATGAGGGCGGTGAGTCACTCTAAGGGCATCGCTCACATGATACACCGTCCAGTAACATAGGGAGACATCTGCAGATCCCAATAGGATATTTTGTATAGTGTGCCCTCTAGTGCTTAAGTGGGGTAATTGGCGCGTCTCTTTTATGTGAAACCTAGACTATTACCGCCTGAAAGTTTTATCTGAAGTAGACCATGTAAACATTACTAATTTACTGAATATTTTAAGTAAATTTGTGCTTCAGTGTTGCCTGCTTTATTAATTACTTTACAAAGTATTTTTTGGGTAGTACTTTATAGTTTTTATAGATGAACAGTCTATATGTAAAGTCTGTGGTAGTATATAAACATCATCGCTGAGGTTATAGCGGGAACTAGAAACAGTCGCAGCACTCTGGGAATGAGCATTGTGGCGACCCCTAGTGTTTCTTTGCAGTTCAAGCAGCCTCTCATCTCTACAGGTCAGCCTGGACTCCCGGGTACGGGAAGGCATTAACCAGAGCCTGGCAGAGCCTAGCAGCCACATGTATGCAGAGGCCCAGCTGCAGATCTACACGCTGATGCACCGTGACTCTTTCCCCCGATTCCTCAACTCGGCCACTTACAGGGACCTTGTGAACAGTAAGAGGATCACCTGCCTGGACACTTAAACCTGCGCAAAAAACGAAAAGAGTAATACGAAACGCAACAAAACAAGCGTAGCAGAAACAGAAGGTGTGGATGCCGTGGGTCTGACGCAGAGAGAATGAGGAAGTGATCGAAGCGACTGGTCTTTCCCACGTCGACTTGGGCAGCTGCGAAGCGGCGAGTGTCAGAATGCCAGATATTGTACTGTATTTTCAAATCCCTCTCCTTTCCCCCTCTCTCTCCCTCCCTCCATCTCTCTTTTCCTCCCTCTCTTTCTCTGTCTCTCTCTCTCATGTCTCACATGTTTGAACTCGGCTTCAAAAAATGTTTCTTTGATGAGCTTGAGCTTGGTGAGTGAGAAGCTGACTTACTCTCGGCCTTTGGCACCCAAAGTGTTTATTTGTGTTTGGGTTTAACCCTGACAGGCTCCTGATGTAAGTGAAGGGGATGAAAGGTTTTTTTTGTCATTTTCTTATGGGCAGGGAGCGTTTTCTGAAGGTGTGGTCCGCTCTTTGTTTCGCTACCAAGCGATTCTCCTTCTTTCAATTTCTGAAACTGGGAAAAATAAGGGCTATGTGTTCGGCAGCTAGGTGTGTCAAAAAGAGAAAATACCAGAGAAACACTTGAGTGCATGTCAGCGAGCCTCGCAGGGCCTCTGTGGTGAAAACAGGCTGACCCCCCCTCCCCCATCATGGTCACCAGGTACCAAGCCAGCCCCCGTGACTCTTCCCAATCTACATTTTACTGGGAGAAAGCCACACAGCCGTACTGCAGACAGGATCAATGTCCTTTCTTGTGTGAGAAATAAGGTGCCAGTTTTTGTTTTTTTGGAATGAATTGCAACTGTTTTGATGCTTTAGAGCACTGGGAATTTGATAGTTTGCATTTTGGGCATATTACCTGTATCATTTTGAATTCTTTCTTGATGGTTTAAGAGGACAGCATACGTGGGGTTACCAGCGGTATGGGGGCCACTGGACAGGAATTACCGGCTATACCACAATTTTTCTAAGGACAGCCCTGCACGAATTTTTGAGACAAGGTCTCCCCCCAAGGCACCCCCTCTGTGTTTTTGAAGCATGTATTTTTGGGGAGCGGGGCTCTGGGTTTAACCGCTCATGTACGTTCTCGGGGGTGAATCCTTGTAGCTTTTCAGAAATGTTTGAAAATTACCTAATTTCAGTGTTCCCTATGGGGGTCAACTTTTTAAATACACTTGTTCCTTGACAGAGTAGTTATACATGCCATTTGACCTAACAAGATTTGTGTTGGGTCTGGCCCCTACCTGTCTTGTGCATGAGCAAAATTGTTAGTGTGCATTTATCAGTAATCATTGGACTGGACTGGTTGAATGACAGTGGATCCAGCCAATCACAGTAGTGTAATTTGCATATCTAATTTTTGGTATACACAGTGGATAGTGCGTGCATCCGCTGAAGGCCACACGGGGGCACTGTGCTCAACCCTTCAGTTCTAGAGGAGTCAACAAAAATCCATGGGTCATTTAAGTGCAATTGAATAGTATTCAAGACACCTTAAGTTTGTTTTTTGAACATTCAGGTTTACAAGGTTACTTGTTCTATCTGATTATATGTAGCTAGGAGTCCAGTTTTGGCATTACAGATACTTGTAAATGTTTCCATTTTGGACAGCAAAATGTTTGCAGCTTACATCATGGTCCGTTAAGCTCGATCTAGTTGACCTTTCGGTGTTAAAATAAACACACGCACGATTATAAGTGCAGACGCATGGGCCAGCCCCTGTAGTTCTGTCCTCACATGTTTAAACTTTTGTTTACAAGCTTTGTGGCTTAGAGATGGTGTGGAATCACGAACGGACTCTGAAGCCCCTGTGTCTCGCTCGTGGAAACAGCAGAGTGTTTACATGTAGAACTGTAGGGTTTTCGTAGTGCACTTACTATCTATCCAGTGCTTAAAATCCCAGATTTGACTTTTTGTTCCTTAACTGGAGGGGTGACATGCCTTTCATTTTTGTTTGGCTTTCTAGAAAAAAAGCAACAATTCTGTGGCAAACATTTGTGGGCACAATACAGATTTGAAGTAAATCATCGTCTCTGTTGTAATGAAAATACTGGCCTTATCTACATAGCTTGTCTCTGAGAGTTTCATTAGGGTATACCACTACCTCTCATGTTGTTTTCAGTGATTTCACATCTAGTTATTGATGTAAAAATTTCTATTTAGACCTACTTGAAGCCTAACACTGTAAAAAAAAAAAAGAAAGAAAAAGAAAAATTTGTGCACGGGGGAAATATCCCTGCAGACCGAAAGTTGACTAGTAGCTGACTTCTTCTTTGTTTGTTTGTTTAATTGTGTTCAGCTGAAATAGATTTTTAGATATATAAAGAATTCAGGAAATACACTGTTTAAGGGCTAAACTCATTTTGCCTATGCAAATATTTTCACTGTTGTAAAAATCGGAAGTTGGAAACTTCGTGGCTAAATTGAGTGGGATATGGTTTACATCGCCCTCTGCTGGTCTTGTTTAGCAAAAACGTATTCATAGTTTTATTTCTATATACACAAACTGAGATAACATAGAGAATATAGTATATGCCTTCGTGATGGTAAGAAAGAGAGTATTTATAAATGCTATAAAAAATGTATGTCTTGTCTGAATTGCGGCTGTTACGGCATCCCAGTGGGATAAGAGAATCGCGAGATGCGCCCTTTGGGACAGACGAAGCTCGGGACGTCGTGGCCACGATTAGCTACGCACGTTCCTGTCACAGACCCGCGGAAATCGAGCCGTCACCAATGCGGTCTGCGGTTTCCGGATTTCGAGTTCAGGAGCTGGTTCAGCCGAGGGTTGATGGCTAGTTTCTCGCTGCTGGTTCTTATGCTCCCCCAAGGTGTATTTACTTGACTTTCTTAGAGGGGGCTGCTGTGTCGAAGAGCTACGCGGAGCTCTTTACAGAGGCGATACGTCGTAATAGCAGGTATATCTACCTCTGTGTTTTCCTCCCGCCTTTTATGTCGTCCTTTTTTACTTTCTATCCTTGGGGTTCATTTAGTTTTATTGAATTTTTTTTTTCGATTTCTCGAAACAACTTCACTTGTCTTTAAAATTTAACTTCTCTGATTACACTGTAGAATATTACGGGAACCACATTTTTGTAGGAAAAACGACTTCTGTGGTGAAAGTTATTTCAATCTACTATAGTGATACACTTCGCCTTTTTTAAAAAAAAAAGCAATTTCAGCTCGAGATCTTATGACTCATGCCGATTTCTAACAGATTGCTTGTGGTGGCATGAAAACATGAACGTCAAAAATATATATAAATTCAGCAGACATGAATGAGGCTTTGGAAAATACAGTCACTGCTTCCTCATGTAGCTCACAGTCGAAAATACTGAACATATTTGCAAATTTCAGGATCTCTGAAAAACCTTTTGACAGAATGGAATTGACAAATATTGGAATTAGGCCTACTCTGAGAGTTTCCCTCATTAATTAGGAATTAATTACTGTGCTGAATGAGTTGTCATATGGCTGTTGTGTAAACCATGTGTAGAATTAATATATACTGGATTTCTACAAAATACTTCAAGAGACCAGATTGATTTAGAAGTAAAACTAAATGCTGCTAAATGCATTTTTAAAAAATAATTTGGAGGTTTTAGCACATAAAAGTGTAAAATAATACAATCAAGAGGCTTGGGGAAAAAGTAGCATTAGTCACAAAAGTCATTATTTGCAACATTTATACAGTAACTGGTAAGATGGACTTTCCCATCAGATTTTCACTTGAGTACAGTGTTTTTAAAAGCTGTTATTTTGGTTTTTCAGATGTGTTCGGTGCCATGTTGCTGTACTCGGTATGTTCCGTAAAGATACACGCATTATCTCCTATCATCCTCGTCCTTTGTTTTAAAGTCTTGGGCCTTCGAGCACCCCAGTGGGTGCAGTCCCTTTGGCCACCACACGGGGGCGCTATGAGTGATAATGACACGCCTTTATGTGTTCGAAGACCAGGCTGGATGCTGGATAGTTACTGAATATTGGACAAGGACATTGATCTGTTTTTCTTACTGTTATAAACTATTGGTCCCACCTGCCATACTTACAGAAAACCACCGTTGTAAAAATAGCCTCTCTGGCAGATGTGATTATGATTATAATATACAAACATAGTCTGACGTAGGATCCTTTTATGTGGTATGAAAACATTTTAGGTTGTGAAGTAACAAGCAGGAATGGGTATGATGTAGATTCTGGTGTATTTTGTATAATTTTGATGAAGTTTCTGTGGCATAGCATGATAGCAGAGTCATTCAGGAATTAGCGGAGATGCTACTTATTTCTGTGAGCTGGAGCCGGCATGCACTGCCATGCTCCTGCAGTTTAAAGGTGTGGCCCGGGTGAGGCGCACTGAGGCCGTGCATGTGCAGCGCTTTTATGGGTTTGCCCGTAAATAGGCACATTCGTGACATTACCTAACTCGCCTGTTTCCCGGCAACAATTTTTAGGCAGAGGAAACGGCATCCAGATGCTCTTTTCATGAATGAGTCGGTTCCCTTTTAATTATGGAGGGAAAAAATCATATTAGTCCAAACCATTATTGTCGTATCATAAATTGGACATGGCTACAATCTTTTGAGGATGAAATTTTTTCATAAATTACCAAAGAGACAATTGGTCAGAAAACTAGCTGCATCCATCCCATGGTGCCTTGCGCCACAGAGCCACAACAGGCTGTCCAGCTGTAGAGCCCAAGGCTTTGAAACGCAGAGCTGGTGTCATGGAAACCGCATCCAAAGGGCTACAACGGCTTCTGCCTGGTCGAGCTCGTATAGACAGAGATTCAGGGCTCCAGCCTGTCCCCTTGGGTTTCCTCAACCTAGATCCCTCATTAGGAATGTGAAACACAGTTGCCCCCCTACTCTGCAGGGCTGAGCTGTCAAGATTGGCTGGCCTCTGGAAGTGGCTTTTCTGTATGTGTGGCACTGGGTACCCAGTCCATGGAGTTGACCTTAGTAGAGCATTGGGACGGATTTACTCCTGACATGGTTTGCGAGAAAAGCTGAACCAATCAGAGTCTAGCGTTTGATCCTGTGAGGGGCTGGAGCACATCTCTAACCCCGTCTCTAACCCCATCTATAACCCTGCCTCTACCTTCTCTAACTTTGCCCCTACCCTCTATAACCCCATCTCTACCGTCTCTAACACCATCTCTACTGTCTCTAACCCCATCTATAACCCTGCCTCTACATCTCTAACCCCACCTTTACCGTTTCTAACCCCATCTATAACCCCATCTCTACCATCTCTAACACCATCTCTACAGTCTCTAACCCCATCTATAACCCTGCCTCTACATCTCTAACCCTGTCTTTGCAGTTTCTACCCCCATCTATCACCACCGTCTCTAACCCTGCCTCTGCCATCTCTAACCCCATCTCTATCATCTCTAACCCCATCTATAACCACTTCTAACCTCACCTCTATCTCTACAATCTCTAACCCCATCTCTACCCTCTGTAGCCCCGCCTCTACAATCTCTGACCCCAACTCTACCGTCTCTAACTCCGTCTCTACCATCTATCTCTAATCCTGGACCATCAGACTCTGGGTAAGACCTGTGTTTAGGGCTGCAGTGGGAGGGACAAACCTGATTTTCTGTCCTTTTCGAATGTCACCCAGTATAAATTATGTTTTTTCCATCTGACTTAAGTTGTTTCTGATTATAGACCTTAGGCTCACGTTGATTGCACATTTACCTACACACCTACAAAGAGCTATCCCCAGGGCAGCCCTCTCTTATGGAAGGTCTGCAGATTTTTGGTTTAGCTATCTCATTAGCATCTGATTGTTTGTGTATCAGGTAAACTTGGCTGTAGCCAAGGCGACCCCCGCTGTTCACCTGACACTCTGTAGCAGCTACAGCTGATTATCAGCTGCCAATCCCTGTAGTTCCCGTGCAGCCAGAATGTCGAATCACTGCTGCTTGTTAGTACGCTGGTGTCATTTCATATCTGCTGACTATCGGAATAGTTTTATTCATTTTATTGACAGATTTTTTTTCAAGACTTGCTGATGTCAAGTCAACAAATAACTTAGAATACTCTGAACTTTTGGGGTTTTCTGACATTGAATAATATTAATTGAAAAAAGATATTTATATTCAGCATGCTTCTGCTTAATAAAATAATAATTACGTTATTTATAATAAACAATACTGTATGAGTATGTATTCAAGTACTGCAATACGCAGACAACTAGTAGTTTTTAAAGTCCTTGGTGGGGCAGTTTTACTTGCGATTGTTTGGGTGGTATTGACAGCATAATTTTGCTCCTGTGGACTCTCTGTAAAATTACCTGAATGACTTCAGTACTCTTTATATTAACGAGATTATGTTACGTTAGGTCACTTCGGATGATTTGACAGAGTTCAACCATTGCATGAACCGCCGGTACCAGTAGATGAATGACTTAATGTCTGATTTCGTTATTCGTTTTAATGCAGAGTTGATGTAAGCAAATTTTCGGAAAAAATGTAAATATATGAACAGTATTGAATTGCGTAATTAATTCCGAATGTCCCTTTTTGCCCGTCCATTTGAATGGAAATGCGGGTTAGGGGGTATTTTAAAGCAGACGACTGATTGATTTCAGTCATTATATGGCAGACTATTTTAGACACGCGTTTCGGCAGCCCTGTGTTCCTGCCCCTCAGATTGTCAGGTTTGAGTTGCCCGGGACAGTTTTTTTAGAGGAGGGTGTCTGCCGGAGCGCTGTGCTGCCGGAGTCCCGGCAGCCTCCGGGCGTCCCCGCTGCTGGCGCGTTTGCTGGGTTAAAACAGGCAGCTTTCGGGTGACTGATCGCACCCCTGCTGTTCCTGGATCAAAGTGCCATATTATGCCTGCTCTGGACATACCGAAACAGCTGGGGGTGGGGGTGGGGGTGGCTTTTCTGCTCCTATAGCCTAACCTAAAATTGTTCTCAAAAGCAAGACCCTCGTTGCATGTAGTTTCTCCATGTGGAAAAGTTTACTAGTTAAAAGGGCGTAAATCTGTTTAAAAATATACGCTTGACTCACTATGTTAGTGTTACTCTTAACGATTCATCTTTGTACGGCTCCATCGTTCAGTAATAACCGGGCATATTACGAAGAAAGAAATAAAACTTTCTGCAGATCTATGCGTATTGTCATGGATTAAATCGGCATTTTACAATGTTTAATACTACAGCCGTGCATCTGATCTGGTGATTGATTTGGATTGTATATCGGTAACCAATAAGTAGTTTTGTCAGTGTGGTTGAGTGAAATGGTGCAAGATGTAATTATTCTGTTTTTTTTTATATATATTTTACTATGGTTCTAGAAGACTGTGTTATTAAATGAATATGCCATTTTTAATTGTTAAAATTTTATTAAAGATAAAACAATCTATTTGGAAAACGATGACCTTAGAAAGCTTTGGTGGTGAGAGACGGTGTGGCTGTTGCGCTGTTTACACAATAGTGACCCAGCAGAGAAACCCGATCTATTTTAACTGCCCTTGAATTAATTCTGTGTACTTAAAACAGTGCTGCTAAAAACACCTAAATGTAACACCTTAAATGTAACACCTTATGACAATAAACACTTTTTAGACTTTTACCTCCGGCTGGCATGTTATTTGGGAAAAACGCCCCAAGAGATGTGCAGAGTGCTCCAGAGACACCCCAGCCAAAACGGGGGTGAAGAAATGACCAAAAAATACCAAGATGCTGTTAGTATGTCTGAGTGGAAGCCTTAGACTGGACCCCTGGAGTTTTGCTTTCCCTGTTACACAGAAAGTCACACATATGAATGGAAGCCATCTTGTTCTGTAATAAATTACATTTTTTTTTGTAAGGGGAAGGGCTTTGAGATGTTTGACAGCTAAGGATGATATATGAGGTTGTATGAGCTGTCCAAACGGCCCAGTGAATTGCTTCTTGCCTCTGATGAAACAGGATGCAAATTCCACACAAAGACGGGAGAAAAGTCAAGTTATTGTGGGTCTGTGGTATTATTAAGTCAAACTCATGGCTGTCTGCACAGATACTGATATTTTACCAGAACATTCCGGTAGGTTGTGAAGTCCTTTCGTAAGTGTTGACCATGGTGCCAGTGGAGTACAAGGCTTTATCAGTCATGCTGACATGTGACACTGTTCCTCATGGCCTCATACAGTCTTCTGCGCCGCCCTTTCACGGACCGCTGACGCCATGGAGTCTTCCTGGCTCCTGTCTCTCCCAGGACCATAGCCCTTATCACTAGGCATGGAGTAGTCCTTGGACCCGCTACCCATGTGGGACTGGGTGACATCTAGGCTTTCATAAGCCTCTGACGTCCACTGGAAGCAGGGAGAAGAGAGACGGGTTTAAAAAGGGATAGTTAGCCATTGTACTGCACAAGCTACCCACAAAAGTCTTCAACATCCTCATTACATTAAGTGGAGGGGAGGAGAAAGGCCAAGATGTAAATAATTCCACAGACTACAGCCACAAACTCTGCCAGAGGTACTTCTTACATATGAAAAGTGAGATTTCCAGATCTGTTCATTCATTTGAAGGTGCTTTACTGTAGGATTCAGCTCATCTAGATACAATAACATTTTTGTGTTGCGGTGTTCCCACTTTGGATACGCGTGCTGACAAATATGCCCCTTTAAGCTGCTGAATCCCCCTCCTATAAAAGAATCCTATGAAAATGCAGCAGAGAAGAAAGGATAGGCTTGGCCAACCAAAGTCTAACCCTGTGTGATGCGCAAACTGTTTCCGGGAGCCAAGGGCTTCTACCTGCGTGGCCCGGCTACCGGACCGGCCCGAGGGGCCAATGGCGATGTTGACGCTGCTGGACGACTGCGTGTCAGTGGTGTTGCCTCCCTCAGCAGCGGACAGGCCAGAGATGACCAGGCCGCTGGAGAAGCTGCGCTTGCCAAAGAGGAGGCTAAGGGTGGAACTGGAGGACGAGGCCTGGCTGGAGCGGTGGTGGGCGGCTGCCTGGAACTGGGAGCTCAGCTGGCCGGTGGCAGAGAGCCGAGGCACCTGGGAGAAGATGGAGGCGATGGAAGTGTTGAAGGACAGTTGGCTATTTGAGAGGCGCTGCACCAGCCCCTGACTAGAGTTGGACACCTGCTGGCTATCCAAGATGGGTCCTGATTGGCTGGTGACAGGAGGCCGCTGGGGCTGGGGCTGGACTGACCGGCTGCGGTGCTCTCTTCTGCCTGGGGAGGGGAGAGAGGAGGTGAGGAAAGGGGGAGAGAAGTGGTGAAGGAGGAAGAGAAGAGGACAGAAAGGAAGAGGAGAGAGAAAGAGGACAGAAAGGAAGAGGAGAGAGAAGGGGACAGAAAAAGGAAGAGGAGAGAGAAAGGAAGAGGATAGAAGAGAAAGGGACAGAGAAAGAGAGGAGAGAAGGGGACAAAAAAAGGAAGAGGAGAGAAGGACAGAAAAGGAAGAGAAGAGAGAAGGGGACAGAGAAAGAAAGAGGACAGAAAAAGGAAGAGGATAGAAGAGAAAGGGTCAGTGAAAGAAAGGAGAGAGTAGGGGACAGAAAAAGGAAGAGGAGAGAGAGAAAGGAAAACAATTCGATAACAGTGTGATCTACACCCCTGTAGCAGGCCTGTAGCCATTCACTGCAGCTCAGGTAATGTCACCATCCGTCTTTATCATTTAATGTCCTTGTTGTCTTCTGAGTACTTATCTATTGCCTGTGTGATCCATTTTCAATTCATTTCATGAAATTAACTGATGAAATTAAAACATTGAAATATATTATTTTATATGACAATAAAAACTATGCATCATACTTTTTACAGGAGACAAAATAAATCCAGAGACCCATGAAATGGAATCAGGTAGCTGCTAGCTTACTAACTGCTGCACATATGTGATAAATTTGTCTGATTAAATGCAGACTTTTAAAATGTGTCATTAACGCAGGGTAAGCTGGCTCTCTGGCGCCCCCTACCTGCACCATGTTGCCTGCCGGCCTGACCGCTCCGTGGCCTTGCGGGGCCCTGGCTCAAGCTCTGGGATGTGACGGAGTTGGGGTTCTGGCTCAGGGAGGATGAGCCCCCCCCGCAGTCTACGTCTTCCATGTTGACTCCGCTGTTACAGCTGGTCAGGTTGTCCTTCCTCACCCTGTGACAGACAGGCTGGAGATGAGGTTACCATAAAGTGGGAGGGGGCCAAGCTTGTTCCATGAGGCCTAATCACTCAACTGTACTGCTAATGTCTTTTACTGAAGCCTCGCCTCAGTGGTTGGTTTAGCTGTCAATCATCAATAATTTATTTAGTGGATGGCTCTTTGTTATACTGTCAGTCACAACACCACCAGTCAAAAGTCTGGACACACCTACCAATAAAAAGGTTTATTTGTCCTAATCTGTACATTTTAGAATAAGGACAAATACATCAAAACTATAAAATAACATGGAATTGTTGTATGGAATTATGACCAAAATAGTATGAAACAAACAAAAATTTTGGGGGGTAGCTCTGCACGTTGGGACTCAGAAGGTTGCCGGTTCAAATCCCTGGGATGGCAGAGTGATCCCACCATTGGGGCCCTTAACCCCAGTTGCCCCATGGAATGGCTGAACCTACTTTCTCTTCCATGCCAGTTTCATGAGGTGGCCTCTTGGGATGCTTTTCCAGCTGCCCTGGTCCCACAGATAGGCTGAACACTCATTGGCTGCTTTTCCTTCACTCTCTGGCCAAACTCCTTCAACACCATCTCGACTGTGTTTAGTTCAGCTGGCCAGGTCATGTGATGCGACATGCTATCACTCTCCCATGTAGGTGGCTAGGCATGTCCAAACCCTTGACTGGAGCATCTTGCCTTAGGTTTTTTTGGGGTACTGGGGCCCTACTAGGACAAATACATATTAAGAGAGGTGTGCAGTGTCATATTGGGCTGCTCTGCTTCATATGAAGTCTCCATTGGCTCAAGTGGACCTTCTGTAAATATTAGGCCCAGTCCTGCTACTCACCGCATCCACCTGGACAGCAGCCAAGCTCTGATGTTCTCCAGACTGATGGGCCCCCCCCACAGGTTCCGGAGCTGGCTGTGGGTGCCCATGTAGGAGGTGGTCAGCGGGGACACATACATGGGATAGCCTAGGGGTTGGTCGCATGATGAGTTGATCATATTGCGCAGGGCCTGCTTGGAGTTCTGGATGCTTCCGCGTTCTGGGTTGCGGTTACGCAGGAATACAAGCTCCTGCTGCTGGCCAGCCCACAGGCCTCTCACGCACTCCTTGTTGATCTACAGGGGAGGAAACCATCAAGCCTTAAAGATATCTCAATAAGAAAGACCATCATGGCTGATTTTCCTCCACAGTGTTGTCAGTTTCTCTAGTTGTAAAGTCAAAGCATGTCTCGTAGCTGAAAAAGGCAGTTCACTCCAAAACTGAAAAAAGACATGTTTCATTCACTCCCACAGCCCAACAGTTCTACGGCTGACATCTTCACAACTAGGCAACTCCCAGCAGAACAACCTAGACGGATAGACAGCTCTGAAGCCCCTCTTAAACAAAACAAATATCTTGTGAGGTGCACTGCCCCTATAGCTTGCTGTGTCCATTGTCTACCCACTTATCCTGGTCCTGAGCTTTCTGTTTCCTGTCTTTATACAATGGTTCCCTTGGTTGGCTAGTTGGTTGCCAAGGAATGATAGCGCTCAGTGTTCCCATAACAGATTCTCCACCCTGGATTTTCTGCTCAAGCAACTTCCCCGCACCAAGGTTCTCCTCATTCGCTGAGCCCATCAGCTGGCCTGCCCCCGGTGCCCCGAGAGTACGGGATGGGGCTGGGCCCACCCACCTTGATGACCTTGAAGCTGAGGTAGCGCTTATAGAGCATGATGATCTTGTACTCGTCTGTGCCTTCCTCCACTGTGTGGCGCAGAGTCAGCAGGGTGTCGCGGCCCATCAGCACCGCTCCCCGCCACGCAGGGTCGCCCTCGTGGCAGATGACTAGGCCGCCCTCGTAGCTGTGGATGGCCTCGTACAGGACGGCCGGCTCTTCGGTTTCCTCCAGGCAGGTGAAGTGGTCCTGGGGGTGGAACGGAAGCTCCTGTCAGTCTCAGGCGAGAGCCTGGATGATGCCTGATGTACCACGGCACCTACAGGCAGCTACTGCCAAAACTCAATAGTAGGAAACAAGCAGAAATGTGTAAGAACTTAAGGATCTAACACAGAGCTTCTGCTCCTGGGGCTTCAATGGACCCTCCAACTTATAAGACTATGTCCATAATCAGCATGTTACCAGACGCCCCCAACAGGTGGGCATGCTCAGTGGTAACGTGGGTAATGGGGCAGCATCTTGGTTGGAGACTAATCCTGGAGTTTTAGTCACATGGGGAGCTCAGCTATTGCAGCCTAAAGCAAGAACAAAAAAGCTAAAAATGCATCCATGCATGGTGGTTGCCGGGGATACCTGGTGGAGTTTCAGACTCATGCGGATGCCTGGTGCCACCACCTTCTGGAGCAGGTCCATGTCAGCAAACACCCACTCATCCCTGGAGGAGATGCGGAAATCCCCCTTGAAGAGTGCGTTGAAGCCGTACAGGAAGGACTCCAGGCTGCGGAGGAGGAGGGGCAGAGGTAAAGTAGCATTCCTGAAAAGGCTGCAGCCTCGTATGGCGAAGGAGGCAGTATGGCTCTGGGGGGGTGGAGCACGGGGATCAGGAGATTTAATTAAGTCCACCTGTCTAGTGTGCTGTTTTGTTTTAGCTAAGACTCCCGAATAAGGTTTTGCTTGTTTTTTTGTCCACCAAAACAGCTTCTTCATTTTCCTCGTGCTCTACCTGCTCCGTCCCTCCCTGTTCCATAACAAAGCAGAAACCCCTCTTTAATCCCCTCATCACTGGCAAATACAGTAATAAGAGTTTGGAGGCCCCTGGCCAGGATTCCACTTCTTTTAGTCGCTAAAACACTAAAGGGACACCTCTGTCACCCCCACCTGTTGGACATGTTGTGGGATGCCGTCCCTAGTGAGCGTCTTCCCAGCACCGACAGGGCGAAGCACAGCGTCACCAGAGTAGAGTCCTCATCGCAATCCACAGGCTGGAAAAGGCGTGAAGGGGGAATTGGGGATTAACGCCACCTACTAGTTGTCGCTAAGCCCTATACCTCTTTGCACAATGATATTTATGACATCCTCTGACCATTTGCTGGGGAGATCTCCATAAAAAATGTAAAAATTACTTAGATTGGGCTTTACCTACCATCCCTAACCTGTCTCTACTCCTTAACATGACATATAAAGTGTCCATTTCAGCAAGTGACCTATAGCACACCCCTCTGGGTAGAGTATATGTAGTACCCTCATAGCATTTCCATTATTGTGTCCCACCTCATCCAGCTTGTTTGCGCAGTACTGGATCCACTCCAGGTATATGTTGCAGTAGCTGGCCCGCGTGACACCCTGCAGGCAGTGCACGTAGTCCTCGTCGATCTTGACACTGAACACGGCTGGGTCCCGCTCGATATGGTGCCACTTGGTATAGGGCTGCAGGGCCTCTTTGATGGACGGTTCTTTCAGCCAATCACGTAGTTTTGGAGAGTGGCTTAGGTAGTAGATGATGCTCTTCAGGGCACAGGAGACAAAGAGTGTTTCTCAATATGCATACTTGACCAAACTTGTATTCTTGTGTACCTCTTTTACATCATCTTCCACTGCCAAAGACCAGTTCCAATACTTGGAACAGAAGTGCGTAGGACGGATGTCATTCTTGCCCCTCCCCAAATATGCAGGGTATATCGATTGCATCCTCACCAAATAACACTAGTTTCATGATTCATTGCATCTGAATGTCATTCTTAGCAGGCAAATTAGCAAAACCACTCTTGCCAGGACCAAAAGTATGACCTTTGCGTTCTTGGTATTGAGAAACGCTCAAAAAGGCAGCAGTCAAACTTAAGACCCGAAACCTCCTTCCTGCACGTAGCCGTCTTACACTGAATCTGTTTATCAAATTGAGCCTCGTAACAAATGACACTGCGGCCTACCTTCAGGTAGTAGGTGACGAGCAGCTTGCGCAGGTCGTACACCTGCAGCATGGTGGCGGCATTGTTCTCGCTGATACTGTAGCCCTCCAGCAGGTACTTAGTGGTGGTCACCTCCCAGGCCAGCCAGCGCAGGCCAAAGGCCGCGTTGCAGGACAGCACGTGGGGTAGGTGTCCCGGCTCGCAGCAGCAGCAGCCCTCATCATCCTCCACGCCTTCCGTAATGGCCTCCACCTCCCGTTGCTGGCAGTATGTACCTCGGGAGGGGGGGACAAACCGGCTACATTTCAAAACCTCCCAAAATTCAAGCAAGCCAACCTACTAAGTTTAATGGTGTCAATATTTACTACCAGTATCCTGTGTACCTGAAATTAACCAGGTCAGTCCACACGACCTACATTTCATCTGTTTGCGTAGCCGAGTATGGAAGCTCATGACGTCCAATCCATTTTTTTCAGTAGCAAGGCTGCACCTGGGACTTAAGTCTTAAGTCTTTCTTAAACCCTGCCGCACTCAGCTGGGTCTCTATCTATTATTCTCTACATCATTTTATTCTGGCAAGCTACCAAATTGTGACAGGAGTGGTGAGGGTCCCCCTTGGTATATTTAGCCAGTTGAGAAGGACTGGAAGTCTTGACGACCAACCTTTCACTGAGCACTTTTACTAAATTATACAAAAGGGCTGATTTGCTTTTCAACGATTCTAAAAGAGGAGCCCAAATCCCGAGAGCAACTCTACCAATCAATACATGTGCAGATCACTATACTATACTTTACTATAGAAAACTATAGGAAGTTGGAAATAGACAATGTGTATTATTTTCTGTGTGTCAAGCATAATATTCTGTGTGAATATTCTATGTGAGGGTTATTTATGAAGTTAATGAGGTTAAAGACATGTTTCCCAGAACAACGCCGGGGCTGATTTTCCCACAATGCCTTTCTACGTTGCACTGCAGGGCATTACCTCTGAATTCGAGACCCCGCAGCTGGAAGGTGACAAGGCCATTGCCGACCTCAATGAGGTGCACTAGGGCATTGAGGTAGTCAGAAGCCAGGATGAAGCAGTCGCCAGAGCTGTAGTTCCCCCAGCGGCCAAGCATGAGGTCACCGCACAAGCTGTGCTGCAGCGAGCGTGTCAGGTACTCATAGAAGATGGAGTTCAGGTTGTTGTCGTCGCAGCCTGGATGACAGCGGGGTGATGGAGCAGAGTGATACCTTCAGCTCTCACAAGAAAATGTGCCAAACATACAAGGATGTTCCAAATAAACCTGACGGAACAGCGTCAGACTCGTATCGTAATCAAACTCTGATTAATTCATTGGACATCCATGCAAAAAGATGACTATCATTTACTTCTGAGATGTGAGGCTAGTAGTAATAAAGTACAAGTAAAGTCTGCATCCATAAAAGAGCTCGTGCTCTGTAAAACACCAGATGACTCACCCGAATCTTTGTCCACCTGAGATGCCAGCCTGCTGTTGGAGTTGTCAATGCGTTTGGTGCTGAGAAGAGAACATAAGGGAACCTCAGTGGTTCTGATATAGTATTTATTATGATGCTTGCTGCTCTTTAAAGGGAACCGTAAGTAGGTATTGGATCTGCTTTGTTAACAGTTATGACCACCTTGAGCACTATACATCTTGTCAACACTGGGTTGTTCAGTTGGGTGAATGAAGTCATCCCTGTCCTCCGGTCTAGGATCATCTGAAATGGATTCCTTTTATCCCATCAGTCTTTCTTTGGTGACCATATAGGCATGGCAGTTACCAGCTTATCCACACCATGGCGCAACGTGACAAATCAAACCCAAGACCGACTGACACTCTTTGACCCTGTGATGGAGGCCCACCAGCTGGCTGCAGAGTAGACCTGAAAGCTTTATCTTTTCCTCAAGCGTCCCATGACCTCAGTTGCCAAGTGCAAACCTCTTACTTGTAGTTCCTCTCCCAGAACTTCACCGGCCGGGGGTAGGATGTCATGAAGATGGCGCTGCCCAGGAAGGGGCTGAGGGGCGTGTAGAATACTGTAGTGACCACTGTCTGCAGTAGCAGCATGGCCGAGTCTGAGCGTCTCCGTTAAGGAGATTCTGGTTCAGCAGATGTTGTATGCGGAACCTGCGGAAACCTCCAGCCAGCTTCCGGGGCCCAGGCTTCAAGCCAATGGGAAAGGATACGGGGAACAGCAAAGGGCTGAGCGAAGGCATGGAAAGCGCTACCCCATGCAATCTGCCAGGGGGCAATGTACACCATGATGAAGTGCAGTTTGTAGAGAAGTTCCCAGAGCTGCAGATGAAAGAACACACCACCCGAGAGTCATTAGAAGACTACAGAATATAGTATGGTAGGACCTTCTCCCATATGAGAAGAAACAGATAAGCCATCCAGGTCACGCCAGAATCAAATCATGGTGCTTCCAAAACCACGGTCAAACCCCTCTGGATCGAACATCCATCCTAAGCAAGGAGACCTCCATAAAGCTAACTTACTAGCTTCAATTGGATTCCCCTCACTGCTCTGCAATACAATATGTGCTGACAACAGAAGTGGGCAGTCGGAGCCCAGTTAATAGCGCTTTCCTCCAAGTGTGGTATGTAGCTCAATGAAGCCTACAGCATGTAGAACGCATTTCAGGGGAGTGTGTTCCTGTGTTCATTCCTTGCTGGTTGACCTAAGTTTAAAGAGGTCAAAGTTCATTGTCTTACCACCCTGCTGCCATTGCTGACCCGACTGACCTTGTGGAAGACTATGGACATGAAGAAAAAGTCGAGCAAGAAGGTCTGGGAGGCTCCGCTGCAGTCGAACTCGAAGAAGACAATGGTGAAGGTAAGCGTGACGAACTGGTAGCTGGGATTGCAGAAGGCAGAGCGAAGGAGCTTCATCCCAGCAACTGTCATCAAGAAGACATCACAGCTGGAGCGAGACACAGACACTTGAGTGGTTTGCACTGGTCAAGAACAGTAGCGGCACAGGGGGGTGGGGGCAGAGGTCACGGGAGGTCACATAGGTGCACCAGCATAAGTTAGACGGCAAAAAGAACAGAAACACTCAAAATAACTCAAGCTGATTTTGTTTAGACGGCTGTGATATCTTAAAAAGACTACAGTTGAAATTTTAGTGTGATGTGGACACAGGGCGCTTGGAACAAACATATGCCACAGAAACTTTCATTGTACTTCACAATCATTGCTTCACAGTTAAATTTAAGATTTACAAATGATTTATAAAACTCCCTTATGGGTGCACCCTAACCTGGATATAAACATTTTCACCTTTAAAAAACCATTTCAATTCTACTTACAGCTATTTTCACAAACTCACAAGATAGAAATGCTTAACAGTTCACGACCATGCAAAGTGAAGTTATCCCAGATGCAGAACAGGTGCGAGCACCAGCAAAACCCCCCATAAGCTGAATGTGGCGGGTGACAGTGCTGCTTAATCGCATGAATTAGCTTTGTGTTGGCGCCCCGTTCATCACCCGCCCCCGCTCTGCTGGCATGATGGGCCACCCCCAAAGCTACAGCCTTAATCCAAAAACAACACGCTCTGCCAGTCATAGCAGCAGCTGTCAAAGTAGGCGCACCAACAGCGTTTTCATGAGGCCCCGGGGGTAATTCACACGAGCGTTAACATTCCATGGGAAAGTAGGGCACAGGCCAGATTTTGGTACGCGGCCCGGTCTTGTGAGGATTAAAATTGGATTTCTCTGGGCATCAAAGCAAACTGAGGGTTAGGAGAGGCCAATCTACTGTCATTCAGTGTTTACAGTAATAAAACGTGCTTGTTTCTTGTCAACTTTGCCAATTGTTACGCTTGGCTTTATTGGGGGAATGAGGCAGAATGCAATGTATTGGGTGAAGGAGACGGACTCGCATGCAGGCAGCGCCTGGAGCGTAAGCGGTACTAACTGGATTCCCAGGCGCTCGCGGTGGCTAAGGGAGAAGCCGTCATTGGTCAGGGCGCTGAGCACGATGGCTGGGTAGATGATGTACTTCTCGAAACACAAAAGGCACGTGTAGAGGCGCTCGAACCACATCAGGTGGGCGTCATCTGGAGGATTACAGCAAAAGTTAGAGCCCTGCCACCCTCAGTGTGACATGTTTTTGTCGGAAATAACCCCAGTAACCCCAGAATCTCAGCGAGGCTCCCGGATCTGACCTCCGGGCTCAAACTGGGAGTACTCCTTGCTCTTGAGAACTGGGTGTGAGATCCATAGCCAGGGATGGTGCTTCCGCAGCTGAGGGATCAGGTAGTGGGTGACAAACCCTACCGTCCCTGCTAAGGCGTACAGCACTATGGCCACAAAGGGCTGCAGAGAACAAAAGTATAAATGAAGATCCTTATGCTAGTCTACTAAGCCAGACTCTTTAACTAACTAGGTACTAAATCCTTGTTATTTCTGCTGCTGATTTGCACATTCTTAAATAATACACCGTACAAGCCTTTAAAGAACTTTGTTCCAAGGTAGTGGGACTCACTTTCAGAGACAGGAAGACAGTGCTGGACGTGATGGCGAACGTCAACACGCAAGCCATGGTGCACACGATCAAGTCCGAGTGCAGAATCTCCTTCTGTAACAACAAGGGAAAGTGGGCATCTTGCACTAATCCAATAATCCATTACATCCATTAAGACAGAGAGCACACTTCCAGATGGCTTCAGAACATCTTGTTGGTGTCATTCTGGTTGATTAAGAATGGCACCTTCATGTTATGAATGTTGTATTCTGGCATGCGAGACAGTGTTAGACACACAGCAGTCTTACTACTGAATTCCTGAGCTTCTCAGGAAGGGGGTCTTCACAGTCCTCAGAGGGTGGGGTGTCATCCTCGGTCCTACTTCCCAGGGCAGGTACCAATTTGGCTTTGATCAAAGACCTTCCCAGCAACAAGACAGCAAGGACAGTCCTCATTAGGGCTTCCTCCACACAGGAACATCCCCTGCACCACCTTCATCTCCCATGCCATCATCCAGTGGGCGAGGCGGAAATGGGTCTTACATGAGAACAGAAGGGTCACTGCTCTGCCTGCTCAGATGATAGGAGAAAACTACCAGGAGGCCACAGAATCCGGAGAAGAGGGCTGGGATGTGCTGCTCATCCCATGGCTCCTTCATTTTGGTTCAGACAGTTAATGGTGAGCAACAGTTAGCCAATAAAATAATGGTGAGCAATGGTTAGCCCAGGGGTGGGCAATCTTATCTGCAAAAGGCCGGTGTGTATGCGGATTTTTGCCGCAATTCCCTAATTAGATTACTAATTAGAGGACTGATTGGCTGAAGAGTCCTCACACCTGGGTTTGAACAGCTGACCTACAGGTTACCCCAAAAACCTGCATACACAACGGCCCTTTGCGGGTAAGAATGGACAATGGTTAGCCAATAAAATAGTGGAAGGCACAGCCGTGATATACTGGAGTACAGCTGCAATCCTTCTCGTATGTTATTGCTTAAATGCTTCACAGATTATATAAATATCTTAATTTTGAGCTAACGTTCTGAACTCAAAACAGCAAGTCTTTATGATATTACAGAATAAGCACTGAGAACGTAGCAGAGCCTCAAGACCAAACATCTTCATGTGTTTAGCTAGAGCCAACAGTGTCATTTATCCACAGCAGACACACCTTCAGGGCGCCGAAGCAGAATCCATAAAGCAGCGACAGCACAGCAAGGCTCCGCAGCACGCCGTAGATGGCCGAGGACAGCCCCGTGGCAGCTGCAAAGGAGACTAGTGGCTCAGCGGGACTCGGGGGGGGGGGCGCTATGCCATCAGGAAGAAACAGAAGCAGTGCTTACCTGTCCCACCGAAGAAGTGCATGTCGATCTGCTCCAGCAGGTAAATCACAAAGGTGTTCATTTGGGGGAGCAGCCCAACGAGAAATATAACCGGGAAGCAGCACGTGAAACCTACAAGGACAAGGAGCTTTCAGCAACGTCAGTTTTCTGCTACCACCTTCTAGAAGCTAGTACGAAAATAGCAACACTAAAAATCACTGGGACACTGAGATCACTTACCTATCAAAATATCTCTTACAAACATGAGGGCGTCAGATGGTACGATAGTTACACCGTATACTGCGGCCACAGGAATGTTCTGTGTCTTCAGCAGCACCTCCAGCAGCCAAATGAGGCCGCAGACCATGCAGAAGTATGCCGCTCTACTGTACGCCACGATGGGATTGTGCCCCTGAAGAGTCGTCCACAAAGACAGCCATTAGAATGATGGAAACAAAGCGCATAGCGACAGTGCTGTTCCACCACCATGGGTGCCCCGCCCATCCCACACTTACATGGGTAGGTGAAGCAGCATCCGGCTGGACACTCTAAAACACACAAAGGGATTTTGAAAGGTCAGGACAGTGACACTTAATGGACAGTTTGGGTGCTCCTCTGAGAACTGCTTTTCCAGTTGAATATGCTACTTTAGATAATTACTTAATATACTTTTAAATTCCCCAAAAACACTGCCGTGATAATGACCCGGTAAGTGATCCAAGAAGATTTAATTGCAACAGTGGGTCAAGATTTTTAAATAGAAAAGAATTCAATCAGTCGCCATTTACTTTGTTGTCTTCTACCAAGGAAACCTTTTAACCTTTACCTGTATTTCAAACTAAAATATGTCATTTATGGCCAGCGATGAACAGAAACGCACCCCCTACCTTCAGCAAAGAGTACTGGCAGCTTGCAATCACAAGACAGAACTGGAAGACCCAAATGTCTTTGAAGCAGCCTTGGTTCAACAGGATGAATCCAAGAAATGCCACTAGAACAGCCAGAAACACAGACACCAAGTTCTCCCCTACATCCTGGTTCCTGGGAGAAAAACAGGGAGGCTTGGTCAGCTCCTCCGGACAGACCTTAAAAGGATACGCGACCAGAAAAATAGACTTTCTTGCCCATTACCTGTCCAACAATGCAAGCAGGGTGAGGCGATCATACAAAATACTGATCCACTTTCCAGGAAAAACCTTCAACTTGTAGTACAGCTTGTGTGAGGGCTTCACCTGAGTAGAGGTGTCTGAGGATTCATCCAGTGAGTCCTCTTCCTGTGAAATAATGACAAAGGGCGGGATAAATGATTTATACTCAGCCAATAACATACTACTATCCTTCAGGTGTAATCTGCCTAGCAACCACCTCCTCAGGTACCCGATGGCCAAGCGGATGGCTGGACGTGCCTGGAATATTTCAGGATGTGTTCTCCTGGGCCGGAGCCGATGGGCGGGGATGATGTGGCGCTGGAAGGGGCACTCCGTGTGAGGCCCGACAATCCCATCCTGGCCCTCAGAGTTAGATGACGTAGACAGGAGATCGCTGGGCATAAGGGAGACGGGTTTCTACTGTCATTAAAATGGAAAACATGACACTGAAATGCATAGTCTATAGCCCTGTGAAAAGTTGAAGAACACTTAGATTATAGGATACTTTCCACACCTCCACTCTTTGTGTCTGTCCAGAACAAATAACTGCATGCATGTGTGGTGAGACCAGCAGGCAGGGCAAGTGCTTTTTGCACTGTAGTGCAATGGTAACTTAAATGGCTGATGTTTCCTACCAGATGTTTCCGGTAATGAGTTCTGCCCCGAGGGGCAAATTCAGTGCTCTCTCAGCATAAAGCTTGCGAGGTCGTTCTCCTGCAGTTGAAAACGGAAAAATGTAAATGAAAGCTGACCTCCAAATGAAGTGGACATCAGCATCCATTCCCTGGGCTGCATGCCGGTATGCAGAATTCGTATGATACTGCAGGGTCTCACTTACGGTGAACTGTGTGGAAGGTGTATGCTTCTTCCTTGGATGTGGCTTCTGGCCTGCAAATGACCTGCAGCATCGAGCTTTCCGACTGGGACGTCTGGGAAGGCAGGGAGTCATAGTCCGGGTCCTTGTCCTTGTCCGTCTGAGGGCTGAGGGAGATGGAGCCAAACTGTTTGAGGGAACCGGTTGCTTTGTGGAACTAGTTCTGATGGTTCTGAGGACTGCTTTTGGTCAAAGACCAAACATTGTGACTTTGATATCCAAGAGAGATTAAACATGTCAAGACTACCTGTCTGGGGACACGATGGCAATCTGTTTTTCTGGTGCAGTTTGGCTCAAGTCAGATGTGGCCAAGCTGTTTGGTGGGTGGGGATGCTCCTTCTGTCCCTCTGTCTCTGTGTCCTCGTTGTTTTTAGTGGCCATCACGCTGTCTTCTGGAAGATAGATTAGTGGTTAAGTGCATGGCAAATTAAATACTGTTATGGGTGTAACTTTAATGATGCCTCCTGATGAGCTAATGAAAGTGACAATATGGATGCAGCCATATGAAAGCGGCTTGAGTCAGGGCACTGCAGCAGATGCTGCGAGGCCAGGAGCTCACCTTCATCTGTGGCTTTCCCAGCGTCCTCAGTCTCCTCTTCGGGGGGGTTTCCACTGCCTCCTCTAACGCTGTTGATAGATTCTAACAGTGACACAAACTCCACGAAGTTGGATTCATTGGGCATCTGGCCCTCCTTGGCCTCCAGGTCCGATTTGGAGGAGGTCATCGTGCGGATCTTGTCTCTGTCAGCTTCCAGGGCGGCATCTGTGCCACTGTCGATGCTCATACCCCTTGTTTGTAACCTCGTTCCTGTGCTATGGTGCCCTCCAGTGGGGATCTGCAGAAACCCGTCACTGTCCGTCTTTAGCTCAGGCATGTCGCCCTCGTCTGGATGGGACCTGATATCGATGCCGGAGGAACTGTTGTCATTGGTCAGCTGAGGGCTGGGCAGCTCCAGCAGGTCAAGGTCCTCATTCTCCTTGCTGTCCTGAGCCACCAAGTCAGACCCTACCTGCTCTTCAAGCTGACAGGCAGCATCATCAGGTATGGGGTCAGGCAGCCCCTCATCCTCGACGGCCGACCTGTCATCCTCAGGCGAGTCAAAGGTGATGACAGGTATCTTGACAGGGCCGTCGCCCCTCTGCTCCTGTACCGACTCCAGGAGACGGAGCTTGACAGACTCCTCTAGCTCAGCGGCCGTCTGGGCATCACAGCTCATGGTGATGATGATCTTCACGGTGTCGTTCTCATCCAGACAGGCTGACGGGCTGGAGTTATCCACCAGGACCACAGCGATCTCATCTGAGCAGTAGGTTTCCTCCGGGACACCATCCTGCGGGGACCCAGCCTCCTCCAGCTCACCGGCACGTTCCTGAACACCTACGTCAGCATCCTGGGTCTGCTTCTCCACCTCTGATTCCTCATCGCTACCTTTGGAAGGGGGCAGCCCCTCGTCTGCTGTGTCCCGGTCTGGGGTTGATTTCTCCCCCATGGTCATAGGCTTATCGGATGGATCCGCCTGCTGTCCCTGCGACACTTCAGATGTGGGTCTTTCCTCAGGTAAGAACTTCCCAGCTGACTTCTCAATCAGGGCTGTGAGAGGCACAAGTTAGTTCTTAAGAATGTGTTTCATGAAATCCCAAAAAAAGGCCCTAATCATCATATGTAATCTTAAAGACGCAGTACGTTAATTTGTTGGGACATTGTGATATCACAATACAAAATTAACTAAAAATGTTATCTAAAAGTTATTTAAATTAGATTTTGTACCTATTTTGTGCCTAAGAAAGTTATCCTGTATTGCTTCTTAGACACGTCTAGCAGTCTAGTTCCTAAGTGGAGGTTCAGCAACAGTATGGTAAGTGAAATGAATCTGATTAGGGCTACTAATGAAAATTAACATCAAAGCTGATTAAACAACATGATTTTTGTGCTCAGGCTTGGTACAATTTGGACATAAGGAGGCAGAGCTGAGCTCTGGAAAGGTACAATTTGGACATAAAGAGGCAGAGCTGGGCTCTGGAAAGGTACAATTTGGACATAAGGAGGCGGAGCTGGGCGCTGGAAAGGTACAATTTGGACATAAGGAGGCGGAGCTGGGCTCTGGAAAGGTACAATTTGGACATAAGGAGGCGGAGCTGGGTTCTGGAAAGGTACAATTTGGACATAAGGAGGCGGAGCTGGGCGCTGGAAAGGTATAATTTGAACATAAGGAGGCAGAGCTGGGCTCTGGAAAGGTACAATTTGGACATAAGGAGGCAGAGCTGGGCTCTAGAAAGGTACAATTTGGACATAAGGAGGCGGAGCTGGGCGCTGGAAAGGTACAATTTGGACATAAGGAGGCGGAGCTGGGCTCTGGAAAGGTGCAATTTGGACATAAGGAGGCGGAGCTGAGCTTTGGAAAGGTATAATTTGGACATAAGAAGGCGGAGCTAGGCTCCACTGTGCAGTGTCTATATTTAGACCCTAGTTATACCCTATAGAGATGCTTAACCGGGTTTGCTCAGATAAGATATTCAGTCATTTAATTTTAATATCATTAAAATTGCTTTACTAATGGATCTCACTAAGCGATGAATTAAATCACACAGTTAGATGATACTGCATTTGCATTTATACCGAGATGTTTTAAGTTTGGCAATGTATATTAACATAATAAATAGGTGCTATTGTTTAAAACATTCTGACTGGTTCATATGTTCCAAACATACCTTCACTGCTGTTTGTGACTTCTGACCTTGGCACCTCCTGTAACAGGACAGAGATGATATGAGCACGATGCTCCCAGAATCAATATGGCCGCAGACACTCAAATTTCCAGTCATGTCTGGGAAACAGGGACCACATCACGAACAGATAAAGAAACAGGATAATTCCTCACGATATCACTGAAGGTAGGGGATCGCAAAAATGGACGTTAGCATTTAAGGAAATACATTCAGCATATAAAGAAAATGATTATTTAAACATCAGGATCATCACAAGGGGAACAAAAGGCGTGTTAACAACAGAAAAGCAGTTCCTCCCTGACTTTTGGAAATGCTGTAAGTTCAAGCTGAAAAGGAGTATACCAACCACCCCTATCAATCCTGGGTCTGTCTCCGTCTGTTTGACTGTGACTTGGATGATTGGACTTGGTCGGTTCCTGGTCAGCAACGTCATGGCGACGCTGTCAGGGACGGTGCTGCTCTTCCTGTTGAAGAGACCACGCCCAGCTGTTAGCGGACGTTAGATACAAAGCTCCTCCCTTACAAGGTCATTCATGAACAAAATTCATGAGCAATAGCAAGTCATAGAAATGCACACAGAGATGGAAAAAGCACTGTTGCATTATAGAAGGTTACTTTCAGCTCATACTGGTTAATCTCCTCGAATAACATTTGGTAAGGTTGTTACAGTCATGCACATGGGGATGGTCTGATTGAACAACGTGATACCATTTTCAGGCCAGAGATCTAGTAGTAGCATCTCTTTGACTAGTTTAGCCTCAAATCCACTAATCCATCCTCTGTATCCACTTGTCTTATTCAGGGTCATGGGGGGTCCAGAGCCTATAGGCACAAGGTGGGGAAGGACCCAGGATGGGATGCCAGCCCATCACAATGCACACTCACACCTATAGGCAATTTGGTAGCTCCAATTACTTTTGGATTGTGAGTGAAACCAGAGAACCAGAGAAAACCCCACAATAACACAAGGAGAACAATCAAACTCCAAACACCTTGAACCATGATGGAGGTTTGAACCCTGGATGAAACCAGGTGTGAGGCTAAGCAGGGCGCCACGGTGCCGCCCGGCCCAAAATGTGACTCACCTAAGGCTCGGTGAGAGACAGGAGTCAGAGGCCCGGATCTTCTTCTCGGCACCCTTACTGACGTTCGAAAGGCTTCCCTGGGCCACCATGTCGCCCTTATCAAACATGACGTGCAGTCGATAATTCACCATCTTTATGAGGACGAAGAAGACCATCACTATGGCACAGTAAATGCTGAGGGCCAGTGTCGTGGGAGGGAGCGCCTGAGGGGGGGTAGGAATACAGTCTGAGCACCGGGACATCCCAGTTCCCACTTAACACCACTATCTATTTTTGTATTAAATAATTAACAAATGGCAATTGTCAAAATATGCTGTCTCCTGGGAAGACACAGTAAGACTGATTCATATTGTATTTACAATATCTACCAATTTGTTTTCCCCTTTTCACAATGTTAACCAGAATGGATCAGTACCACTGGGCCAGACTCCCATCATAAAGTCCACTTCTTATGTTGTATGTGAAGCATCTCATCCAAACGTCATTTTTACACTAGACAAATCATTTCAGCTGCTGCATTTCTCCATCTCTGTAGAATTTGACCTATTGTCTGTATTTGCACGTTTCAACAGAATAGTTTTAAAAATTAATGATGCGATTAAAATGGTATAAAACAAGTATTCACGAGACCCTAATGTAAAAATAAACTCATAAAACTATATTTGACTCCTTTTTGCATTTTCTTTAAACATGTTACATAAATTACCTAATTGCTTAATTACATAATTGCTTTCCGGTTTATAATGTTTAACCGATTCTGTTAATATTATTGTATTATCGTACAGGTAAAGCTTATGTGCGAATGTCTGCTATTGTGTAATCGTGCTGAAAAGGCTGACAGCCTGATGGTGCTCTGTAATCCCTCCGTCGCAGATTCAGATGAAATGCCCTGCCCATTTTCATGGGTTGAGCCGGACTACAGCATCACACAAAGAATATGCCGCGCCCCCTTATAACCCTAAAAGCAAAATAATCGCAAATACAAGCGGGTTCCATGAGTGAATAACTGTAGTCAAACACGGTCACGTAATATATCACATTCGTTCCTTTAAGGATAAAATCGGGAGAGAGCGTAACACGCATGAATCCTCTAGCGGGGACCAGGGTCAGATTATCCTGCGGATGACGCCAGCATCTTCGGCGTTTTACGCGCACTTATTTTCTGTACGTGTTTTTAACTGCCACTAAACGGTTTCTTCTGTGATAGTCTCTAGTGTACCGTTTGGTGCAAAATATCATTTTCTTTGGGCGGCTGAAATCGCAGCTCATGCTCGCACCAGGTCCAGCTTCAGTGATACCGCTCCATCTGCGAGCCGCGCGGCTGCCGTGCGTTTCACTATGCGGTGAAATAATGCGACAGTTACCGATACGCTCAAAATGAACGCCGAATCATCACACACGTATTTAAAATAAACTCCAGTGCAACAAATACGATTACATCCTGTGCAGATCCCCTTGGACTGTGTGCTGGTGTCTTCCACTTATGCACAGAGGAATCCTTTGAATGAATATGACGCCATTCAAATGAATAACGTGAGTCCTTTCGGTGCTCGTACTCACCAGATGCAGCGACAGCGGTAGTACAAGCAGAAACATCCACAAATAGAGGTGACACGAGTTATTGAATTTGTTCTGCTCCGGGTCATGGTACCATCCGCCCGTCAGGGATGCCCATACTCCCTGTCGCAGAGTCTGGACCACCTGAGAGCCCATCTCCCCGAGAATAACAGCAGAAAACAGAGAAGTGTAATCCGAACACGCAGGCACGCTGCCTTTATTTATCAGTCGCCCCCCTTGTTGTATAGCGCCTGTGCGGTTTTCTCTTCATTTCCCCGTCTCGGTTCATTGTCAGATGCTATACGCAGTCCTGCAACTCCCCCAGTCCGCAGTCGGTAACGTGACGTGCGAGGGACGGACCTGCGCCGCGCATCAGCTCCGGTCACATATGATCCACTTTGGGACGGTGGCAGCACCGCCTTCACGGCGCTCGATTTTAAAAACGAGCTATTAAAACTTGAAGATGCAAGGGTTTTCACGAAAATACCATTTTTAATATACCGCTAGGCTACGTTTCAGGTTTCATTCGTTTTATCCACCATATTTTATAACGTAGCCCTATTCATTTCATACAGGTGAACCAATTACCAGTTAGGCCTATTAGGTACGCCTTAATAATTTACAATACTCAATGAGGCCCACGTAAAAATTTATTTCGTTTCGTATTTTTTATACAAGCATGAATAAAACTTTGATGCTTCTAAAAGTCTCTAGAGATAAGTGACTTATCTTAAAGATAAGTGGCGCGATCGTATATCTCCAGACCTGTGGCATATAAATGGGGACGTTTATATATTATATATTGTGTATTATTTTTTATTAGAAACAGGACGAATACTAAAAATGCCTTGCAAAGGTGTACGGTGTATGTTGTTCAGAGTATGTGAGGAGCCGGCATTGCGTGCAAAGAATAACGCAGGTAAAGGTGTAGTATACGGCACGCGGGACACCGTGGTTCCCCATTATAATCGGGTCTATTCACTTTATCATTGTCTAGGAGCTGTCAGACCATGCTATGGTGCCGTGGGTATTGTGTAGCCTACACCAAGCGCAGAAAGGCTTAGAAAAAACATTGTGTCCTTGATGGAACCGCTAAGAAAAATCATCAGAGGCTTATTTTAAATTGAAGATTGTCGTAATGTGTACTTAGTGTAACGAGATACTATCATTCCTCACACAGACTGTCAGGTAGTAGTATATTAAAAGAGAATAACAGTAAGTAGCCAGCATGCAACAGTAATGACAATAGGAACATCAAGAGACAATAACATCAAACAATAAAAAACACTAACGATATAGAAACGGTATCACGCAAACAACATATAAGAATGGTGATAGTTGTTCATCTGGTCATAATATGGTGATCAAATGAACAACCATCACCATTCTTATATGTTGTTTGTTTTATAATACAGTCCCGTTGTTGCTGAATTTATTGAATATATCTTACTCGCCACCGATGTGGAACATAAGACAGATGACAAACCCTCAAGTTTGAACCCCCTCGAAACCTATTGATAGGGTTGTTGTACCCCCCACCCCCCCCCCCCCCCCCCCCCCCCCCCCCCCCCCCCCCCCCACCCCCACCAACACCCCCCCAAACCCCCCAACCCCCGACCGAACAGAACAAAGAACACCACTAACACCGTCCCCTATCAACTCCAATCATCTTGCTCATATCATATA
>JAODKE010000068.1:2503291-2516914 GCA_026779605.1 Mormyrus hasselquistii
GGGGGGGGCAGGGGCCCCCCGCACCCCCCCCGCCCCCCCCCCCTGCCACAAAGGCCCCCCCCCCCCGGACACCCGCCCCCCCCCCCCCCCCCCCCCGGCCACACAAAGGAGCGCCTGGCTTTTGTCTCCTGTCTCCTTACGAGTCGTTACGTGGCGAGCACTCAGGATAGCTGCCAGCAATGACTTGTGTCTCCTGTTTAAATTTTTTTTTTTGTTCTCGCAGGCATTTGAAGCAGCTTGTGGAACATTGTTACCCCCAAAGAAATCTATAATCTTCTCATTGTTTCCATAATTTATACAACCGTTAAACATTTCACCATTATGTCAGTTACTAGACTCCACCCCCAAACAGCCCCTTGTAACCTCCCATGATTAACCTCAGCATGAACTCCACCCCATAGAGTCTTTACAGTAACTTGTGACCGCAGACTCTGCCCCCTGTAAACTAGTCACGGACATGTCCCACAGATTTCCCCCCACGAAACCTCTTCATTCACATGCCCACAGACTCCGCCCCATGTAACCGCCTCACTGATGTTACTGTAGACTCCACCCCCTGTAACTTTGCTGACATGTGACCACAGACTCCGCCCCATGTAACCGCCTCACTGATGTTACTATAGACTCCACCCCTGTAACTTCGCTGACATGTGACCACGCACTCCGCCTTGTGTAACCGCCTCACTGATTCGACTGCAAATTCCGCCGCCCGTAACCTCCCTGCCGTGCCCCTACAGGAGCTGCGTTCTCGCGAGGAGGAGTTGACGCGGGCAGCGCTGCAGCAGAAGTCGCAGGAGGAGCTGCTGAAGCGCAGGGAGCAGCAGCTGGCGGAGCGTGAGATCAACGTGCTGGAGCGGGAGCTCAACATCCTCATTTTCCAGCTGAACAAGGACAAACCCAACGTCAAGAAGAGGAAGGGCAAGTTCAGGCGGAGCCGGCTTAAGCTGAAGGATGGGAACCGCATCAGCCTGCCGTCGGGTGAGCGGCCGCGGTCTGGGCTGGCAGGGATGCGCTCGCTAAGCCTTGGGCCGCTTCCAGTAGTCGTCACCGGTATCTTTCCCCACAGATTTCCAGCACAAGATCACCGTTCAGGCCTCGCCTACCATGGACAAGAGGCGGAGCCTCAACAGCAACACGTCCAGCCCCCCCAGCAGCCCAACCCTCATCCCCCGCCTGCGTGCAATCCAGCGTAAGTGGCAGCCGGCTGTATGTTCATGGGGGAAGCTGACCACATCCGGATCGAGAAAGTTTAAAAGTAAAAGGCCTTCTGCCTGTCATCGAAATGCAGCACCCAGTCAGTGAAAAATTTTAGAGATGCTAAATGTGTTAAGCTTTTCTCAGATATGCAACATCATATGTGTCAAATTATTAGTCCTTTGTGTTGATGCCACTTCCCCAGTAGGGGTTATCTGGGCGCCACTCACGGTTTGGTAATATTTCTCCCCTTCAGTGAGCAGCCCCACTGACCCTGCCAGGAGGGACAGTATGTATGTTTACCACCAGGATGTGGATATGACAAGCGAGTGTGAGCCCCCTGCTGGGCTTAGAAAAAAAGGCAAGCTGATGCGACTGATGCATTGTGGAAATGGGGAAAAAAAAAATTATTAAAAACGTGGTTGGCCAGCTGAAATTACGGGCTCCATGGATGGTGGTCTGCTTCAGTGGGCTCCTGTGAACCCTTAGCTTGGCCGCCATCTGCAGGTGTGGGAGAGAGGTTGTGATCAGGGATTTTCCAAATGGAAAAATATTAGGCTGAAATCATGTCAGTTTTTACTGATGGGTTTTGATATGATTGGTTGGGCGGTCTGGCTGCCCTCAGCACCCAGCCGCCTCTGTAAGGCAGACCTTGTGTTTACTTTAATGGCTGATTGTAGCTGCAAGAGACACTAATCACGTGCAAAAACAGCAATAAATTATTTAGTGCTGTCTTCTGTTTCACTCCAGGCACAGTGATTTGTTTATTTTTTTATTGCATCTGTAAATTATCGTTAGCTGTATCTAAGCAAACACTGTTTTACAGTTTGGTAGTTATATTATTGTGTCCACTAGGGGGCAATATATACATAAATATATATATATAAATATTTACTTTAGGACCAATTGAATGTACAGTATGCACAAGGTCTGCTTTAACCCAGAAAATCAGCCTTTTACTTTGTGACTGGAAGCTGATTTCTCTCCTGTGAATGGTGGAGGCTTTTCTTCTCTCAAATCCACGGTTTGTCGTCCAAAGCTGGACTCGCAATGACAGCTTTGATTATCTCTCTGGAGCCTCTCCAGCAATTGTGACACCGTGCCCTCTTTCCCGGCGCAGTGACCCTGGACGAGAGCAACCGGACATGGGGACGGAGCACGATGTACAAGCAGGAGGAGTTCGAGGACGTCAGGAAGGGCTTCCGGAAGAAGGGGCGGACGTGGGGGCCCAGCTCTGTCCAGGCTAAGGAGCGCGCCGGCTCCGCCGACAGGTGAGGCCTTGGTCGTCTCTGTACCCGTCACTGGGTAACCTTGGGGATACGGTTCTGTTACACTCATCAGTGTTGGTGGAAAATTCCCACTGGATGTGGCTGCATGTAATGTTCAGCTTGGCTTGTATTTCCTTTACAGCCACACAAGAGATTGTAAAGTCTGCCCTCTTGCTGACGGCTTATAGCAATTCCGATGCTGGGTTTATAAGCATCAGTCCAGCAGCCCTTTTTTTGGCAACAACTCAGCAATGCTCAAACCTGCGTCTCTCATACCCCCCCCCAGGCCGTGTGGCTGTTATGTTCTACCTGCCTCACTTATATGTCGCTTCAGATGAAAGCGTCTGTCGTTGTAAATCCCCTGTAATCCTGGCAGGGTAAGGCCGCTCTCCGACGGTAACAACCCCTGGTCCACCAGCTTGATGAAAACCCAGAAGTCTGTGCCTCTAGCTGCACTGTTCGCTGAGCAGGGTGAGTAGCATGGCATCAGCCGTGCGGCGCCACCTTGTGGCATGAAGGTCTCATGCTTGCAGTAGCTGTTTATAATACAGATTAATCAATCAGTCAGTTAATCCATTAATTGGCCCCAGGGACGAACATGGACAGGGGATGTGCTACAGAAGGCCCCGACGGCATCAAACCAAAGCAGGTGAAGCTGCCCAGTCAGATGTATATCGATCTACCTCTGTGGAGTGACGAGCAGCGAGAGACAGGGGGCGCTGTGGACAGCCTGGAGGACCCCGGCACCTCCACCAGCTCGGCCAGCACCACGCCACAGGTCACGCCCACCAATAGCCTGAAGAGGGCACCAACACGTCGGCGGACGGACGCGGCGCTCTGGGGCTGCGCGTCGCTACTGGCTTCCGTGGCGCTGGGCTTTGATCTTCGTGAGGCCGTCAAGGGCCCCTCCCTTGAGGAGGTGCTAGAGCCACGTGAAGAAAAGAAGAGGAAGGAGGGCCTCTTCCAGCGTGCTGCCCGCCTCCGGCGTAGTACCAGCCCCCCCAGTGGGGGGCGCTCTCGCAAGGAGGAGGCATCACCGGGCCCCCTCCACGGCCCGGGCCCCGCCAGCTTGCTGGCCATGTCCTCCATCTCCGAGTGTAACTCCACCCGATGCCTCATACAGCCAGACTCTGAAGGTGCTGACCACGTACCCGCAAAGAAGGTGCCGCCTGGAAGCTCAGCGGAGTACAGGGTCCACCCCTGCAACCGCGGAAGCGGACCGGCCGCCAAGCCTGAGGCCCCGCCCCCAGCCCCAGCAGGGAGTAACTCCAAGTTGCGCAGGAAGAAATCAGCCCCAGTTCTCTGTTACAACAGTGAGTGACATGGCGCCCTCTGCCAGCAGACTTTGGCATGACATGCAGTGCTGCCAAATGTCTATGTATTTGGATTTGGTTACTGACCGAACAAAAAGCTTGCGACAGAAAGAAACGATCTGTTTCACTAATCCAACTGCTTATCCTCATCAGCTTTGAAGGGGCGTTCATCTTAGTCGTTTTTTAAATCATCCTGTAGTTAGTTGTGTAGTAATGGTGTAAGTTACTTGTGTTCACCATCTGTCTCTTTCTCACTCTGCAGCTAATGGTACCTCAGGTTTTCATGTGACCCCCCCGACACCCCCGTCTCCCGGCCCCGCCTCTGAGCGAGGCACCCCTAGCAACGGCATATCTAGGCCTCGGCCCTCGTCGCTGCGGGGCCGGCCGCACGCCTGGGGCCTCCTACGGGGGCGCCACAAGAGCGTCTCGCTGGGGCACCGCGCCGGAGAGAAGCACGTGCGAGACCTTACCGGAGTGGGCTGCTCGCTGCTGGATGTGGACACTGAGGGACAGAAACGGGACTGCACCGTCCCCCTATGCCGCATCCAGAGCGCCCCCAGCAGGCCCTCTGTGTATGAACTGGAGAAAGAGTTCCTGTCGTAGTGGAAACTGCCTCATACCGCCCTGTAATGAGATGGGGCAGAACGTGGTGCATGGCATTGTGGGAAAAATACTCACCCTGCCACATTTGATCTGGGACCAGTGCTGATTATTTTTATACGAGGCACATTATTTATGTACGTGTCCTTTGATACTTTCTTAGCTAATTTAATAAGAGGACACCATGCCAGTTCAAAAAGACACATTCCCGTTGTACTCTTTGTGGAATCTTCACATAAAGCGCTTAGCGTGCTGTATGAAACTAGCTTGTGAACCGTGTCATTATGCACATGCTCTGTTAGGCTGTCGAACAAAAATAGAACAACTTTTTCTTGTTTTGTCTTTGTCCTTTGCTGTACTGTCATCATGATCAATTTTGTTTTTAGTTAAATGCAGTGTTTGTTTTTTGTTTTTGTTCAGTTTCGTTTTCGTTTACAGTTTGGAGCTCTAGCGATAATATTTGGATGTGACATGTTGGGTTCAGTCACCCTAAATTGTCCCTGCGGCTGCTATTAATGATTGTGTGCTTTACTGTGTAAATTATTATGGAGAAAAAAAACAACAGGTTTAAAGGCCTTTGATCTCTGCCCCCTACTAAACAAACGGTGGGTTGTTCTGAATAGGCTTACAAAAACTGAGAAGGGGATCTTTACGTTGCATTACAGAGGTACTCTATTGCTGAGTAGTCCAATTTTTCTGTGGGTTCCACGTGATCTAGAACAGTCATGGAGTAAAATAAGTGTCTTAATATTCTGGCTGTAGTCATATAGCCAGTTTTAATCCTCAGTGCATTGATTATATTCAAAAATTTTGTACTTTGCATTTTTTTTAAATGAAAGTAAAGGTATACATTTTCCAGAACTTGCTGCACCTTCCCACAGCGGGATAGTTAAGCCGCAGGCAGTATTGAAATAGGCATTGTGGGCACCTGAATGTTCACTCCCGTTTCTGTGGCGAGGTTTGTAGGTAGTGTGCGACGTGAACACCGTGCTGCACCACGCAGTGATTCCTCCAGCTCTCAGTGTGTTTTTTACAGTGTTGTCTACCATTCAGTGAGCATCAGAGGTCCTGCATAAAGCACTGACATGGTGTACTTTCATCAATTAGTCTGATCCTCCCACCAAATCGATAAGAGGGTTTAGTGTGTCCTGGACAGACACCTGCTTGGTTCCTCCCAACAGAAAATTAGACTATGCAAGGGACTGATTAATGTCTGTCTGGAAGTTAGAAGCTCACAGAAAGAGCTCAGCCCTCTGATGTCCCTCAAGCCCCCACCCCCTCCCATGTGGGGATACAATCAAGCTTAGAGTATTTTATGCTTTTTATATTCACTCCTGTAATTAAACGCTTCCTCCTACCATGGTGCTCCAGGTATGGGAAACGCTTTTGGAAAAAGTGGTTCTTAACAAGCTGTAAGTATTGATTATATTAAAGTGACATCATTAAATATAATGTCAAGGTGCTTTTTTGTCATGTGGTATAGTTAGATGTTGGGAGCTTGAGTGCACGTCTTGTCTTTTTGAATGAGGTGCAACCAATTGTGTGTGATTTTTGAATACTGCAGATAATTATTTTGAGCTCGTTTATTTCTGTGAGAACCTGGAATCTGACAGTATTCTAGGTGTGATGACTAGATCAATACCTGCAAAGAACGGCAATGTGAAATGGTCCCGACTGGCGGTGATGTCGCGTTCTTCCTCCCATCTGTTCAGCCTCGTCTGCTGTTTCTCAGTCAACAGTGTACATTTGTATGGAGTAATGCTGCCAAGTTACACAAAACTAAAGTCCTGATAGACACCGAAATGTTCCTCTTTGACCAGAACCCAAACCTCTGCTTTTTAGGAAGCGGTGGATATATCACTACTGTGAAATATGACCATAAATGCGGTATGTGGTCATGTTCAGTCTGGTTGTGTCGTTTTTAAAAGTCTGGTCTCATACTGACTGTAAGATACCCCATGCCAGGTACAAGTAGGGTTAATGTCGAAGTGTTTGTGTTTGTGTTGTGCTGATGGTTAAGTGCCTTGAACTTCAGTAATGTTAAATCCCATGTTAATGGCACCCATTTCTCAGACGCACTCCAAGTTTTCTTCCGTTTATGTATTTGATTTTGACAATCAAACATGGATAATTTTCTCAGTTCATCAGCAATTATTAGCATCTTCGTCACCATAACAAAAGGAAACGCACCGTCGGTCCGAGGATACAGGAGCTCCTGGCTCCTCGCATTGTAGCGCAGGCGTTTCCAAAAAGATAATGCCAGTAATGCATTCATTGGTGGAGGCCTTTCTGAGACTGCCATTTCAGGAAGTGCGGAGACGTGAAGTCAAAAACCAGGCAGCGCTCTCGTTGCAGCCAGTGTGGGGTTCAGCAGTGAGATTCAGAAAGGGCACATCCCCCACAGTAAGGCCCTGGGGAAAGAGAAAATATTTAACTTTCTTTGCCATCTTACCATGTAGGGATACCCAGAGACATTTCTGTACTATATAGGGCCACCATGATGAAATAACATAAATAAAAAGAAACTAGAAAAAGCAAAACCAGGATTACGGGAGGAACGCAGCCAGAAGCAGGAAATGCGTCGCCTTTATGTGAGCGGGCACAAAGTTCTGCTTGCAGTGGCCTAATTTGCGCATACAGAAGTTGACATTTGGCAATGTTGTTTTACAGGAAATCCTGTGTCATAATCACTCAGTGGTTGGTGGCATGTCATACTGACTGCTTTGAGAGCCTGATCTTTGGCACATTAGCATGACGGTGAACTTTTCCCACGGAACTCCTGGCCGCCGCCCTACCTGCAGATGGAGGGGCAGGAGATGCCCCTTACAGAGTGGTGACGCAGGACCGGGGGCCACGGTCCCCAGTACGGCCCAGCCGGGAGAGGTGGGCCTCAGCCTGGAGACAGTAGGTGGTCTTTGGCTGCAGATCCTCAATCACCAGCAGGGTGACCTGGCCTTCCAGCTCATACACTTCCTGATCAAAAAAGGTGAGTGACAAGTTGCTCAGACCTGACCCCCAAAACGTGACCAACAGCCACAAACATGTGGTACAGTCAGGAGGACCCAAGATGACCAGAGCTGTCAATAGGGCTGTGCAGCTTGTGTGGCCGTGCCCTGCCCTGCCCTCTA
This sequence comes from Mormyrus hasselquistii, assembly GCA_026779605.1. NCBI lineage: Eukaryota > Metazoa > Chordata > Actinopteri > Osteoglossiformes > Mormyridae > Mormyrus > Mormyrus hasselquistii. The sequence continues at coordinate 2,510,795 of JAODKE010000068.1, forward strand.
GGGGGCTTCGCTCAGCAGGTAGACTTGCCTAGATATTCATTGGCTGTGTTCGAATTCAGGTGCTACTAACAAGGCTGGATTTAAAGACAGAATGTGTGACAGAAGACGAGAAGCCGCCGCATTTTTGAACGCTCCTTCAAATGCAGCCTAGAAGTAAGTTTAGTCTTTTTCTGAGGTCCAAAGATTCATTACAGGAACGTTTGAAGGATGCAATGTGCAAAGGCTGCATAGACCACATCCTTTGAAGGATCTAGCCCCTGAATCTAGCCCGGACACATCCATTGACTCGTGAATTGTCTGTAGCCATATATCATGTAAGTGTCTTTTTGGCTAATAGGGCTTAACGGTACATGCATCCTTTGTCATTTGTCATCATTTTTGGTTTATTACGCAAAATGAAACGGATCCATACAAGTGGAACCAAAGTTCACAAGCAGCTCAACACGGAAGACATTGTGTTAATTATGACTGGCTAGTGCTGGTGATAGTCATAATCACCCATTTAGGAACATTTTGGTTTGCCAGTAAAGTTCACCAGCACTAAAGAGAGGGTAATTAATAACTCCAAGACGGTCTGTCGGCTGTCAGAACTCAGATAGGATTCTGGAAATACACCCAACATGCTAACTCACTTCAGATAATAGCGTCTGGGTGTGTGTATGACCAGAGCAAGACAGAAACTGCCTCTGCAAGTTAGTCTCCCTGTAGCACATAAGACACTTTTTACCAAGAAATTCAGACCAATAACTAGCTTATATGGTGTTCATTGTGACAGATATGCAGCCATATTTGGTAGCACTCAACACACAATTTAGCTCATTATGATGTTACAATATTTTGCAAAAATGTTTTTACATGCAAATTAAACATTCCTCAGGTTTTGTTATTGGGGTAGATGTATTGCCTTTCGATTGCAACTGTTTGTGTTTGCAGTTTTAGTAATAAATATTTATTAAATAAATTCTGTTTTTCCTCTCGCACCAACATTTCACCAAACGGTAAACCCAAAACCGAGCTTTGTACAGAGTCGTGTGCCATTACAACCTTACTAAATATACACTGGAAATACACTTACAACCTAAATCCTGTCTTGGACATGTGATCACATAGCCTAGGCTAACATAACCTATGTGGCACCACTATCGTTTGGCACTAGTTAGTCCAGGAAAGTCACACTGCAGACTGTCAGTGATCAGTGCATCTATATTACAATGACCAAGCTGCAGTCAGCACAGTGATTCTCATTACTTGGGTTATATTTGCCTCAGCTGGAGCCCCGCCCCACTTTCAAAGCCCCGCCCCTCTTTCAAAGCCAGGCCAGAACATAAAAAAACAGGAAACGAACTTGCACAAAAATAATCTCCCCAAACCATGGATTTCAGAACCTCGTGTTTCATAAATCACCCTTAAGCAGCGCTCACACACGGCCTTAGAAAAGGCTGCTCACGGTCTCCGCTAATTACACTACGCCTTATCGCCACCCACATGACTGTGTTAAGCCCATCCTAATATTTCTGCCACTAACATCCACTCGTCTCTGCGATCGGTGCTGCTGATTAGCTGAGCGGCACTGAGATCATCCGCAGCTGTCACAGATCCTGGCAACATTACGACTCGTACAGGCAGCTGGAGGTAGTCAGGCTACCCGCTAATCACATACGTGGTTTCTGAATTTGATTGTAAGTTATGACACGATGGGCCTCCATTTGGTTTATATGATCCCCAGATGTGAATGAACAGCCGCTCTCTTCATTCACGGGGACGTTCGTTAATAATAGAGCACTTCCTCTCACACTGGTTTTTATCTTCCTGGGAGTACATGACTTGGCATTCAGCCTGTTCAGCCAGCTCTGAGCTCTGCCTGAATCACTACGAAGCCATTAAAAGCTAGCGGCACTTGCCTGTATGGAGCAACTGAGCGTGAGGTAGACTCTGTACATCAGCTTTTGTAGCTTCTTCATAGAGATCCAGCCGCCTCGTTTCCGCCGGTAGGGGGTCTTCGGTGGTTTGAGTTGGACCACGATGGCTCGTTCTCTCACGTTCAGCCTCATCGTGGGGGGGCTCACTGACGCTGCACAGATCACAAACGGTGACTTCCGGTGGGGTCTGTGAGCTAAGCAGGATGGTTATTGGGAGATCAGAGGTATTGAATCAGTCGGGTTTGTTTGTGATACTTACTCTCCCAGTGTGGGTTGAACCTAGGACTGAGCACCCAGCCGGACTGGTGACCGGAGACCTCCGCCTGCACCCTCGCATAGTACCTCTCCCAGGGGTCTGATGTCTGCTGGCTCAGGTCGCAGTACAGCTGCGCGATACCCTGGCAATGTCTTGCGATGGTCCAGTGCTTTTCGCCATAGCTGTGGTATAGACAGTTAGCGTGTCAGAGGTGACAAGGAGCCCCATGCTGCTGTGGCATGCAGAAAGACCAGCCCCCTATCCTCTCCCAACCTCAAGACCTTGCTATCATGCTTTACATTCTTGCTCTGCCCGTGACAGCAGACTTACCGCTGAACAATGACTCCCTGTCATTAGTTGAAATGCCAGACTCAAAACCCAAAGAAACCGGCAGGCTCTACTCACACTTTGTACTGAACAAAATATTTCTGGTTCCCGTCAGGGTGTGATTGGGTCTTCCAGTGAAGAATATTCCGGTAATCCACTGAGTGAAACCTCACTTCCCGTAGAACAGGACTACTGATGTTCTCCTCGCTGCTTGAAGCTGAATTTTACAGCATGGTTATTCTTTTGATGCACACAAATACACAAGACTCAAGTCGAGGATGGGTGTAAGGACCGTACCGTGAGGCTGGCGGAGCATGACCGTGCATAGCAGCAAGACCGTTGGGGGGGGCAGCATCTTAGTGCAGTCCGCAGGCCGGTTCTGGGTGTCCTACCTGGGGACCGCCTGCGCTTTAAAGCCGCCGTCGCGGAAGTTACAGGTTTGGAGAAGTGACCATAACAGAATGTTTCTGGGAAGCAAAAAAGTGGCACGCTATAGCATATCAGTACGCTGAATAGATGTGTGACATTTAAATCAAGGAATAAATGACAGCCTGAAGGTGGAAATACAGGTGCTGAATTATAGTACAAAATCAAGAAACAGAACATTCAGGGCAATGGACATGAATGTGTACTTCAGCTTTCCAGTATTGGCCCAGCATGACGGTATATGGCAGTACATGCAGATAATGAAATTCATTTCCCTGAGAGCTCGGTGTAGTAAAGCAGAAAAAAAAGGTTAAGGATGTTAATAAAAGATAATAGAACAGAGGGAGACAAAAACTGAATATAAGCAAACTGTTTATGCTAAATGGCCTGATCGCCTAGAGAGTAGCCTCACCACTTGCGGGGAGATGCTGTTATGGGGTCTGTTAGTCCGTGAGCCGATGCTAGGAGTGGAATCGGTCTGTAGCTGCGTTGGCCGAGGTCCCTGAAGAGGCGTCCGGCTTTCTTTAGGCACCTACGGTATAGAAGTCCTGGATGTGAGGCAGATCACATGGAGTGATAGGCTGCTGCTGTCATACTCACTCTGCAGGGCTTTGAGATGGAGGGCCGTACACTCCCACACCACGCAGTGCGGCAGCCTACCCAGATACTTTCTATTACACGCCTGTCGGAATTCTTCAGGATGTGACATGAGCTGATGAACTTCTTTAACCTGTGAAGGAAGAATTGGTCCTGCCGTGTTGTCTTAGATACTGCGGGGGGGCACGTTGACCAGGAGAGGTCCTGTCTCCAGCGCGCCAGTGGTGTAGAGCAGTGCATGCACGCTGATCCGATCTAAGCTGAAATCCAAACTCAGCTCCTTAGTCTTGCTGAAGATTAGACAGAAGTACTGTGATATAGGGCAATTAACCTCATTCCTGTACGGAGCCTCAGTGCCATTGGCCATCAGGCGAATGACATCGGCAAACTTAAATGATGGAATTTCAGATGTTTGATGACAGTCATGCGTGAGTAGACTCAGAACACATGCCTAAGTGTCTCAGGTACTTTGAGTTAGGAGAAATGTTGTTAGGCATTAAAAGAGTGCACAAAGAGTGCACAAAGAGTGCTGTACGAAGAAAAAACGGTTTGAATTTAGTATTTTGCCAATAGTTTTATAAACAATAAGCAGATTGCATCAGATTACACAGCTGAAAGGTTCACCCTCATGACTGTAACTCATCACCAACACAAGACCACCCTCATCGCCTTTCCTGGGGGGGTCTGCCACGGGCCCACATTCCATCAGCAACCCAAAGCCAAGGTCCATGGCATCTGGGAAAAGTGACAACTGGAGAAGTATGCAGATACTGATCTGTCACAGGACAAAACTTAACTACTATTAGGTAAGGGGTGTAAGTGAGAGGATGAAAGGAGAAGCGATGGCTTGTCGTCTCAGGTTAACGTGCTCAGGGACAGTAAACACGTCATCAGCTGCAGTGAAATGCCGGATGACCTTTCCGCTGCTTCCTCATCGCAGTCCCCTTTGTGTTTGCTCTGACTCACTTCGAGTTTATGGTAACTATGAAAGAGTCAGAGCTGATTACTGCTACGTCATATGGGGGGGGGGGGTTAGCCCAGAATGTGCTTCTTACAAAATTGTTTATATGAAAAGAACTTGAGTTTCACCAGTAATCCGGGAATTAGGTGCTGCATGCCCGGCCTGCATTCAGCCGGGGCGTTTGGGTCGCGCACGTTCCGTTCCCGATGAATCAGGCTCCTCTGGTCGCCAGGGAGTATGAGGACGGGGGGGGGGGCGTGCCCCAAAAACACAGCAGTGACACGGGAAAACCGTGCCAGTGGGGCTTTGTGTATGGGAAGGGTCATGGGGCCCATTGCCATGAACCCTGACAACCTTTTGACCTGGTTGCCGTGGCACCGTTCCCATTGAGGCTGACGGTGGTATTTCAGTGTCTCCCATTCTCTCCTCCTTCTGATTTACACTTGCCATTAACAGGCACTTACAATGACTTACCCCGGTAAAATATAAATTAAATCCTTTGAACAAAATGAAACTTCTCGGGACCAGCTGTCCTTGGTGTATTTTTATTTTGAACGATTTAGCACAGAACATTAGTTTATCGAAATAAGTGCCTTTATTTATTACAGAGTATGGTATTTCACAGATCAGTGTAAGCAATAAGATGCACACTTAATTGATCAATTATCAAAAAAAATAATAGAGCCATCGGGCTGAGATGGCAAAGAAACGGATCACAGATTCTGATTAAACAGAGAGACGCTGCATCGGATGATGTTAATGACGTGATGATTGATGTGTTCTCTCATTTCCACAAGGATGTTACAACAAACAGATGATACATTGTAAGTTGGCATAAATGAGTAAAGTATAATCATTCCAGTGAAAAAAAAGGTAGGCCATCAGCAGTCACTCCAGTGAAATGTAGACCATCAGCAACCACTCCGGTGAAATGTAGACCATCAGCAACCACTCCGGTGAAATGTAGACCATCAGCAATGCCAAACAGCTACATGGCTTGAAATTATCAGGTAACAAAATCCGGAGATTCAAATTGAGCAATGGAGCCGGATGCGACCCTCTTCGGAGATAAAGGCCTTTCACAAACCAAGAGCCGCCTCCAGTTTTTTTTTTTTTTTTTTTGTAAATGTAAAGGACAAAGCAATCTTTGCATACATATTTTCCAGCAAATTTCTCTTGGCATAATCCTAGATCCAGCTCTCATTCCGGCTCTGTCCCGCCTGGCCAGCAGAAGCTTCCGGCTCAGCATGCATACGTCGCTCAGGGCTGCTGCCGCACAACATCGGGTTTTTCCAAGGTGCTTTGACAGTAATCATTTTTCTGGCCACAATCCTGGGCCAGGGGACAAACGAACGGCCTCACATCCCGTCATCTGCTATCTTTTATGCTGTGGTCTGCTGGCGTGGTGGAATTTCAGAGAGGAACAGGGGGAAACTCAATAAACTGGTGAAGAGGGCCGGCTCTGTCCTGGGCTGTCCACTGAAGTCCATCGAGCAGGTTGGGGAAGAGAAGATGCTGTCTAAGCTGATCCATTATGGACGACACCCCCCACCCCCCGCATGAGACTGTACGAGCCCTGAGCAGCTCGTTCAGCAATAGACTTCTACACCCACAGTGTAGGAAGGAGCGCTACC
>JAODKE010000068.1:2517014-2528808 GCA_026779605.1 Mormyrus hasselquistii
TAGACAACTGACCTTCCTGCTCTTGTTGTTCTACATTACTTTTGTATAAGAGCTCTGTAACACCTAAATTTCTCATTTGTGAGATAATAAAGGTTTATTCTATTCTATTCTATTCTATTCTATTCTATTCTATGTCATGAGTGTCGCCCCCACCTGTGCCCCCCCGGCCCTGTCTGTGCTCTCTGGTCACACGTCATCCCTTTCCTTCCTATTACCAATTTCGGCCAATGGCAGATCTCTCCGTCTCGCTCTGCAAAGGAAGCAACCCAAATGCTACCTTACTTATCAAAGGCACTGTTACAGAATCTCTACGTCAACCATAAAATCACATTCAAGCTTACAGCACACAGCTAGCCTGCTGGCTGACCAACAAGCGTCGACATACGCCGTCAGATCCTTAATGGTTTGGCTGCTGTTGCACATTCAGGGTGAAACTGAGTATCATTCTAATATAAAAAAAAGGCACCATCTAGATTCATAGCCCATTTTCAGTATGAACTGTACCATGTTTGTGAGAGATGGTTTCAGCATTTCAAATGAATATCAAATGGGTATTTCAAATTTTAGTTTCAACTAAACAGAAACAGCAACGACATGAATTTATGCTTTCACAATTTAGTACAACAAATCGACAACTTGACAGCCAGTCATAGCCTGTTCTGACAGGCCCCGCCCCATTCCAGGCAGCCTACATGTTCTGCAGAAAGGTGACTAAACAAAATAGGAGGATGGTGTGGACCCTCAGCCAAGTTCCCCTGCTTTCGCGATGTTCCACTCATGAACACCTACAGCCACTGAGTTGTGCCGCCAAGAGCAGGCCCCCCCCCAGTCCTAGCGGCCACGCGACAAAGTACTCCTGGGAAAAATGGCAGGCACGGTAACCAAGGCGCAGAATGATCAGCATCATACCCATTCAGTCACGCCTGTCTCTTGCCGTCTGTGCTGACCGTGCACTTGGCGTCACAATGTATAAGTGCTTAATAAGTCACTGGTCCCAGAATAAAGATGTAAGGTCTCACTATAAAACAGGAAGTACAGAATGACAACTTGTTGAATATTTACACTGGAAAATAAATGATACTACAAATGACCTTAACAGACAAGGCTTGTTGATGGAACATCAGGCACCACCATCTGCCAAACAAATCAAGAAAAAGAGTCACAGGAAATGTAGCGGAGTTGAGCAAAACAACCCAGATAGAGGCAGCAGCTATATTACAGTTTATGTTGGCCAAGCCACTGCATCCAAGATACAGAAAATGGTTAATATTCCGCCAGAGATTAATCAAGTTTATCTATGTAGAGGTTGCATGGATTTTTTTTGGGCAACTATTCTTTTAATGGTCCGGTAACTACTTAGAGTATGGCTCTCTTCTTAAACTACAGGAAGCTTTTATCTATTTGCCTAGCTGGTCTCTGTAGGCCCAGAAGCACAGTGTTCAAGCTGAAAGCAGACTGACATGATATGCTTCCTAGGGGGAGCTGCTGCTGGGATGCAGTGCTGCTGATTTATATTCCCCCACTCCACACCCATGCACAAGCGGAAAGTTTCCCATTACATTCCGCTACTGGGCTTCTCCCAGGCCCGGTTCACGATACCAGTGACGATACCAAAAGCTTAAGCGGGGGCTTGACCGTATTTCACCAGCTATCCTTGGGCTCAGGGTAGGAGGAGAGAAAACTAAAGGTATGATTGTGCACATAAGTGGGGGGTGTCAGCCTAAATCTCAGATCCTGTAGCCGTCCGCGGTGTCCCCCGGGCTCATCTCGACCCGGCTGTGTTGCTCGAAGGGCAATTTGGGTCGGTCGTAGCCTGACCCACTGAAGCCCATGGTCTCCGTCTCCCCTGCCTCGCTGCCTGGACTGCCTTCTGATGTGTCGTGCTGGCAGTCGCCGATCTTAAAGCGAGAGCAGTCGGTGTCCGACGCGTTTCCGGTCAGCGGGGCAATCTCCAAGTTTTTTAGAGGCTCGTCTGGGCTGGTGGGGCTGTCGATTGACCCCGGAAGCAGGATGGGCTCCCTCTTCATCACGAACGTGCCCGTTGACGAGGACTGCGTGAAGACAGAGACCTGGGAACAAGCATCAGCAAGGGTTACGTCAACCAGTCAGCACCGACCCCAGGAATACCGTTTTAGCACCTGCATTTTACGCAACATCCCTGTAAAATTCCTCCACAGGGACAAACCTACAAGGTCCAGGACGACCAGAGATCTCTAGAACTTACCATGGTTTTGGGAAGGGAACTGTTGACACTGGTGATCTTCTTGTACATCATTACCGCGAAAACCAGGAAGATGACAAACACAGTGATGGTGCTCATGCCGATCAGGGCGTAATACGCCAAATCTGTAAGATGGGCATGGCTTCAGAGCAGTCGAACACGCCGCAAAAGCTAACAATGCTATTCTGCGGCTTGGAACACAGGCGCACATTACAAAGGCTTCCTTACTGGGCTTTGGTAACACCCTTGTGCACAACTCCTCTTCTAGCGAGGTGACAACGCCGTTCATGCCTCCCTTTAATCTCAAGCAGTGTCTTTCGGATCCATTAACTTTAATAGTCTCCGTGCAGAACTCCTCCTCCTCAGAATCACATTCAAAACTTGCCACCTGTAACGGCATAAAGACGCAGCATTGAGGGAAATCCGGCTCTCGTCAAGAACTCGTGGGAAACCCTGGGGAATATAACATCAAGACTTGCTCACCTTATCCTTGGTTATGACCTCAAACCTGAACAAGCTGTAGTCATCTTTGTTACGGATGTCTTGCAATTTCTCATATTCATATAGCGGGTGAAGGAATGTAATCTTAATCAAGTCTTGGTCGATGTACAGGGTTGGTTTAGGGAAATCCAGTTTGCCTGAGAATGAATTACAAATGATTCAATAAGTTTGCATTTGTTCCCAAACCACCTAAACTAATGACCCCTGTAATTTTGTAAGAGGAATTCTTAAAGCCTTCGAACAAACTTTAAGCTGGATGGCTGTTATATCAAAACCTCAGTCCTTTTCTGATTTACTACAACATTTCAGAATCTCCCTCCTGGGTTCTTCTGAATTAAACGGAGCCCAATGGTGCATCAGCAGGGTCAGAAGCTCTTTACTTCTTATATTACACTTCGACCCCCACTATTCTAAATGAAACGTTTACATTCGGTCGGATGAATGGCTGCTCAACAGTGACACCAAGTGGCAGCTCAGTGCCTGCAGGACCACATGTGACATTAAGCACAGGGCAGACGGGGCAAGCCCTGGAGGAAACATGCAATTCACCGACACACCAACCAGAAGCTGTCACACCGAAAAGAGGTAAAACTCACACTGTCCGTCATAAAACGTGGAATAGGAGAACGAGGTCGAATCGGCGGGCAGGGACACGCTCGTCCCCACCAGGGCGGTCACGTTTACGTAGAAGTGCTCATCGATGTTCCTTGTTTCAGCAGAAATATTGCAGAAGTAGTCTCCGGTGTAGTTGCAGCTCTGCACCAGTACTGGTCCACTGCAGCCAGAGACGCGTTAATTGTAGTGAGTCACAATTAAGGTACAACCGAAGGGAGGCGCACTAAAACACAAACACACATGCGCGTGCACGCACACGCACACAATCACACACACAGCACCTACCTTGAGTATCCATAAACGTACACCACAAACCGTGGCAAAAGGCTGGGCTGACTGTAGTTCCAGTAGGCAACGTTCTCCAGATTGTGACAATGGACGGTCACGTTTTCGGGCGGCGGAACGGCTGGGGGCAGGAAAAAAAAGAAAATCTTAAGATCTTGATTGTTAAAAGAACACAAAGTTTACATCAGATTCAAATGCGGCAGAATATTGACCGACCACTATGGGCAGCAAAGCACTTCTGCTCCTCCTCTTGAATACCTTAACCTTGATGTCAGCAGTTTTAAAAGATCAGACAGATGACAGTGAAATTGAGCAGGGTTTATTACAGGAAACTGATTTTAAAATGCAGTATAATCCACCTCTCCTTTCCAAACCTAAGTGCAGGGTTGCAGTGCAATGTAAAATTGATTTAATTTGACTTCCAGCACGACTTGAGAGCTGTCGTAAAAGGTTCAGAAAATAAGTCGGCAGCTATAATAATGTTATGGGCCGACATTAAATGGGTGATACACCATGACACAACCAGGAAAAGTACTAATGATTCCCCAGTGTTCTCCGATGATTTGAATATAGATATTACAAGTGGATTATGGTCATGAAGGGAATAAGTGAGGCTTTCGCCTAGATTCACCACGGGCATGAGAGATAAGCACTTAGACAGGAAACTGATTAGTTGGTTTCACACTTGCCACTAGTGCTGGCGGTGTACCGGAGCTGGTAGTCCGGTTTTAATTTCCCATACGATACGAACATTTCATATATCGCCATGCGCAGCTTTGCCGCAACAATGTTTCAGTTGGCAGCAAATTATTATTATTAAATTATTATTACTGGGTCATTGTGCAGAATGCATTGAGAGGATACCCCTGTTAAAGGTCAGTAACCTTCTTATATTACGTGTAACATAATTAGGTCTGCAGTTAAATGCATAACATTAAAGCAAAATCGCTATTATCTATTTATCACGGTTATAATTATAAAATAATATATTAAAATCATGCCGGTTAAGTAAATGTTGCTACCAAGCTAAATATACGGCAATCAATAGAAAATCTCTCTGCGGAGCTAAATGTAGGGTTATCAACAAAACATATCGCTAAGTATATATCATTAGCTTCCTCAGCAATGAATTTCATAAACAGATATTTTCTTCCATCATTCAATTCTCAATTATGGTGTGTGTGTGCGTTTCGAAAATATCAACATTCTACATAACTATGAGTTATATAAAATTGTTTCCCCTACCATTATATTGGGGGGGGGGGGGCGCCCTGCCCCCAACGGCACCTCCCCCCCAATGAAGGTCAAGTCCATTTTATTTTCTATTTTCTATATAGCGTCAGATCACAACAGGAGTCATTTAAGGTTACCTTTCCTATACGACAGGTTTATACATTGATCATTTTATTAAACAAACTAAAAAGCCTTATGTTATTTATCTTATTTACACAACTTGTCATTTTTGTCTGTACACGGTTGCGCGTTTACAATTCTCCTCTGCTCTCCGTGGTGCACACAGGTGAGCACGCTCCCACCAGCGAACAGAGCACGCGCGTCGGAAAATACATCGCGTCAACCACCTGAAAAGCAGACAAAAATAGCTGCGTCTGTCCGTCTGCTCCCCCAAAGCTGTAAACCTATAGAGGAATCGCTGCATAACATATATAAATACGTGGATTTCCAGTACGACTCCATACGCTCCAAACATAATACTGAGCCTGTCCTACACAAGGTGAGTTTACATTAGTCACAGAAACATCTTAGTCGGTCATAACCGTGTAGTTGTCACATGGTGAACCCTTGTTTTCGGTCTGTCAGGGCGTGTAAAATGATTCCCTGTTTGTTACGTATACGCGCTATTCCGATGTCTATCTTAAACCTTCCGATTAATGGTATAGCGTCACCTCAGAGAAATTTTAATTAAAAACACAATATTCTGCAGCAGCATAAGCTACATAGGAAGAAATACCTTCCTTTAAACAATCATTCCTTAACAGTACAACGTTATTCAAAACTCAAACAATAATTGGCAGAAGGTCCCTTATCCGGGCAGAATGGGACCGAGGGGAGCCCGCAAGTAAGAAATGCCCGTAACTTAGAAATACATGAACAGTGAAGTACAACGTATATGTGCATGTGTACACATATAAACTACATTAAATTTATGAGGCGCAAGGATTACAATAGGATGTTATTTCAGTCTGAGATAGCGAATCATCATGTTTTATTCTTGCAGGGGTCATCCAGTTTTTAACCAGCAGCAAGTGAGCTGGATGATTTTCTCTTTACTCTTCCAAATATCGCCTACTGTAGATTTAGCCGCTCCAAAATGGTCTGCAACAACTCTGTGATTTTTCCTTTTCGTATCTCTGTAATGATATCAGGCTTCTTTTGGAGGGACATGACACTATGCTGACTTTTTGAAGCCCTGGATTTTGCAGTGTTACGCGCCGCCGTTAATTCAGCTCAGTCCACAGCCTCGTCCTCTATTCGATGTTCGCTCCGCCTCCACGTTCAGACTTCACCCACGACCCTGTATGCGGCATTCGTCACTTCCGTCTTCCGAAGTGAAAAGCCTACCGCAAGACGTCTCGAGAGCTCTGCTCATTTATTGATTATTGTTGTTGGTTTGCTTTTCTTTGATGGATATTACTGTGTATGATTTGTTTGTTTGGATTTCTGAGTTTCGCTTTGCCCCTGTCAGTACTTTCGCTTTGGTTTACTTGCCATTTGTTTCGAACCCTCGGACTTTGACGGTTTGATCTTTGTGTATGATGTGTGTGTCAGGTGCGTAGGCAGAGACTGCCATTTGTTCTGTGTCCGTGGCGTGTCAATAAAAAAAATATTTTTAAATTCCCATTTGTCCACGTGTGTTCCCTTGTCCATCGCACCCTGTCCTTCCCGTACTCCACGTCCCCTTTCCCTGTCACTCTGTTACGCCCCAACCCTAGACTGGGATTAGTAACAGCAGCTGCTGGTTGTGTAAATTTAGTTTGCGCGTGCCTAGAGTTGCCCGGTAGATGGAGGTGCCCGTATATTGGAGGTCCGGAAAAAGGAGTTTTCACTGTACTCCAAAGTAGTTCTGCTGATATGCAAGCCACAGAACAGAAACGTGACAATTATAATCATCAACTATTTCTAACCAGTACAAAGCTCTGAACAAATATCCACATCCTTTAAAGAAATTTACAATAAATTTCCGGTGGGTGGGTGGTACCTTGAACAAGGTCATTTCCAGCTGCTCCTTCAAATGGACAGAGCTGGGGTTTTCCCAGTGGGAGATCTATTGTCCAAGGTCATTAAAAGGTCCTTATTGTTCTCATTTTCCCTGTTTATAATTTTATTTTTGTAGTATACTACAACAGATTCACGTTTCAGTGTTGCAGAAACATTATTTTTCTCATGCTGTACATCACTACTTGCTCTGTTAAAGGTTTAAACCCCACCCCCAATGAGCCCAGTATGCTCTGATCGGTCAGCTTGCCCTACAGGTTTCGCCCTTGTCTTGTAGTCTGCAGACAGATTCTGCCGGGCAAGTGGCCAATAAGGATTGTACTACGAGATGACCTCACCATGTCCTCCAGTATGAGCTGGAATTCCAACAAGACGTTTCGGGCAGATTACAGTAGAACGAGAGCTACTCTATTTAGTGTCGTCTTTGGGCCTTCAGACTTTGCAGACCTTTTACATGCACATAAGGAAACACAACACACTAAAGGAAAGGGAAAAACCAGGAAAGCATAACAGGGCCTCTTTTAAAGGTGTGCTGTGTGACGACAGGCTGAATATACTAACATTTCCCAGTGATACTTTACGCCACATCACCCAGTGCTGACTAAAACAGACTTGAGGAGCGTTTTCCTGCTAAAGGCTCTTGTGCAGCAGTCTTGTGTGTAATCAAAGTTCATGCCCAGTCATCTCCATTTGGAGCCCGGAGCCTTGCTGATATTAAGGCAATCTCGTTGTCAACATCGTTTCGGTGATACCTCAACATATGAGCCCTAACCGGTGTGCTGATGGTCGCTTGTGCGCGCCACCTGTGCAGTGTCTCCGAGGCTAACTTGTTCGTTCTCAAGCCACCCGCTCTCCACAGCTGCCTGACATAAATGCGATGCCTCACGGTCAGTCAGTAAGTCTAATTAGCCAGTTACCAGAATGCTTTGCACCGCATTGCACTTTAGTGTGAATTAATATGCATTTGTGTATTTCTGTTAATAGTAAATGTTGTAACCATGTAGTGTTTGCCGTGACATGCGTGTTTCATTAGCGTGTCACCGTGAGTGTCGTGTAAATTGTCGGCTTTCCCCATCTGTGCCGCTGCTGCTATTAAACCGATAGTGGTTGCTAATAAAGACGGTAACTTCCATTTTAAAAGAGCTTTTATTTTGTCCGCACGTTAAGTATGCAGCCGGCCACTGTAACAGCAGCAGCAGGTGAGGTGGGAGGTTGGGGGCGTTTCAGTGACACCACTGCGGTCCCAGGGTCATGTGCCGTCGCTTAAGCAGGAAGTCGCACTCCCAGGTTTCGTCGCTTCAACAAGAAAAAAAAAACCCACGAGAAAGCCTGCCTCTGCGGGTGCGAGGAAACGCAGGGCACAGCCTCCGCATTCGCAGACCATGTGCCATTCTCACCCACACGAGCCCAAACAAACGCACTCGCAGGAGCATGGCCCCTCACAGGGGAGACAGACCACACCAGGACACCAGAACAGGGGTCGGTAACCTGCGGCTCGCGAGTCACGTGTGGCTCTTTGAGCACGAGGCTGCGGCTCGTCTCAGAACCATAGACGCATTGACATGTTCACGTCTTAACATACTATGATGATGCTTTCGTAAATATAAATAACTTAATTATGGGTTAATGTTATTTTTCATTTAGATATTGCTTTAGCTATATGCAAATGAGGCGGTCCGTCACGCTTCTGTGATGCCTTAACTGCATAATTTAAATCTTCCTGAAAGAAATTCTCTCATGTAGAATGTAGGATGTGGATGTAGGTTTCAAAGTTTATCGGGATTTCTAATTCTTTCATATACTTTTTGTAGTAAATCGTCACCACGCCTTCCCAGGTCTTCCCAGATAAAATCATTATATTTTCTCCGATTCACATTATATTACCAGCTGAGTTCAGAGTAGTGAGGACATTTTGCACTGCTCGGTCAGCACAGTTACAAGTAGTGAAGTGGAGCATGAAGGGCAGACGACTGCAGAGCCAAATGAACTTGGGTGAGAGTGAAGACTATCGCTGCAGAACTGAACGATATTGTGCTATTAGTCACCTATGCGCTGTTATGCATCCGAGTGAATTAAAACTGAGAGCGCTCCGCCCCAAAATCGTTTCTCGTTATTTTTTGTAATTCTTTTAAGTTTTGTTTTTGTGTTAAATACAGATATACCGATATCGCATTAAAAAAAAACATATCTCAAACCCTCTTCTCTATCCATTGCGGCTCTTTGTAAATCTTGGGTCAGAATAAAATGGCTCTTTAATTTAAAAAGGTTGCTGACCTCTGCACCAGGAGAACCTTCAAGAATATAAACACCTTCTCGGTTTGACTGAAAAGGAGAAATGACTGAAAATGGGCTCTGGGTGGGGGGCAGCTACTCAGACACTGCAGTGAACTTGTGTAACTTAAGCCAGTGTTTCTCAATCTGGTCCTTGGGACCCCACAGTCAATCCATGTTTCTGCACCCTCTGAGCTCCCTGCCAGACAGGCCACACTGTAGCACCCTCTCAGCTCCTGAGTAAACATGTGGCCCCGAGGGCAATACTGGGAATCACTGGCTGAAGGAAGTTCACTAGTTAAGCTCAGCAAACATGGACACGAGTTTTTTTTTTTATATATATATGTAAAAAAAAAGAGGATGCTCACATTTCAGTTCTCCACTGAAACTGAAGTGGGACAAACTGCTTTTCTTCTAGCGCTTTCCAACTTTTTTGATGAGATCAGATGAAATGGTGGACAGTCATCAAATTTAGACCAACCGCCTCACAGTGTCTTGAGGCGCTTTTAAAATTGAAAACCTTACATATAAACTGTAGCTAATGTCCCAAAAAACAAACTTTTTAATTCACTCAAAGTTTCTAAATATAACTGACATATAAGCAAATAAGTCTGGGTCTGCTCATTGTAATTACCTGACAGCCCCCCAGAGTTTATGCTTTATTGAACAACTCTGCAATTACTGGTACTGTAGGCAGACAACTCAGTACATGACTGATACAAACTATTCCAGCCGCCTTGCGGATTTCAGGGAGTGATGTTATGCGCCAAATCTTAAAGTGTACCCCATTGCACTGCACTTATAATAAGGCGAATCCACTGGATTCTCTGAGTGCCAGAACATTCTTCTCGCGTGCATTTTCTTCATGTATCATCATAAAGTCAGCCATGTGCTTAAGATATATGCTGTGCTCCATTTGAACTCGGAACTCCAGGTTCCTAGTCAGAAATGTCAACTGAAATGCTGCCGAAGTCGGAGGAATCCAGACAACCGTGGACTCGGAATTGAAGATGGCTGCTCCCTTTATCAACCGAAGTAAAAGCTGTAGTCTTACACTGTTCATTACCACTTATGTTTTATCTGTGATTCATTAAATTAGCCACACACACACAGTCCTCTCCCACTGTTATCTGCGGACAGTGTTGCTACAGTGTTTCATATGCAAAATATCGCGCAATGTGTTGATTGTAGTGCTGGGAAATAAAACAATCTCGATTTTTTTATCGATTTATGAGGACAATCAGAATGATACACACAGACTATAAAACTCGATCAACCAAGTTTGCTCAGTTTTAGAGAATTTGCTGAGACAGACAACTCGATGGCCTATCGAGCAGAAGTTTACCGAATGCCAGTGAGATCTGCCGGCGGCTGCAGGGGTGGAGTATAAACTGCAGACTGCAGCCAAGTCGGACAACTTCTACTCCTCGTAGTGTGCGAGATCTGACTGCAACAGCTGCACTGCTAGAAGGGTGTACATAAATTTATACAAATATAACCTGCATGCACATTACGTCTTTTACAATAACCAACTCCTGATACAAACTGTTAGCAGTGAAAAAAGTAAACTATTGTGTATAGTGGCCCTTTGTAAAAACATATCTGCCAGGAAAAAGACATTTATCAAATACATTTATTTCAAGGATTCAAAGTTTCTATTGTTACATACAGAGTACAATCCAATTCTTACTTGAATACCTTCTTCACAGACTGGACGATTAAACAAATAAAGCGCAACATTACAGTAACTAACAATAAATAAACCACTAACTTACACGTACTATTAGAGCATTTATGTCATTTCTTAAACTTTATTTTACAAGGTAAATTAACTGAAAGCCAGTTCTTACTGCTTTATGTGATACTCGGGAGAAATAGCAGATAACGCATCGGAACTTCCTGGAATACAAACGTCATGCGTGTTACTAAACTCTTCAGCCAATAAACACTAAGTTGTGTCGTCACAGAGGCAGTTCCAGTTTGTGTAGCCGGCTGAGAGGTGCTGCACAAACTATCTTAAGTCGTCTTGTTCTCGTAAGGATTTTGTACCATGTGACATGGTGACGCAGGGCGACGTTTGGCAGCACCAGACAAAAAATATCTAACCATGATTTGGCATTTTTTTGAGTAAGTGCTTTTAGTTTGGTTTAGATACTTCTTACGTCAGAATTTAAAGTTTTTAAGAGATCAAGAATAGAGGCAGATACTTCTTGCAGTCAGTTCTGTCCTGCTTTATTTTATGTTTGCTCTATAACATATTTGTAATATTGTACTATTTTGTACATTGTTACATTATTATATGGTTTTGTTCAATTGAGCTATGCGTTTCTTTGAATACTTGAAAACCAATAACCTTTTATAATTAAGGGAATTTTGTATGTAAACAGTAAAAATTGTTGGAAAATAAATATTTGTTTACTAATATTGTTTATTTCAATGCATTCATTCTATGTCAGAATAGGCTTATTTATTATTATTTTGATTATTACATTATTACATGGAATAGCATTGTGAAACTATAATATTGGTAATTATTCATATCAATCAATACAGGAACAATTATCGTTATAATGTATACAGTAGGTCTGAGACAATGTCACAGTGGGCCTGCGTTCATAGTGGGGTACCGCAGGGTTCGATTTTAGGACCACTATTGTTCCTAATTTA
>JAODKE010000068.1:2554022-2568002 GCA_026779605.1 Mormyrus hasselquistii
GTACCGACCCACGGAGGTAACCCTCATGACCCCCAAGGCCAGGCATCCCCGTCCCGGAGTTTTGCTTCTGCTGAGGACTTTCGATCTTTGAGTGGGGGGGCTAGGGGGGTGGCTTGAGGGTGGTGGCCAACAAGCTCCAGACGGTACCCTGCTGCCCGGCCCCTCGTGGCACCTGAGTTCTGCCCCCCACATCTGCCGGTGCAGAAATGGCACATATTGCGCCCCATCTGCCGACGGGTCGCACCGAGGCGCCGTCTCTCCCAGGATTCGGCCTGCAAATTCCCCGCTCCCCCCCTCACTGGCAGTTTGATAATGCTGCTCAGAAGTGGATGGGGGCCCCCTGACCACCCCCCAGCCTGAAAACAACTCTCATCTCCCCACTGTATTTGTGGTCCAGGCGGCCGAGCGGAGCGCCTGCCTCTCCTGTCCCATGTAAACCGGAACACGCCGGGGAGGGGGGGGGGGGTGTACGCATCTGAATGTCACCCCTCCTGCAAGGCTCTGCCGGGGCCACTGCCTCTCTGCCCTCGGCTGTCTTCAGCCATATGTTAATGTTTTCATATTCCAAAAAGATGAGTTCGGGGAGCCATTACGTTTCCGGAACACTCTATAATGTCCTGACTCAGTCACAGATTCCCTTCAAAGCCCTTAAGCCGCGACTCAGCCCCCCTGCTGGCGCTGGGCTGCCACTCTCTGTGTCCCCTCTTATGTATTTTTAATGCCACAATGCCACTGGAACTTTTAATTAGGACGTAAACATTCCCATAATTCCAGACAAAAGTTAAGGAACGGCAGGCCGCAGGGGCTCGAGCCCCGAGAACCGCGGGAGGACATCGCCATGGATACCGGGGGTCCAGTGATGTCGGCCGGCCACCGGTATACAGAATCTCCGTCCTGCTAAAATAGTCACCCCATGCGACAAAGGTAGGCAGGCAGGACTGCTATGTAAAAGACAAAAGGCTGGATCACTTGTATTCACTGAAGGGGCTCATTAGGGGTAGATTTAGAATGTTCTGGAATTGGCGTGTTTCTTTTTTGGGAGGGGGGCTTGGTCTTCATAAATGGTGATAGTTTCCCGCTGGGATGGACTGGAGAGAGACGTTTTGGCTGCAGAACCAGTTTCAATCGGGTCGATCCAGCTGGAAACCTGTATGTGTTCCAGGCAAACCGAAGTGGGATGTGAGCGTTTGGCTCTAAGAGGTCAGTCATACGACAGGAAAAAGGAAGCCTGGGTTCGGATGGTGACAGAACGTCCTCGTAACCCCCCAGCCCCCAGCACGGGCCACAGCGTGGCTGGCGTCCAAGCCCCAGCCCGCGTCCTGCCCGCACATGGCCATAACTGCCCGCCGCTGGGGTGTGCTGCTGGTCCGATGACTCCCCAAGCTCCCAATCAGCGGCGTGGTGTAAGTCGGCGGGCTTGCCGGAGCGGCCGCTCGGCGCTGCTCACCCAGACCGTTCCTCCACTCGCAGGCTGACAGATGCTCCGTCCAGCTGGTGAAGGAAAAGTTTATAGCCCGGTTGGATGGAGGGTCCTCACGCTCTCTACAATGTTGGCCACCATTGCCTTTTTTAATGAGTCACGAATTGCCTGTTTATCGTCTGCTCCCTGCTGTTTCGGCATTTTCCCTTCCAGAACAATCCTAGAAACACATGCTGGTGCAGACGTGGGAGCAGTGTGTGTGGACGCTTAGAGCCAAAATCGTTACGGGGAAACTCGCGGCTTTTTTTCCTCCCTCTCCTTCCGTACGAGAAAGAAAAGCAGTGCAGACGTGGTCAC
The DNA here is from genome assembly GCA_026779605.1 of Mormyrus hasselquistii. Taxonomy (NCBI): domain Eukaryota; kingdom Metazoa; phylum Chordata; class Actinopteri; order Osteoglossiformes; family Mormyridae; genus Mormyrus; species Mormyrus hasselquistii. The sequence goes on from JAODKE010000068.1 coordinate 2,555,800, forward strand.
TGTAATAAAACGGTAAGTCGGGTGTTTGCCGTGACCCCGTCAATATGGCCGGCAAGAGAGAACAGGGCCCATTTGAAGCCTTAACAAACACATAAATGACTCTATAATTGGGAAGCTTTGTTGTCCCTGTTTTGGCTCTGCTGAAACAGAGTTAAACACTTTGTTTAATGGTGCTACATTATGACAACACATGGCTCTTGCAAAGGGGGGGGAGGGGGGGGGCACAAGCGATGGCACCAAAAAGTAGCAGGTGGTGTTGACGGCTTCCTTTTTTTGTGAAAAACGAGACGTCTGATTAGAAAAAGTTCTGCACAGCTGACATCATAGCGGGCCGATTCTCCGCAGCACGGCGCAGTGAGGAGCGAACGTGGCCATTGAAGTTGGGTTTTGCCGTTTGTTGAGCGAGACTTTGGATGTACATCAAGTGTAAAAGGGGTCCCTCGGGGCCTCCTGGGGGCCCCGCACGGAGAAAATTCACACGGGCGCTGGCTCCCGACGTGCCCTCGCTGCTTTTCATCTCCTCGTGTGACAGGCGGCCATCTTAGGGCCCGGTGGCAGTAAACAAATGATCAGAGGCGGCTTTTCCGAAATACGTTATTTTGGTTTTCCCTCCAAAAGTCTTCTGAACGTAAAATCTGAAATAAACAGAGCTATAAATGCTCGTTTCAGCTCTTTGAGAAGCGTGCCTTGTGTTGCTACGTCAGGCAGGTCATTTCATTGTAACCTACACTAGAAGGGCTGCAGGCGTTTCTGGAGGTTTCTGTTGCTACCGTCTGAGCCGACACCAGTAGAGTTGTGGGCATCCTAACTCTAACAATGACTGAAACCCGTTTATGTGTAATTAACCTTGGTGCAAATGTGCTGGAGCCCCTCGCGCTCATGACGTCTCGTCCGATGTGACACATACCGCCATGCGGAAGAAGCTCTGGAACAGCACCAAGGATTCTCACGTGAATTATCTGGGCTGGTCCCGTGCCTTGTGCCACGGAGTCAGGCGTGGTGTGTGTGTGTGTGTGTGTGTGTGTGTGAGGGGAGGGGGGTGACACGACAGCAGTCCCAAGGAGGCCGAGAAGTATCCGAGGAATCTTGGCATCGGAGAGACGCAACTCAGCAGCATGAAATTTTATTCTGCGATCGTGCCCTTTGTCGGGAACCGGAGGTCGGAGGATGGCATTCTTCTATTGTAGGGGGTCACCGCGGCAGAGCCAAGAGAGGAGAAAGGCTCCTTGTGGGGGGGTGGGGGGGGACAAAGCTGGGAGTCGCCCCGTAAATGTCCCTCCCTCAGCACTGCTCCATTGAATCGCCCGTTCCCTGCCAAGATGTTGCTGCTATACGAGGTCCCTTTAAAACGGCTTAATTAGCAGAATGGAGCGGCGCGTTCCAGCACGACGACTGCGCAAGAACACTCTCTCCCCCACTCATTGTCCATTTCGTGGTCTCTTGTTTTTTGGTGAATACGCACAATGTTTTTGTGACGGAAACACAAGTGTGTTTTTAGCGTGTCCTAATTAGTTAAGTATCTATATAAGCCGTCCCAGTGTGGAAGGACAAGTAACTATATATGATGTAATTTGCACATGGGGGAAATTAAATTTTTAGAAATGTTTAGTTATGCATAATTTCTGATGAAATGTGTATCTTTTTAGGTTTTAGGTACATAGGGTATTCTAATATCTGTTCTGCTGAATTAGCTAGCCTTTAATTGACGATAACTATACATTTTGGGTGATAATTCAGTCAGAAATTAATTCTAATATTTAATTTTTGGAGGTCGGCCTGCTGCCTGTTTTTGTGGATGAGAACATGATCAGATGTTCTGGAGCGTAGGATCCATGTAGAGAATCGTAAACCTGCTAGGATTTCATCGGCTTCCAGAAGGTGTGAGGCGATCCACAGGGAATCACTTACAATAGAAGAATCCCGGGTTTGGGCCAATCACAGAGCCGGCTTTCCAGTGGATATTTTAATGTGAATATGTGAAAAATTTGTGCGATTGTTTCTGCTGTAGCTAATTAGTCCCTGTTCCCCGAAATTTAAAGTTCATTAATGATATCAGTACTGTTTTTTGACACGATGGTGACAGTTTTCTGAAATTGTTTCTTTGTGAAAAGTTTTAAATGGCGAAAAAAATCCGAATTTAAAGGCAGAATTTAAAAGTGAATCTCATTGGGGCCTTAGCTATGGACGTCACCCTGCGCTGGCGCGTTTGGCCGTTCCTCTTTGGTACAGTACTCGCCGGTGCTCCCCTTGGCCTTCGCTCCCTGTCTCCCTTTCAGAATCGACCCCCCATCTCTTTTTCACTTCAAAGACTCAGAACAGATTGATTCTCATGTGAACACTGCCTGGGGGGGGGGCCATACTCCTCGTCCTCCCTTTGAACCTCGAGGGGCCTGTTTACCAGTGTTTGTTTTCCCCTGTGTGCGGATGAACCGTGGCAATCGCAAAACAAACTCCCTTTCAGCGGGCCGTGTCAAAGGTGAACACCGCGCTTTGGAGTGGGACGTGGAACTAACACCACCCCTCAGGGTCCATCGTGCCCCCCCTCGGGCCATCCCACCGTCTCCATGGTGATGTACCTGCCCGCCACGGCCTACCGTGTATCTGGTGTGTGTGGGAAGAGCCGGGGGGCACTGTCACCGTGATCAATGGGAGTAATGCTTCGGGTGACAGGGTGACAATGCAGACGTGGACGGCGAAGAGGAGTAACCTAAACCCCGCCAGGCACCGAAACCCCGCCCCCAGGTCACATGGCGAGGAGTTTAGCGCAGATTTACTGCTTATCGTGGTCATTATTTGTAAATATATACATCTGGACGTTAGCACTGTAGCTACTAACCATTCATTTTTTGTTAATTGGAAAAACCGTTTCAGTTTTTAAATTCTGGTTTTTTTTCTGATTTATGAAACAACCAAACTTATGTCTCCGTTATAGTTACTATTAAAATTATTCTTGTCGAGCGTTTTTCTTGTTTTTTAGCTAAATTTCAGAGATTCAGCTCTCGGGTTATTTGACATGTCTGGTACCTAAAAGGTTTTTATAAAAGAGTATAAATATTAAAAATGAACATAGCTTTACTCAAAAGGCAGGTTGGTACTTGATACATGGATTTACCCCACACATCCACTTCATTTCTGTTTAAAAAATAGATCTTAAATCTATTTTTAGATTAAATTAACTGCGGCCTTCAATTGTGATTGAGACTCAAAGGAGAAGATAAACTTTTGTTATTTCCTGATTCGCTCGTGAGTCCATAAAATAACTTCCTGGGAAAAGAATCTGATTTTGCCGAATGTTTGAACCAAGATAAATAACCCTTTTGGCTTTTTTTCCTGTTGCGTTTTTTACGGCATGCAGGAATCCTGAGGGTAAACACAGAAAAGTCGTCCAGGAGCCAGGAGCTTCCAATTGGAGCATGAAGTTCAGTCGGGGGACACCGGTGTCTCCCCGCTTGGTCTCCCCCCCCTCCGCTCGTTCTGTCACTTCTGATGGCCTGGAAGACCTATAGCCCACATCAGTTATTTTTAAAAAGGCCCCTGGACCAATGGGAACTCTTTGGGTTGAACCATGTTTAACCCTTATCTGTGGCCCACCCGCCAGTGGGCCAGTCTCCGGCTGACCGTTCACAAGCAGCACCGCAGCTTTCTGTAATATGATATAGGGCAGCCTCCCCAGTGCCTGCAGAGATTTATACGCTACAGGACCTGAACATCTTTAGACAAAGCCACCTCGGCTCACAATGAAAGCGCGGCATAAATCGGCTCGTTTTGGAAAGGGGAATATTTTTATGGAAGTCCCGGCATACTAAATCCATCTTATGCAGCACAGGGGGCCTCTCTATCGACTTCCAGGCGTCCACATTTATGCCTGTCTGGCTTAGGAAAATGCTTGTCAAAGCGCTTCTGTACGCATGTTTTTTTCCTTCTCTGTCACACATGCGAGTCCGTTAATAACTAGGTGGCCCAGGCTGGTGATTAGTGTCAGTAATAAACATTGTACAACTGTGGGGGAAATATGACCACGTTCATCTGAGCTGAATTTTAGCACCGACTGGGACCTTACACTGTGAAAGGTAGCCGTTTGTCACATGATGCGTCGTTCATGAAAACTCCACTCACAGTGCGATGGCTGCATCTGCCCCCCTCCCTTGTAAAGCCCCTTTTGACAGCACGCTTCTGTGTTTGATGTTTTCTCCTGTGGGCTTTTTTTGTTTTTTTTTTTTCGGCCTGCTGGGAAGTTACTCTCAGAAAAGCAAGGAGGGAAACCATCAACTCGCATGACCCCCTGACGCGACACGGGCTATCGTGTGTGTGCGTGACTCAAACCACGAGGCTACAGGTGGAAACCCATGCCATTGGACTGCTGGAAAAAAACTCCACAGCCAAAGTGTGGGAGCAGGATTCAAGCCCCCAGAGGCGTGCAGCAACAACGTGACCCCCCGAGTCACTCACCACCCATTAAATGCTTAAAAAAGGTCCCTTTTAGGCTTAAAGAACAGCTAGACCCGGCTTCTCTCAGTGTATAAATCACTAAGCAGGGTTGCGTTCGTTGCTGAGCGGTGCAGCCCGCAGGTATGGCTGTTGCCTGGTGAGGGGGGTCTGTCTCCTGTTTTGTTTGGCACTTATTTCATGCCCACTCAATCGCCCTTTGGTGACCTCTGGCAGAAAGCAGAGGTCAGCTTGACCCCCGCCGACCCAAAAAGCTGCCGGACAATCGGTGCCGATTAATGATTATTTTTGGCCCGGGGGGGCTGCGGCGCCGTGCTCAGGGGGGGTTAGTGCTTGCCACAGCTGATCGATGACAGCCAGTGGACTCTTTTTAAGCAGAGCAGGGCAGGTACTGCCCCCCCCCACCTCACCCCCTGTGACAAATGAGGATTCACGTTGCGTCATTGACTATGGGGGGGCGACCTCAACTGGACAGGACACAAAACTATAAATCTGCAGTGCCAAAGTAATACAGATATCAAAGACGGCCAGTGCATCCGTGGTTGGTATTAAAAAAGGTGTTGAGTACCGGGTGCAGCAATGCATCCTAAAGTGCATCCAGTCGGCTGGTCTGTTTGCGTCTGAGGTGCCGCAAACGCCTCTTTCATTATGACGACGCGTCAGCACAGGGCGGTAAGCCTAACGTGGCAGTATGGCCCTGCTATCTGCTAGGCGTGAGCTGGCACATCTCCTCCCTCCATAACTTCCAGGGGGTAAATTCACAGAAATATACCCGCTGACTCTGTGCTGCAAGCAGGGCATCCGGAGAGGGCGTGTGTATCGTCGTAGAAGACGTGATGTGCGAAAATAAGGAAACACCGAGCGGCGAAGCGAGGGTGCAGCCTGGTGTCGCGCATTTCTACCGGAATTTTTCATTTTTGTTTCATGCCGCTAGCACATCGAGTGAGTAAATTTCTTCAGTAATTTGCGACTGGCAGTTGGCTGAACAGGTGCTGAAATCGCTTGTTTCTGCAGCTGTCTGTCTGCAGTGCGCTTTGAAGTGTGTATGTTTTCAGAAAAGTGCGAGGACGACTGCGACGAAGGTGAACCTTAGAGGTGCCTGGGGCTTTTGCCCCCGTTGCCCCTGACGATTGCTAAAATGTCAATACAGTCACATGACCTTCCCTTGAGCAGCCTGGTGCCCACAGCCATAAATCATCCTCCGGACAGCAAGCGTTTATGTTCCCTTAAGCCGCCCATGTGGAAGGACAGCTTCTGTCACCCTCCCAGGACGGGAGCAAGACGGCAGCAACCTGCGAAATCCTGCTCTGATCCCCCGCTGCCCTCAGCCAACCCCCCACCCCCCTCCCCCAAGCAGATCTCTGCCGACAGGAAAGGCGGGGCTTAACCCAAGGCCCCGCCTCCGTGCCGCGGCAACGCGACTACTGCCATGAATGATACAGTAGCCTTGCAACGAGGATGAGTAACCTCATAATTAGCTAAATATATCGCAAATATGAAGCGTCCTTGCTATGGCTGTGGGTTAATCTACACTAACATTCAGCGATTTGGCTATATGGCACCGTGTGGATATCTTAGGAGCATAAGCATGCAGAGGGAAGCGGAAATCCAGCATCATCTGTGTAGAAAGGCTAGTTTGAGGCGAGAGGATCCACACTCTACAAGACAATGGGTCTCCATTTCCTTCCCCAAATTCCCTTTGACGCCCCCAAATCATCTTCATGCAGAAAAAGAAGATAGATACATCAAAGGCCCTGAGCAAATATCCGCACCTGTAATCACTCCAGCTCCTGTTACACGCAATGAATTATGATGTCTTTAGCTAACTGACAGATTACTTAGCACCGTGATGAGGCCACTTTCACACTTAGCGAAGCCTCACGGGGGAATTCGGCACAGCCCGCGCATTGCCAGAGCTATTTTTCACCCAATTTATTTCCAAATGACGGGGAACCTTGGGTCCTCCCCCGGTGCTGGGATTAAGCGATGATTAATGGCAAGTGTTTAGCTAGCTCACCTGGGGGAGCGGCCCATCTGCGGAGCGACGCCAGGTGGAATGGGGATGCCCAAAGGCCAGGGATCCTGAGTGGCAGCCTCCCGCCACCCCCATGCCTTCAGGGTGTATCGCCATGGCGATGGCGAGGCCTGGAATGGCGGCCAGGCGGCGGTGTCACCTGTCAGCACGCGCCAGCGGCCTGATTATGCCCGGACAGAGAGATGCCCCGCGGAGGTTGTCATGGCGATCTTATCGTAGGCGATGTGTTTAAGTAACTATAGTACTCAACAGGACCAGGTGCAGAGAGTGAAAACCTGACAAATGTAAAGTGGTGCCCACAGCTAGCTAAATCACAGCACGATTCGACGATTGTTGCTTACTCACAATAAGCTAATTCTCAGTACAATTCGACTAATATTTGTGAACGGCAACCTGATTGACAGATTTGTCTCTCATTCCACTGGAGCACTAATCATTACACAAACTTTTAAATGAACACAAATTTAAAAAGAAAACAAGGCTGGCTGATCGACGTTGGGCAGAAGTCGCGCCGTGCTCCAGCCCGGGGCCGCGGAAGGTGCTGCACGGGCCCCCGGATCTCAGGATGTTATTTGGCGTCCATTATCCGCATGAGCGGCCTGTCTGTTTCATTCCATCAAACAGCGGCCCCTAGAAACAGCCCAGATGCTGGTCGGACAGTAATCGAATTAGGGCTTTGGACAGGTTTGTGGCCACTTGCTGTCAGCTCCTCTCTGCTTGGAGATCGTCAGTCCTGATGCCGTCTTGATGGTGATTAATGAGCATGTTAATCAAGTGTTTCGTCCTGTGGCTGATAGACACATCAAGGGAGCAATCCTGGCTGCCTGAGCCAAACACCCACCTGGTATGAACCATGCAGCAAATCTCGGATGGCGGGGGGCAGCTATGCTGACTCTTGGGTGGGGGTTTGAGCTGCAAATTCTGCACAAAGATAAATTTTTTTCTTTCATTGTTGACTTTAACTTTCATATCTTTGTTCACTTTGTCCATCAATATTTCATCAGTCACTGACCTAAATTGAAGTTTGTAGTTTTTGGAGTTGTCTTACCTTATATACTCCTAGGGTTATTCCTTTGCATGTGGATTTGTTTTATGCTAAAACTGAATTCCCTTATACTGCCAACACCCCACTCAGCCAGTGACTGAGAAGTACTCGTTATTGAAGAGAGCTCCCTCTGGTGGTAGCGTCTGAAGGGTGCAACCTGTATAGTCTCATCAGTGGAGAGATGTTGCTTTGAGCTGTTAATTTTTTAGAGCTGTTAACTTGTTAGAACAACAGTAGGTTTGCAAACAATTCTATATTGGACTCATACTTTCAGCACATTTTAAAATGCTATTTACTACAAATGATCATTTTCAGCTATAGTGCCATATAAAGTATTTTATTCGTAGCTTTATGCCAGTACTATTTTAATAATGAAATCAAAAAAAGGCTGTTTCTGAATTAAGCATGATAATAGATTTTCTTCCCAAAATCAAAAATTTATAAATCTACCACAGGAGTTGTTGAGAAAGTCTGGCTGTTGGTGTGATACTGACTTATCAGCTATTAAATGGTAATGTGCCCATGTGACAGACACTGGGGAAGCAGAACCAGTCATGCTGCAGGTCTCACACCAAGACAGAGATGCTGCCCCCATAGCTGCTGCTTCCCTCTGGATGACTGGCTTGGGGGGCTGCAGGGTGAGGACACGCTCTTGAAGTTGGCCTCGTCCTGTTGCTGCAGTCACTGTTAGCGCTGGGGCCGCCCTCTCGCTGCAGTCACCGTCAGCGCTGGGGCCGCCCTCTCACTGTGGTCACCCTCTCGCTGCGGTCACCGTCAGCGCTGGGGTCACCCTCTCACTGAGGTCAACGTCGGCGCTGGGGCCGCCCTCTCGCTGCGGTCACCGTCAGCACTAGGGCCGCCCTCTCACTGCGGTCACCGTCAGCACTAGGGCCGCCCTCTCACTGCGGTCACCCTCTCGCTGCGGTCACCATCAGCACTGGGGTTGCCCTCTCGTTGCGGTCACCGTCAGCGCTGTGGTCACCCTCTCACTGAGGTCACCGTCGGCGCTGGGGCCGCCCTCTCGCTGTGGTCACCGTCAGTGCTGGGGCCGCCCTCTCGCTGTGGTCACCGTCAGCGCTGTGGTCACCCTCACACTGAGGTCACCGTCGGCGCTGGGGCCGCCCTCTCGCTGAGGTCACCGTCGGCGCTGGGGCCGCCCTCTCGCTGCGGTCACCGTCAGTGCTGGGGTCGCCATCTTAGTCTGATGACTGTCCCTCTAACATGACCTTCTCTTTCATGGCGTTTTGTCTCTCGACACCAACAGTACAGTTAGAGTCTTCTAGAGAGCTAGAAGCAGTGAGGTCTTACCCTCGTATGGACATGGCCATCCCGTGTCTGGGCTCGGGGGTGTGTGTGTGTGTTTGTGTGGGGAGGGGGGGTCATGGCTCACGGATCTCAAAGGCGGAACAAAGGGCCCGGCTCCTCTGGGCCTGGGCGAGGAAGTGCCTTTGTTGCCCTCGTTTAGAAGAAAGACATTGGGGGATAGGTGAGAGGGGCGGGGGCAGACACGCTGGGGTGCGAGTGTGTCTGGGAGGGGTGCAGTGCAGATAAAATCATATCTGGAGGTAGGCCTTTCAGCCCCTTCTTGGAGCCCCCTGCCCTCACCCCTGGGCCCCCCCAAATAATAAAAGATGAAAATAATAGATATGAGCGTTTACTCCACCATTAATCAAAAGTGCTCAGGCCTCAGGAGCAGCTGGCACGTTTGCAAATAATTGTAATTATTAATCATGCTGATTTCACACCCTTCAGCTGGGCGTGGGGGGGGCTTTCTGCGGCCAGGCTGCCCTGGCGCCTGGAGCCCGGCCCGGGAGGACGGCGTGGGGGCTGGCCGAGCCCGCGGGCTCTTTGATGAGGAGCCCCCCCCCCCAGCACCGCTGAGTGCCTCACAATGGGTGTGCAGCACGCGGCGGGGCATGGGGGGCTACAGCACATCGCACATCCCCCCCCCCCCCCCCCCCCCGCCCGAGCCCCCGCTCCCCCGTCCTGCCGGGGGGAGGTGCCATTTATCCCAGGAGTGAGTGGTCTGGGTGCCACTGAGGCCTGATCAGGGTGAGCCTCCGTCTCTCAGCCCCGGTCTTTTCCAGCCTGTGTTTCTGGAACATTCTTCCAAACAGAGACCTCCTCCATCCTGAAAACTGAACCCAGATAACAGACCATTTGCCCAGCTGGCTGCTTTCTCATCCCAAAGTGTCCGTGCGTTTTTACGGTGAAAAATGAGGGGGGTGGTGAGTGTTACCAGCCGCAGCATGGCCCCCCCCCCCCCCCATACCTTGAGGAGACCTTGACTTTGGTTGAATTTTTATATTCAGAAGTATCTTCGAGTTGCCTGTTACTGCTGTGAATCAATAAATGTATAGTTTTATCATTTACAGGTATATAAATGTTATACACATTAGTTTACAATTGGTACAAAATTGTTACATTTATTCTTTTACAATCTTAAGTATTTTTTTTGTACTCATTTATTTAGTACTTATTTATTTTTCTTTGGTAGAGTATCTAAATGTCATCATCAAATATCATCTGAGCTTTCCGGAAAGCTGTGCCTGGCTGGCCAATCTAAGGATTGGCTGCAGTGTTTGGGAAGATGGGTAACGCTGTCAGCCAATCGGTTTACAGCCCCCCCACCTGTGAGGGAGGTGTGCCTGGCAGTGCCTCTAGCCCACCCTACACAGTTTGAGGCCTATGACAGCCCTGAGTGGCGCCTTTCGGGGGGGTCTCCCCTGGTGGGGGGAGGGGGTTACTTCGTCGGAAGGTGACGGATGACCCCCAAGCCACCCCGTCTGTGTGTATAACAGAGGAGCCCGGCAGGCTGGAGGCCCAGGGGGGTCACAAAGGCCCCGCACAGGTATTCAAATGTAGCCACACAGAGGTCCCAGCATCCAGCGGGGATCTCGTCACACATTTATGACCCCTTAATGAGTTGCTAACGGGGAAATTATTTTCTTTTCTCCCCTTGGACTGAGGAAGGGTGGCAGCACTCCTGACTGACTGATGGCTTGGTATTTGGGGGCTCACTGCCACATTGGGGGGGGGGGCGCTCTTCCTCCCACTTCTGCTCCAGCTCTGAGCTCCTTCAGGGCTCCTCACACTCACTCTTTGCCAGCTTTTCTGACCCGTCACACACTTAATACTGCTCAAAACCTTCCAAATATCAAAAATGCGCTGTTAGATTCAGGGGGTCTAACCCTAAGTACTGGGAAAGGTAACCTACAACAGATTAGTTTGTAACCTGCAAAGTCATTAGGAAATTTTATATTTCTTACTTTCCATATTCCATAAAAGGAAATTCCTGTGCTGGTTTTTCAAGATACCACCAGAAGGCAGTGTCCTTTGTGAGGGCTCCCTGGACTGCACAGGTATCCTCTTTATGTCAGACTGACATGTTGGGCCCTTAATAGTGGCCTAATGGGATAATGAGGCTTCAGCTTGGCCCAGAGACAGATGGAGAGGAAGCCTCCTTTCCGATGGGCTGATTGATCAGATCGGGCTCTTTGGACCGCTGTCATGGTCTGAAAGTGACAGCGTGACGTCTCCCCCCCCCCATGTTCCTGTTTCCTTGTGTGTCTTCAACTTCTGGCCCCATGCTGGGATGGGAGGGGGAGAGAGCAGGGAGAGATCGGGGGAGAGAGAGTGACGAAGGAGCGAGAGAGCGGCAAGAGAGTGGGGAGAGAACGGTAATACGGTGGGGAGAGAGCGAAGAGAGAGCAGGGAGAGAGACAAGAGAGAGAACAGCAAAAGAGTGGGGAGAGAGCTGCAAGTGAGCAGAGAAAGAACAGCGAGAGAGCTGGGAGAGAGTGGGGACATCATGTGTCGACATCCCACCACTGAGCCAACATAGTGGCCAGACGTAAAAAAAAAAAACAGGAAAAAGCCGTCAGGAAGAGGAAAATGGAGTGTCCGGTTATGGAATTTATGTGCAAGTAAAAATCAACAGGGAGAGGCAGCAGATGCCACACCCTAACGGGTCTTTAGAGGCTCTGCCGCAAGCTCACGGCACGTGAGGGGGGGGGGGTGATTAGGTGCCGCCGCCTTGGACTGGCATTGCCCTTCCGGAGGTGTGGGGAGATGCCCTGAGTCGTCCGGCTGACAGCCGCATGCCTGACACACGCACTCATAGACACGCACATGCGAGGCCCACCCATCCCCCACCCAATGTGTCATCTTAGCTTAGGCGGCCTCCCAGAGGAGTCCCGGGTACAAAGCGCTAACATCTGGCGCCCATTACGCCCCCAGATCAGTTGTGATTTGTCCATATGATGGCCCTGGCCCGTGGCGGCAGCCACCGAGCTGTCAGTTCTGCTTTCACAGGCCTGCTAATTCCAGTGCGTAATTAGCTCTGTCTGCGCGTGTCCGGTCATCTGATGGGTGGGGGTGGGGGTTGCCAGAGATGGTCTGCTGGAGCCAGAACCGGTGTGGCGTCCTTGACTTTGCTTCCCAGGAGCCTCTTGACATGGGGGTGACGGTCATGGTCAACATCCCCCCCCCCCCGTGACCGCTAAAGTGTCCGCATATGTCACCTGTCACCGAAACAGTGATGTCGACGGTAAAAAGCACCCCCCCCCCCCCCCCCCCCCCCCCCACCGCCGACGGGGGCGTCCCTTCGGCGCGCGGCTCCGCCGCTCGTGCAAAGAAACACAAAGCAGGGGGGGGGGGGGGGGAGGGGGGGAGGCC
>JAODKE010000068.1:2572888-2583931 GCA_026779605.1 Mormyrus hasselquistii
ACAAGGTGGGGGGCGGGGGGAGGCATGGGGGTGGGGGTACTAAGCTAACTGGGGCCTGCTGGCCATCATCTTTAGCCTGAGTCTCATGTGACAGTGACAGCACACTGTGATGATCAAGGTGTGGTTAATGAGATGGAGGATGAAACCTCACTCTGATCTTAGTCTGGGATTATTTCACACCTTGCTCCAGAAAACATATTGGACCAGTTGAAGCAAACTCCTGTGCAGGCATAGTACCCACAGTCATGGTCATATTGTTACATTCTCCAAATATCACCCCCGGGGAGAGAGATATACCCGTAACCCTCCTGTGAAATTAAGAGCATGTGGCTTTCAGAGCTAACATTCAAATTCAGGTGTGAAAAAACCTGAATGATGCTAAATCTCATATTTAAAAAAATATTCTACAAAGTGTAAGGAACTCAAGGGCATACCAGCAGGGTGTTCACATTTACCTTGATGTCTGTCTTGCCTAGAACTGGCTCCTGGTCACGTTTCACTGATCTGGGTAAATGCTTATGGATGACGGATGTTTGGATGCAAAGAAGCAAGGAAATATATTCACCTGTCCTGAAATTATAAATCGGAAATAATCAGGCAGGGTGAGAAGAGCGATTAACGAAGCATGCCGTCTTATACCGTCATCCTCCCAATCTCTGCTCTTGTTTCTTCGCTGAAGTACCGGGTCGCCTACATGTGTGACTATCTCGTGCTTAATTAAAACGCTGAAAATCCGGGTGACAGGGCAGAAAAATGTCAAACACGTGTTAAATGTGTATGTTATAGTTAAGGTCGTGTGAGAAAATTATGCAAATTAATTATTTGACAATATCCCCGACATCGCAAACGGAACGACTGCGGCGGTTAAGACGATCATAATATATGTGTGAGATAAAGCGTTTTCTGAAAACAAATCTTCTGTTCACAGAGGTGTTATGACAATCAGCATCTTTAATGAATCTCCTGCGGGGACAGGCTTTATTAACTACAAAACTGTAATTAAAGCAAACAAAGGGAATAACGTGGGGGGGAAAATACCCAGAACCTTATCATTTACGAGCAAGTAAAACGTGCGACGGGGGATTTGTAATTAGCCCGAGTTTACGTTTGACAATTTAGCAGAACTGTTTGGAAGAAGATAAGGACAGCAACTCCGAAGCAGCTTCAGGAATACAAAGAAATGAAATTATGGTGATTATAGAAGGTATACCTTTGTGGCATATGACATTATATTTACTTAAAAATTACTTTTTACAGACAAATACCCACTTGCTCAAAGAACAGGTCTAAGTTTCTCTCCACTAATATAACCAATACAACCTATAAAATAAGTTACTGAAAGTAACTATATTTCGGTCACGTCACTTCATTCGTTTCATTTCGATTAAGATATAACTAATAATTAATTTAAAAATGTATTGTCTGTCAATTTTTAATATTCCTTCGAATAACATGTTTTTATAATTTCTGATAAAATAAGTCGGGCTGTTATTCGATTTAAATAAATTCGAATAGGCCTATATCAGAATGACAAGACAGGATGACAACAGCTGGTTTAGCTGTTGATTTTTTCGCTGTATTTTATAGTTTAACTGTAATGTTGTGTATTCACATGCACAGAAATAATGCGAAATTAACCAATTCTTAATTCGCATCCGTGTGTTTAAATTTGATTTATACTAAAATGGGTCAGGAGTAGGCCACAGACAACACCTAAATTCGTTATGTTTCTTTCTAAAGACCGCAGAGGAAACTTTGTAAGGTATGCTCTTCATTCGTTTAATATTACATTTTACAAATCGCATATGGCTTTTCAAAACTGGAAAAAAACTTCTCCCAAGCAGTAAGTTTTAATTTGATGAATTTATTTCTAATCCATTCAGAGCCCAATTGTTTCTCGTATCATTAACTTCTGTGGTACGTCTGGCAGCCCCTACTGGACCAAAATTTAAGCGTGACCTTTTGGTGCCGAGTTGCCCTCGCTTTTCCATCCCATCTGGCACGTCCTATCTGCCCATGGATAGTCTTTCTGTAACTGTTTGTATCTTTAAAACAAAGTGTGATACACCCCCCCCCCCTTTCATTCGCCCAGCCTAGAGCAGTTACTTTGAGGAAAGAATCTAATCTTCGGGATGAGAAAATTACAAAAGGCTTTTTAATCCACTGACTCATTTACATGTTTTAAGAATAAGGCCTGAATGCATAATCTTTTGCATTTAGGGTCCTGTAATCCGGAGGCTTCCTCTGATGTGTTTCTCTCCCCGGTTCCCCGATGAACAATTAACTTGTAATCTCCACAAACATACATTCTGCCGCTGCATTTCTGATCTCGCGCGCCGCATTGAACAGGCTCCGGGGAGCGTATCTGCGCTTTGTGGCCGCGAGGGCCGCTCGATTTATTCCCTCCCTGCAGGTTCCCGAACGTCCGTCAACTCCTGCGCAACTTATGAATTTTGTACAGATGTCGCCCGCGATTTATAGTTTAAGACTAAAAGTGCCCCATTGCAGTCCGATTCGTTGTGGGCTACAGCCGGCGTCGACGTCTTAAGGTGATATACCCATGGGCAGGAGATTTAGTCTGATTTACTACACTAATATCCTGTTGTATTGTGGAAACATGTCCGCCAATAATAATAATAATAATAATAATAATAATAATAATAATAATAATAACAATAGGGGTGAGTGTGTGAGTGTGCCCTGCGATAGGGTGGCACCTCGTCCTGGTCTGTTCCCTGATTTCCGCCTGCAGCGGGATAGGCTTCGGACCCCCCGCAACCCGAAACGGGAAAAGCGGTTATAGAAAATGGATGGATCGATAGATAATAATAATAATAATAATAATAATAATAATAATAATAATAATAATAATAATAATAATAATAATAACGTGAGCGCATACTTCTAGTAAATACTGGGATTTACCGCCCTCTCGGTTAACCAGCGTTCTCTTTTAAAAGCCGAGAAGTTACCTTAACATGTTGTTTCTCATAAACTAGCATTCAAATGAACAAAATAATAATGCAACCATCTGCTTCTGTTACAACTTAAGATTTTTAATAACTGAGTAAAAGTTTCCTTGTAACAAGGCCAGTATTCTCGCATCTATCCCAGCTATGCCTCCTTCATGTAAAGTTTTATTTGACTGCATCGTTAACATATAAATGTATTTTACACTTAGTTTCTGCATGTTGTGTACACAGCGTCAGAGTTTAAGCGTATCACGAAGGAGAAATTAAGTTCACATTTAAAATTGGGAATTGAATTCCAGTATATAAATAGAATAATATTCTTGTTTCCCTGTATTCCATTCTACAGTATACTTATTTTTTTCCCCTAATATTAAGTACGCATTAATAATAATTGTACTCTACCTGGAACTAACTTTTTGTGCGGAGGGTAACTTCTGGCAGGTCCCAGAGGAGATCACGCAGAACGTTTTTTCATCCAGAAAAGTATTTTATCCTTATTTAAGAAGCTGCAGTTGTTTCTATTTCTGAAATAACTAAAAGGCTTGTGGTGTTCCCTGCAAAAGAGTGGCGTTGTAAATTGTCTTGCTTTGTCCCGCAGTCGGGCTACTTTGCTAACTTTGGGGGAGCTAGAAAACTGAATTATGAAGCTGGTGGAATAGGCCAGCAAGCTAAAACCACGGCAAATATGATACGGATGACACGTTACAATGAAGAACATTTGAATTTTCTTTTTATTATAACAGTTTGGTTGAAATTTCATCCAGGAATACTGGGCAATAATAAATATATCAATAATCATCAAGAATGTACAAAAATAAAGACACAGGGTTATCTCTGCGCATAACAAAATCTTTCCAACAAAACAAACATGCTTCGCAACTGTTCTGATCACAGAATCCATGCTACAACTGTCCGGATGATAATGTGAATTGACACTGAATAACGTCACTCGGCTAGAATAAAACTATTATCAGTATTGAACCAAACACCGAAGAAACGATATAATTTCACTCTATTATCTCGAACTATATATATGTATATTTATACATGGAAATAAATCATCTCATTTCATTTGTATTTGAAACGCTATATCACAGCCCTTGTTACAAGGAGCGTTGTGCGTTTTTTTTTTTTACTCGTGAAAAGTTTTCCTGTTACCAAATGATGCGGCATGCACATTTCAACCCCAAATACATCTCGTGTTGTATACAGCTAAAACAACAACGCTAACAAAAACGTCCTTCTCAGACAGCTTGTGTTCTGGTGAACGTGTCTAAGATGATTTAAAAAATATATATTTACAGTACATCTTGTAGTGCAGGTCTTATGACGCTACATAATCAGCAATACAGTTACCTGGAAATGACCAAATCCTTGTTACAAGGAAAAAACATGTAGATTTCGTATGGAAAACAAATATACAGACAAATTTAAAAATCAGTGAATTGCGTGCATGCATAACGTTTTTGCTTCGTTCATATGAACATCTTCATCGAGAACAATGAAATTGACGGCGCATTTTTACTCAGTTTATGTGCATCGAACTGCCCGAAATTATTTCATTCCGTCCTTGTTCTCGACTGAAAGTCTTGTCAAGCCGGTAGAAGTTATGGGAATGTGAGGAGGTGGCGGGACCTGGCAAATGGTACAAGGACAGGGAAGACCTGCCCAATGCTGGAAGCCGCTCCCAAGCTGAAGAGGAGGGGTAGGGGTAGTCTTCAGCAGGGAATGGGGGGCTCTGATCGAAGTAAGTCCGGGTAATGTGGAAGAGAGGGTGGACGACGTCGTGGAGGACAGTGCGCTTCCGAGAAGTGGGTGCACTTGGTGGGTCGGGTTTGCGACGTGGCCCGCATGACTTCCAGAATGACCAACCGAGCCGCAGTGGAAGGCGGAATGGTGCCCGCCGTAAATCTCTCCGACCAGCCGCTTCATCTCGTCCAAGGAGCTTGTGAGCATCAGTATGTAATTTCTCGCCAGGAGGAGAGTGGCGATTTTGGACAGCTTTCTGACAGACGGGCCGTGCGCATACGGCATCACCTCTCGGAGACCGTCCATTGCCAGGTTCAAGTCGTGCATCCTCTTACGCTCCCGCCCGTTGATTTTCAGCCGCAACTGCTGTATCTCTTGCTCGGTGACCTGCTTCTTGAGTTTGTATTTGCTGCCTCCCGGCGTTTTATCCCCGTTTCTGGACAGGTGCTCGCTGGACATCTTCTGCATGAGCTCGTTCTGGGTGGAGGACACTGAACTGAGCCGGCCGTCTTGTAGGTGATGGTCTCTGAGATACATCCCATCCATATCTGGTGAGGAGGCTCTGCTGGAGCTGGAATCCGAATTCATTTTATTAGTTGAGCTGGGTAGGAGGTCGCTTCTCTCTCTCTGCTTCTGCCTCTGTTTTTTAAGTCCCTCTTACTTGATCACCTGATTTTGCTGCCGGTTCTCCCTCCTCGCCTTCTGAGGGGTGTAGTGTGATGTGACGCTCCGTTCGCTGGCTGGCGCGCCTTGTTTACTTTTATCTCCTGGGTGCACGTCTCACTCTGCGCTGAGGTGACAGAGGATCCCAGTATTTATAGAGCTGCTTGAGAGTAGAGAAACAAAAGGAGCACTCCCATTCATAATGGCCTTGTTAGGATGACGTCCCCATTATACCGGGCGGTGTGCTTTGACTGTCCTATTGACCAAGGAGCATCTATTCATATTCATTGTAAAGCCACCATAGGGGGACACTTCAGTCATGGATCCCCTGAAACCAAGGCAACTTGAGAACACCCGTGTACTTTCTAGAAATAATATTGGGTATAATTCATACATTTGACTCTTCTGTGAGAATTCGTGTTGAATCGGTACAGACTAATATCAGGCACCGAAAAGCTGCTTATGAAACGTTGACATGTATCTTATGATTTTGAACTTGTTTTTATTTTAATAGAAATGCATTTTTTGTGAACATTTTTACTCGTTCAGGCGACACTGCAAACATGTATATCAAACATATTAATTTCGTTTTTTTGGTTGTGTATTTATTTTTGATAAAGCAGAGGCAAAGCAATATTCGCGCCTTATGACCGAAAAAAAAAGGCGTAGTACATTGAAATTATGTGAAGGACGCTTCTGTTCTGAGCGCGCAATTGGTGTTAAGTTTGTGAAAGCTTTAATTGCGAATTTACGATAAGTGTACAGTAGGTTATGTAAAAAGTATTACCACTGAACCCAGAAAACAGAAGGGTTTAAGTTAAATGGAAGTGTACGACAATTGGCGGATCGTGTTAAAATGTAATTCTTTAATCCGAGTTTTAATCTACTTTAATCTATGTGTAACCTTAACAGTGCAGCGCTGTGTACATCAGTGTAGAACCACTGTTACGGAAGGCTAAATAGTCACTTTTGTTAATGTAATCATATTTGAAATTCGAAATATTATTTGTTAAGTAACCCATGCTTAACGAAAGAGGTCCAATGTCATAATGTATCCTTTGCAAATCGTAGTTATATCAACAGGGCGCATAATTCTATATAATAAAATCACATTTAAGAAGAGATAACGACAGAAATATTGTTAATTACAAGGTGGGCCAAATATCACGTGTAGGTGTTACATAAGGCAATTTGCTTTGGCTTTAGTGGCCCATGCTCTTCAATAAGTGAATAGCTTATTAATTAAATAAACACCAAAAGAACGCATACAGACTAAAGGAGAGACACGTGTTTCTTTACCGACTGCGTCTTAGTAACAAACGCAAAATGTTTCTTTCTATTTAGAAATCGACTTTCCGCCAAACTCCTCATAACCTGCAAACATGAGTATAGGGGTTGACAGAAGGTATGAGGGAACCGTATAGGCGACCTGGCTTTACAAATACAAGTAACACTCATGGTACTTTTCAAAAATTAAACGAAACTGTTTCCCAAAGGGTCCGGCTACGATTCAAAGGCCCCGCCAGATGATCGCACGTTTAATTTCATGAAATAGTTCTGTCGCAAGACGGTATTTAACATTTCAAATTTATTCAAGTGGGCACCGAAACAGCTTGAATTAAATTCAGTATCAAGTTATAATCGGGTCTACGGGGCTTGATGCAACCATTTATATATTTCGGGAGTTTTATTGAACTGGAAGCTAAATAAGACGCTGCCGTATTTCTGTATTTGTCGTTTCCCCTAATCATCATGCGCATGTTATGCTGTTTATAAAAAATAAAGCAAAGTTGAGGTTATATGTCTCAAAGCACTCTATTATCTAAATTACATAACTGTAATATTTTTCATGATCTTAAGCCGTTAGACACGCAACTAATGAATAACGCACTATAACGTGCCGAGTTTAGAATACATATTTAATAAAACATTTCAAGAAGCATTGTATGGATTTTAGAGGCTTAAGTCCTGCCAATTTATTATTAAAGTATGCATATAATAATAATAATAATAATAAATGTATCTATTATTATTATGCGATTGAGATAATTGCCAGACTAGAGTGTTAATGCTTATAATAGGCTACTTCAAGCAGTTTATTTATGTTTATAATATCCTTCTAGTTCAATGTATCAGTACTGTTTACTTCTATTTTTCACCACAATTATAATAAAGATAAATACGACTACGAGATTCGCTTTATCGAAGCTTTAATGTCACAGTAACCCAGTGACAAGAGACTGACAATTCGACTACCCCCAAATATTTCTTTTTCAATCCACTGCTTATATAACTGTACTTCTGTTCAGGTGTGAATGTTGACGGTGGCGAGTGCCAGTAATCCCGCAGTTTACTGCAAAAAGCTGCCTCAACAAAGGACAAACCTAACAGATCTACATCTTTAGTCTTTTGATTAAAATAGGCGCTACTGCAAATCTCAGCAACGGCGGATGAGAGAGGTGAGGGGCGCCCTGGTCCCGTTCAGTCAGGCGGAGGGAGTAGGGCTGTAATTTACGCACGCAAAACGCCGGCGGCGGCAGATCGCTCTCGGAAACCCCATTTACAGCTGCTTCTGTGTCTAAAGAGTAACGAGCGGTCATTGCATGGTGTTTAAAAGCCACGAATGAGACAGGCAAAACCCAGCCGCAACAAAGTAACTCTTTCATTTAGTCAAAGCGGCGTTTAGTTAACTTTCGTAGAGGAGCTTCTGCTTACGTCGATTTCTGGCCGCCCCCTGACTTTGCACGATGCGACCCGCCATGCCATATCTGCTTAAATGCATTCAGTTGGTTTCAGTACTGCTCTGTGCCCTAAAGCAGCGCAGAGCAGGTTTTAAAGTGGTGAAAACCCTCACTGAGGATTCTTAGCTATATAATTGCGTCTCATATCGTTAATTTGAATTTGCTAACTTGTATTTGTGATCTAATTTTAAAAGTGATAGAAAACAAAAACTTAATTAAATCGAATGACAAATCATAGGACTCAATTGGACAACATAATCGACTGAACACCACAGTATGATACTGGCAAGAAATCAAACGGGTTGCTTAAGACTTTTTTCGACGACTGAATTACACACGTCTCCGTACCGCCAACGTTAACACAAAACATTGAATTGTTTCCCAGAACCTGCTCCATATTCATATAAAATATTTAATGTAAAATTGTCAAGTTCCCCTTCAAGATATGCAGCTTTTGACAGCAAGATACAATCGTGCCGACCAGAAAATGCGCAGGTACTTTTGCAGTGTTACATGAACCCGACTCGGAGAATCGCTGTCAGGTATCCCTGTCAAAACTTACGCTGTAAAAGACCGCGAAACAACGAAAAAGCGAAGTGCGGGCGCACCGAGCCTGTATTAACGCTCATAAGCCACGTCTGCAAGCTGAAACCAAGCGGCTTTTTTCTAACGGAGATACCAGAACGTGACATGTCATCTGCTGCAGCACCTAGCTGTTTTTCCATCTGAAAGTCAGTGTCTCCATGAAATCGATGTTTGCATCTGAACTTTTTTTCTCTTATATTTAGCTGGATTTGTAAATGTTTAAGATAAGGGTTTAATCTTGAAATGTATTTATTCTGTAATTTAAAATAAATGAAATATGACTCTGAATTAAATTCTATTTGAATTAAGGAAGTTTTCAAAAACGGTGCACCTCTGTGCTTACTACGTTCAAGACATATATTAATTTATAGTTCTTTTAAACACCAAAAGTTCATTTGAAGTTTTTTCCATTGCCAAGAGTGCTCCATGCATATTACACCAAGTGAATGTTTTAATAGGGTTGAGAGGATTCAGACAGACTTTGGTCATACGCCCTCAACGTCCCAAGCTGCTGACGCAAAGGCAGAGAGGCAGCCGCCCAGGTGGCTGATGTTAAACCACTCGGATTGTTTGACTCTCTATTCTGTCACTATATTACGTGTGAGTATGAAGTCTGAAGACCTTTCTCCACGCTTTATTTAGCAAATAAATAAAATCAGTATGTAATAAATCCTGTTCCCAAAAAAAAAAATCTTTATGTCCCTCATAACTAAAAAAAAAAAACTGATTCTAATATTCCTCTTGGTGTGTCACAGCAGTAACCACCCCCAGCCCCCTGGCCCCCACCTCCCGAAAGTGAGAATGTGTATCCAGAAAAGGATTGTTTGGACCAAAAAGGACCCCCCGCCCGCCCCCACCCCCCCCCCCCCCCCCACACACACGCCTCCTGGTAGCTCCGCACACCCACGCCCCCCCACACGCCTCACAGTAGCTCCGCACACACCTGCAAACACGCCTCGCATCCTGTGTGCTTAGATTATGCCCCCGAAGGCAGGGGGGGCGGAGCTGCCCGCTGCCCTGCTGACTCATAGCAACAAGGGTGCTGTAAGGGAGGGGAAGGGGGGGGGGGGGTGCAGACACACACTGCGGTTTATCAAACATGCATTCCTGACCCACTGAGGGAGGGCATTACTTCCCTAGATGGTAGGATTTTGCTGAGGCGGGTTCGGAGGAAGACGAGCAAGGGTTGATATGGCAGATGAACAACAACAAAGGTAAGATTAATGACTGATCACAAGCAGGAGAGGAGAGAACCTTACCGGGAAGATGTAACAGCTCATTACTGTTATTCACGTAGCTGACATGTCCCTCAGCAAAGGCAGCTGCACAGAGGTGTGAAATCTTACCCGATGTCTTGCAATTTAAGTAAAGTACTCTCAGGACGACACCGACAGGGTAATCGAACCCGGTGCCAGCCCTCACGGCCGCTGCACCGCTGCCGTAACGGGAGCACGAAGGCCCGCAGCACGAGCTACAAAAACTACACGGGATTCTTCCAAATATGGATCCGGCGTATCAGTGGAGTCAGGGTCCCAAAACCGCCGTCCCCTCGCTCCTCTAAGCTGGCGCAGTCATGGAGGCTTTTCTCCCACTATGATTTATATCGTGCAGCTGGCATGTCGCTGCCACGGCACACAGCGAAAAATAAACACCCCGCAGAGCAACAGCGCATCTTAAGGGACAGAGAGGGTTCAGGCGACGCGATGCACGAGCTGCGGGCGCATGCAGAGGAATAACCGCGGACGGAGAGCCCAGACCACGGGGATGCCAGTCGCAGCTCGGAGGACGGCGCACAGCCAGCGATCAGCCGGCAGGGGAAACCCCATCATTGACTGACGGGGGGGACGGGGGGGTCTACAGCTGCAACAGTCCCCTTACATGCAGTGTTTTCCTGGGCTGAGAGAAAGGAGGGGGGGACACGCCCAGAGAGGATGCGCCGCTAAGTGCGCTAATCCAGTAGCGCGTGCGTTCGGCCGTATTAGGGCGTGTAATCCGAAGCACTGGCTCGCTTACTTACAGGTCAGCTAGCGCCCTCTAGGCTGGCCTGTTATTTGCCAGCGTCGGCACGATCGTTATCGCCGCCGCTCACGGGCCGCTGGCCGGTTAAACGATCAACACCGCGCTCTCCACAAAAATGGGGCCATTCTCTGTGTCCCTCCCCCCCCATCACCTTTCTAATCCTGTCCCCTGAGAAACACTTCCATCTCCCCTTCAGGGACCATAAAGACAATCCCCCCCTTTGATCCCCCCCCCCCCCCCCCCTCCCCCCCCCCCCCCCCCCCCCCCCACCCCCCCCCCCTCCCCCCCCCCTCCCCTTCCCCCCCCCCCCCCCC
>JAODKE010000068.1:2598573-2639045 GCA_026779605.1 Mormyrus hasselquistii
AAAGCCAGTAAAAGGTAAAATGTTTTGTTTTTTATAGTTATCACACTTGTTTAAGTATGGGGGGCGGTGGGGTGGGGGGAGGGGGGGGGGGGGGGGGGGGGATTTGAACTGATCCTCTATGTTCCCCCCCGCAAACATGATTACACCCTGTGAGTTGAGCACGACTGAAGCACTTTGAATTCTGCTTATTTGATTGTAGGTTTTGGTTTATGTCTTTCCCAGTCTGGAACAACACACATTCAAGTAAAAACATTTTAATTACGTTTCATGTTTTACAGATCGGGTTTAGCTGTAAGGCAGTTGTGGCGTTTTTTTTATATTACAATATATATATATGTGTGTGTGTGTGTGTGTGTGTACGTGTACACATATGTAGCTGTATATATACACCCACATATGTGTGCATGTATTTCTCAAAATGTATTTTTAAAATGCATGAGAACTTCTCAATTTCTCATCAAAAGCTGAAAATTCTCTCATAAAATATGTGTGATCCATATTAAACTCCGTAGCCTTCATTTTCATGCAGTAGAGCTTCACAAATGTTCGTGTGGTTCGTGCAGGGACCTGAGGTTTTTTTTTACCCTGAAAAAGTAACTCTCTTTTTTTCGGGTTTCTGTTAAGGGAGGCAGTAAAGTGGCTGCAAAATTTAGTAAGACCAGATGTTTCTTTATTGAGCTGAGAACACACTGATTTTAACGCCTGCTGATTTTTAATCAAGGCGCGTGAATCTGCAGGTACTGTAGCAAAACCTAAATCTTGAAATTAAGTACTTGCTCTTGTCCTTTATTCTTGTAAATGCTGGTAAACATTGTGATCTTTAATTAGGCTGATCTGTTACCATCTGTCACAATACACCTTTGTAAAGCCTATAAAACCGGACAATACACAGAATAGTTATACTTTTGTATCAATGCCAAATGTTGTTTTTAATACTTATCAAAGTCGGGTATCGGGCTGTGCCTGACCTCTAGTGGAATATATCTGATACTGCATTTACATTTTCATGTGTGTAATAATGGAGATTCATACTTTTCGGCATTAAATATAAATTAAGCGGGTAAAAGAAATATAAGCACGTAAAAGACACACGATAATGCAAAAATTACTTGTGAATAATCCAGTGAATTCTGAATGCTACCTTAGTAAATCCTACCAGTATTAAGACATTCATGGTTAATTGTTTATATTCGTTTAAGCACGAACAATATACAGTGAGGACTTCTCGACGCTTATTTCCTACAATCGTGGGCCTACATGAATAACAAAATTCTAAGCGTTGAGTTTCAGGTATTACCTAGGAGTAAATTTTTAGTCAGTGACAACCAATAAACCCTCATGTATTTGTGTTTACATTAAATTGTTAGCACTGTGCTATTAATAAAAGAATTCATTAATTAATTAAGATATATTACGTTTTTTTATATATACTTACTTCAATAGGTCTTTAATATTAAGAAAAATACATTTAGCCCCAACACATAAAGTGACCTTCTGAATATTAATAAATGAGATGCTAATGTAGCCTATAGTATATTTTTCATGATTCGGTTTCTCTGAAAACACACACGTACACACAGAATTTTCAGGTTTAGATGAGATTAATAATCCCATCATTGGATAAATAAAATATATTTTTCCACTGATACTAGGCCACTGGAAATAGTGTACAGTGTGTATAGATCATAAAAAACATATAGAATGATTGGATGCCGAAAGGAAGCTCATCCAAAACACGGGGATGTAACGGGGGGGTTTCTCGTGAAGGTCAGGAACTGGCCTTAGTTCTTTATACGAGCAGAGCTCAAAGTGTAATCCGTGTAAAGATAGAGTTCGTACTGAGATGAAAGGAGGGAGAGTCTATCAGACAGTTTAATTACGAGGGGAACTCCCAAACAAGGATACTCTTTAATTAAGCAGAGGGAAAGAGCACAGGTCTCGATTTTCTGGCGCTGTCGTTGTTCTTGATCCGAAGAATGTTTACTGAATATGACACAAAAGACAGATAACTCCAAAGGTGACGTTTTAAAAGTAGTGATTAAAATGTTTTCTTTTCCTACCGCCGTATATGTTTTGTCTCAGTGTTTTCCGTTTTTACATTCAATTCCTCTAAATCCTTCAAATGTTTTCTTCAGTGCATATTAAAACAAGTATTGATACAAATAACCCAGCATTAAGAAATTCCCTGTCGGTCGGGAGAGTATGTCAAATTTTATAAGATGACTATGTACAGGAAGTTCCCCAGTGACTGTGCTGAATTATAGCGAACAGGTATGGTACACATTTGCGGTAAGACTTACGATTAGGTGTTTCACTTCCACAATGTTCAAATTGTTTTCAAAGAAGGAATGGAATGAATTTAAGACCATATGTCCGTCCTGCACGATGCAATATCGAACACAATGATATTGTGTCACGAGCGTTTTGAAGCAAAGGGACACGATCACATATTGTTGTGTAAAACATCAACACTTTTATTACACAATTCAGAGCAAATCCAAGATTGGCCAGTTGGGTTTGTTCATCCAGACATTCTCACGGCTGAGGCAGAGACAGACAGGATGCCCTAAGATGACATGTCTTTTAAAATCAATGGGTTTAGCGTGATATTCTCAGTAGCCACTAGAGGGCAGTAAGGACTGCGTTGTCTCCGCCTAAGACAAGACAATGAAACGCTTGGTGTTCAGCTCGTGAGAGACGGTGACACAGAGTGCCGTAGAATTACACAGTGCTTTATAAGGAATGATCTCACTCCACAATGTCAGAAAATATTATAGGGAATCTGAAAAGGTGTATGCCAGCAGTCACCCCAAGACACCTAGAAAGAACAATACTCACGAAGAGGACCCAAAAATCAGATTAGTAGTAAAATGTAGAATTATATGGTGAGGGTTAATTTGTGACTGGTCTTGTCTTGACTCCGAGGAACATCCCAAAGATACAAACATCATTAATATACCATCAACGGTACAGAAATGTCCCTCATACACACACACACACACACACACACACACACACACACACATTGATTCAAAACTTACAAGGTAATCTGCGTTTACTGTCTCCCGTAAGGTGTTATATATTTCATTGTGAGTACTTTTGGTGTCCACAGTGTAATATATACATAACACACACACACATTCATTGATTGAAAACTTTAAGGAAGGTTACAATCTGCACTTACTGTCTCCTGTGTCTCCTGTAAGACAGTATTATATAGGGAGGGAGGTGCTAAGATCGGCACTTTAGGAAGGAGACAGTGGACAGATATTTGCTCCAGTAAGCTATTACAACACAAAAAGTACATGGGTACCATCTCCTGGAAATAAGGATGTAGACACGCATTTAAATGTGAACATGGTGTACATAACGAAACATATGACATGTCGCAATTCATTGCCTTGAATAAAATTACAACTGTAAGTAAATCCCTATTACTGAAAGTAATTGATTGTTAGTAGTATTCGTGTTTGATGTTTAATATATAACATATAAAACATAACAAGTGAAATCCGAAGAGAAAATAATATATTTTATGCTAATATTTTAGGAACAGTATAAATCAAAAATTATCAAATGCTTAGAGATGTGCACAATATACAAACGAAAAACAGAGCACCTCATCTTATATGTTATTTGTTTTTATTGGAAAGGGGCTACGTTACGATAAATCTGAATATGACAAAATTTAAAAAGTCTCCAAAAAGCAGCAATAATGAATAAGCGTTACTTTCTGCATGTTTCTCATAGAGATGTGCGCGCTACGTCAGACACACTGTGCCCTCGACCCTCGACGCCCGTGATTTTCACAGCTGCCCCGTGTCTTTCATCTACATTTTTTATTAACACGGTATCCATAAATATCTCTAAAAGGCATTATCTATAGTTAACCCAAAAACCCGGTAAAAAACAAGTAAGGGGATTACTTCTGAAATAACATCAAAAGTAAACTCACAAGTTAAGTTAAATACTAATTCATGCATTCATTAATTTCCATGAATGGTTTCTCGAAAAAAGACGTTTTTAAGACAACTGAGTTTGTTTTAATTTCGCTTTGAAAATGCCTCTGATCTCAGTGGGTAGGTACCTCACACAATGGACGCCCCCCGCTCGCCACCGCCCCCTAGCGGCCGTCGCGCTCTCTCTTCAGTGGGTTGCGAAAGCTTATTATTGTGGAAAGTCCCGAGGAAATCCCCACACCGGGCCTTTCCGAAGACGGCGCAACCTTAAACTCTTGCTGCCTCAAACAAATGTCAGTTAATGGTGATCCGAGGTGGAGGTAATAGCGCGGGCTTCATGGCGGTCTGGACTGGCTTCGGTGACATTGAGAAAAGCGGCGGCCGAGCTGTCTGAGATCTTTTGTGAGGATTGTTGCTCTTTCTCTCCGACATATTGCACAGGTAAGAGTTAACTTCCAGCCTCCGGTCTGCCGTTTAACGTCGAGAAATGGAGCCGGCGCTGACAGCCGCAATATTTGGGTTTATTGCCTTTCGGTTATGTCCATTTAAAGGCTGTGCATGTAGCTACACGCCATATTTTACGGATCCATAGGTGTTCGCGCATTTACGGAGCAATAACGATTGTTGTGGGCGTCGCATAGGGGGCTGTGTGCACCGGCCAGACAACAAAAGCCCACAATTCCCTTATTGATTTCTGTAGGGGAGATGGCTACATAATGCGTGATTAAAGGCGCCCCGTGATACATTGTGGCTCTCGCCGTCCGCACAAAGGAGTCCGCTGTCGCTTATTGTATTATTCGTGCTGTTGACGGTGTTTATTTTGTTATTGTTTTTGATGGCCCAGAATAACCGCTCCGCCTAAGTGCCAACGCCTTTGAAGTATCCCCAAAGCAGCCAAGACGGCCGTCACCTTTTACCAAATAAAATGTTGCACAAGGTCTGCATTTTACACAAAAGAGGATGTTGGTATTTCCCCCCTCCCATGCAGGACGATGGATGCTTGTGCTACTAGCTGCCGTTAAGGTTCCTTTTAGCAGATAAAAGCCTCATCTAGAAAATAAAAATGCTTCCAGTGAGTGACTACGGCGCTTTATGGTGACAAATGCTTTGGGTTAGGGGTAGCTTAACAGTACGTGGATGTATCTATTAATAGCTGTTGCCACCCTTCTGTTAAGATACAGGGCAGAAAAATCCCAGTTCTTGCTAGCTTTAGTTTCTGTTTATTTATTTATTTGTCTGTTGGTTTGTTGTCTCGCCTAAACGATGCCGACCGCATAACCCCCCTCCGCGATGTGCAAGTTCCCACTTTGGAGTAGCTCCTGGTAGAGTTTTGGGGAATATTTTGTAATGAAGGCCGGGTTGCCAGCGTTGGCTCCTTTGAGGAACAGAACAAAAGACAAGCCACTTTCCTAGGCAGCACAGCGCAAACCTCTGCTGAGCTGTAGGCGCTCCCACGTCCGTTAGGTGGCTTCCACCTGAACGCAGCTCCTTGTCTCATTATGTCATTGATTAAGTTGGGTGAATGAGTAGGCCCCCTGACAATTGTGGCTGGAATTCACCAAGTGTGGGGGGTGTCATGTGCTGTTATTTTGCTCACTGTGGTGGAGGTTATGGGGAAATTTTGCTTAAAAAAAAAGAAAAGCACAAAAGATCATGTTTTAGTTCATACTTGCCTCTTTTCCACACGGCTGGCAGACAGAATCTCAAGAGCGTCGGTCAGCATCACAGACGCTTCATCGCTAGTCTCCGTTCTCCAGTTTCTAGGTCCTCGTGGACACGCTTGCCAGGAGATCACCATGTCCCAAGGCCCAAACTTCCTCCCCAAGTTCCTGTTCGTCAGTAACCTCCTGAAGGCCATGAAGATCAGGGAACGTGTCCCCACCGACGTGGTGAAGCCATCAGCCAGCAACGGAGTCATCCACCACTTGCGCTCCATGCACCGGCACACGGTGGAGATGATCCGCATGGGCCACTTTCCGCAGGCTTTCCGCGAGGTGGTGCAGACCGCTGTGCTGGACCGGCCCATGCAGACCTCCCTGGAACTGGAGAAGAGGCTAAACTGGTGTCGGGAGGTCAAGAAGCTGGTGCCTCTGCGGACCAACGGTACGGCCGCCGCCGCCTCTCCTCACAGCTGAGTTCGGCCGGGGCGTCCGTCAGGGAGTAATCGCCAGGTTGTGTCTTGCCCACTGTGTTTTCATCAGGCTACACCCGGGCAATGCTGTAGACTGGAGTCTTTATGTACCTCTTTAGGCTGGGTAACTTTATGCTAAGTGAGAAGAATAGTCATCCATCCATCCATCCTTCCATCCGTCCGTCCATCCATCCATCCATCCATCCATCTCCTAACACAGTTATTTTGTCATGGTCATTGGGACTTGTTTTATAGACTTGTTACATTCTCAGTTTTCTTTTTTATGGGTTTTATAAGGGTTGAAAAATAACTATGGCTATGTACGGCAAGTGTTGTAAATATATGTTGACTTTGATTTTTGGTCATGTTGCCCATTTCTGAATTGGTTGCCCAGAACCCTTTTCTTTTTTGCATTGCCGTGATTTGGATGCAGCTGAAGAAATTACCCGTCTGTGGCTGTAACCCTTGGGGTGCCGCTTTGCTCGTAGTGTGGATTCGGTATCAGTCAGTAAGCGTATCTCATTTTATTGGGGCGGGTTTTTACAAGAATCAGTCGCTAGGCCGTCAGTGGCGATACAGTGATTACGTATCCCATTGATGGATAAATCGGAACCAGGGCTGGTCAGACTTTCCCCGGCATTGCCTGTGCTGTGCTACTTTGCAGCTTCTGAGCCTCGAGTTTGACTGCTTACCGTAATTATTGTAGTATAGCGTCAGCACTTTACTGTTATTCCTCACGGGCCAATCCAGAGTTTGTTTTGACAGTAGTGGGACATTCACAGGGTGGCATCAGGCTGCGAAGAAGTGACCCCCGCTCGCATCTCAAAGGGCCCCGAGGCTCCCGGCCCGGCTGACTCAGCCCCGTCACCTTACCGAAAAGTTGTCACGGGTCCCAATATCATGTCTTCTGGACGGCTCTCCCTCATTCGTCGGAAAATCCAGAAACGTCATTTCAACCCCCTTCACTCGCCTAAAATGTACTTCAGACGTGCTGTTGACTCACTCATTTCTGCCGAGGTCTTTACCGTACAGAGTTTCTTTCTGTAGTGTGAGAATCAGAATGGCAGCCATTGCATGTCTCATGCGTAATCAGAAGTGAGGGCACTGAATGCTCATCCTAGCCCTCGGTGGGGGGGGGGGGATGTACAGCATGAAACACCCCAGACCCCCTTATCTGAAATCCCATTGTGGGAGTGTGTCTGAGCAGAGCTGATGGAAAACACTCATGTTCTTGGATAACGTGAGAAAAAAAAAAAAAAACAAGCGACAACTTGTTTGATTACCAGAATATGAGTTGTGAAGTACCGTTTTCCTGACTGTGTTCTTTTTTTGTTTTGTTTTTTGTTTCAAATCTTCCCATGAAGGGACGTGCCAGTAAAAGGCAGAGGGGCGTTTCATACATTTAGTAAAATTTGAAAGAAGAAAAAAAAATATCCGGGATATGACTTGATTTCCTGAGCCCTGAGTGTGGAATTTCCTCTTTGGTGACAAGAGACCCTGGCATGTCACGCTGTGTGTCGTCCTGTGTCATCACCCCAGCCTCAACTCTGACACGACCTCGCTGACTAATAGGAACCATCATCCCTGCACCGCGAGACATAAGGAAGTAAATCTGAGACAGGCAGAGTTTTACATTCAATCCTGGTAGCGGGCCTGACATCGGTGACACGCTTAATCATATCTGCGAGTATCTGGGTACGTCAAAAAGTGGGTTTTTCCAGCGTGTGTCATATTGTATGTTCCTTTCGCCCTCCGGTCCTCTCAGTGGACCATTCAGATCACCATGGCTTCTTCAGCAGAAGCTGGACTTTGAAAACCATCTACAGGACAAATTCCACATGTCTTTTAGCATGTAGAGTTCGGGAGGTGTGGGGGGGTTTAGCACCAGCTCCAGCACTGCCTGTGTTCCGCAGTGACGCTCAGGCTGCCCTGTCATTGTTTTCAGGACAGTGGAAGGTTCCTTGAACTCATGGAAGCGCTTTTTCTTCGTCATACCTTTCAGGTTTCGGTAGGCTGTGCATCTTCTTTACATATTTGCATGGCGTGCAGTGCAGCTAAATGACAGGGCGAAGTGTTTTTTTTTTTCCGTGTTTCTTGTTACTTGAGGTTGGAAATCTTTCTTCTCTTCTTCTCTTTGCTTGTCTCATTCTTCACGCCTTTCCATCTTCCTCGCCAAATGGTATGATTAGCTTCATCTAAATCTAATGAAGTTTCGGCATTTGCTTGTACAATTGGACATTTAAAAAAAAATATATATATGTAGTTGGTGAAAGGTTATTTGATTTTAGGTAACCCCCCCCCCCCTATTGTTGTTGTTCTTGTCTTCTCACTTTTTCCATTCGCCCCTAGAATGAGCAGCTGGGCGTGGCTTCCAGGGTCCTGCCCCCTCACAACAGGAAACATTAATTGGGGGTGCTTTCCCCACTCCCCTAACATCTGCCTCTGGCAGTGACAGGTGTATCCCCCCCCTCCCCTCACAGCTTCAGGGCACAAGGAGCTTCTGCCCCTCTTCATGCAGAAGTGCGGGGTGGAAGAGCTCGCTGTGATTTTAAAAAAGAAAAAAGGGCTCTGAGAGAATTGCAGGGAAAATAAGCATTCCACCCGGGCCAAGCCCGGCCCCTTTGGGAAAGTCCAGCACTAGTGCATTGCTCTTCTGTCTCCGGGGAGACCAGGGGAAGTAAAGGTAGAGTGGCGGCCACCCAGTTATTAGTCAGAGAACCGCAACAGGGAAATTCCTCTGTTTCATACCCTACTAGCTGTGTAAAAAAAAAAGCAAAAGAGTGAAGTACACTTAGATAATGTTTGATGAGATGGTGCTTGTTTTAGGTCATGGAGCTTTAGATCTTGTTTTGTTTCTTCATTTTTATCTCTCTTTGTTGGGCTTTATGTTCCGTTTGCAGCTTGCCTGTGCTTTTACTGTGCGTCAGGACGCCTAATCGGGCACGTAGTATGCGCCTGTCTCAGGCTGGCAGCATCTGGACGGGCAGGATTCTGTAAATAATCGCGTACAGTCAGACCTCCGTCATTGCTAAGGGCGGTGCAGGGCCCCTCCCATATCTCTTACGGCATGTTCTATAGGATTGTTGACTGTACTAGTTGAGCTATAGTTTTTTTTTTTTTTTTTTTCTTTTGCTGATTAAGTGCCTCATGGTCGGATTTTACGGCTGTTACTTAAACAGCTGATACGGCTTTCTGGAAATTCCCCGCCCTTCTCCTGATTGACACTGTGCTCCCCGCTGTCTTTTGACGGAACAAGAGGCTGGGAATAATGTTGGGGGCTGCCCTGCCCAGCACCCAAACCCCACCCCCCCAGCTCTGTCATTATGTGCCGTTATGGTATGGCTGCTTTTTCTAGAACTTTGGAAACTCAAAAGGCTGTTTTGCCACTGTCTGGTTGCAGGGGATGGGAACTGTCTTCTTCACGCTGCCTCCCAGTATATGTTGGGGGTCCAGGACACGGACTTGGTTCTGCGCAAGGCCCTCTATGGCGCCCTGAAGGAGACGGACACCCGGATATTCCGTCTGCGATTCCAGACAGAGTTGCTCCATTCCCAAGGCTTCACCCAGACGGGCCTTCGCTACAACACACTAGTGAGTCCCTGTGGGAGACCCCGCCGATTTCCTCGTCTCCCTGGTCCTGCTTGGGCCTGTGTGCTGAAGCCTCTGCTTGCACCTTCCCATCCCCATCTAGAACTGGGAGGAGGAGTGGGAGAAAGTGGTGGAGATGGCCTCCTTGGAGACGAATCCTCACGGACTGCAGTACGGCTCCCTGGAGGACATTCACATCTTCGTGCTCTGCAACATTCTTCGCCGGCCGATCATCGTCATCGCAGGTACCACCCGGCCCGGGTCGGCAAAACTCTGACGAGGCGGTCTGACTCTCGGGCGCCTGTCCTGTTTGCTGAAAGGCATCCTGTTGCCCTCTACAGATCAGGTGGTCAGAAGCATGAAGTCGGGCACCTCCTTCTCCCCCCTGAACGTGGGAGGCATTTATCTCCCATTGCACTGGCCCCCGGGGGAGTGCTACAAGTATCCCATAGTGCTCGGCTATGACTCCCAGCACTTTGCACCACTCATAACAGTCCAGGACAGCGGTCCAGGTGGGTACAGCCCATGCTGCTGGGGAACTCATTGCTGGTGGTGAGTACCAGCATTCCAGATACTTTGACCCACGCCGCTCCTCCTTCCGCAGAGATCCGAGCCGTCCCGCTGTGCCACCTGGGCAGGGGGGCCTTCGAGGAGCTTAAGGTTCACTTCCTCATGGAGAAGGAGCAGCCACAGAAAGACAAGCTCCTGAAAGACTACCTGATACTGGTCGACATCCCAGTGAACGGTCCCAGTCCGGGAACGACGCACATGATCAATGCTGCCAGGTACGCTCCCTTTCACGGGGACCCGCGGTTTGAAGGGTCTTTCGGCCCGGTTCCCAAGGCTCCACACCTGAATTTCCTTCCATGGAACCTGTGAGGGCTGAGGGTCCATGCTCAGATCTAGTAATTCTTACTGACCTGTAGTTGGTTTCTCGTAACACTGCAGAGTGCGTGACAGGGGCCGTCTGTCTTATGCTGACAGTGTGGTTCGCTGGTCTCCGCAGGTTAGATGAGAGCAACCTTCCTGAAGATATGAACCTGATGGAGGATTACCTGCAACTGGTCAACCACGAGTATAAGTGCTGGCAGGGGGACCAGGAAGTGCCGTGGGACGTGCGGCCGCAGCAGGACACCCGGTTCTCCGTCTCGCAGCTGTCGCTCATCGAGATCCGCTGTGCCACGCCCCGGTGTACCTTCTACATCTCCGTGGACACGCAGCCTCACTGCCACGAGTGCTTTGAGAAGCGGCGCGCTGAGCGGGCTCACGAGGTGCCCCGGGCCACGCCGCCTGCACCACACGCGCCCACTTCCCATTCGCCGCCTGCCGTGGCACCCAGCCCCCGCTCGGCCCCGCCCACCGCACCCAGCCTCAGCCTGTACAGCGAGACGCATGCCATGAAGTGCAAGACGCCAGGCTGCCTCTTCACGCTGAGCGTGGAACACGACGGCCTGTGCGAACACTGCCACAGTGCCCTGCGAGCTGGCCGCCGCACCGTTTCTGACCGCTGCTCCCGCTGCCAGCAGGAGGCCTTCCGGACACCCGACGGCTTGTGCGCCACCTGTCTGCAGAGGGCGGCCAAGGAGAGGGCTGAGCCTCAGCCACAGGTGCCTGGGCCCGAGCGCCCCCCGGTGGACTGGCCGCCACTAGCTAACACGAACGAAACAGTGGTACCCAGGATCCAGAGGGAGGCTCCCCCTGTTGGCCGAAAGTGCAAGAGGCAGGACTGTCCCTTTTTCGGTACGCCCGAACAATTGGGCTTCTGTTCCATTTGCTACGAGGATTATCAGATCAATCGTGAGTACCATCCAGTCATCATTATCACTCTAAAATTAAAATTTATCTGTGACGGTAGAAAGGGCCGGTTAATAGGACTGGATTCTGACATGATTTGAGGGTTGCTGGGGGAATTGGGTGTATTGGTGAATAACCAGAGGCTGTGGAGTGGAGGTAACTGTTCCACTCTGCCTTGTGTTAGGGTCCGGCCCTGCGCCTGCAGCCTCGAGACCATCACACCCACCTACACGCGCCTGTCTGGAAGCGGGCCTGAAGAACTCCTCCCACTGCCGTGGACCTTCCTGCGGAGCTCCGGGCCGCACTGCCTATGAAGGATACTGCAAGAAGTGCTTTGTCCAAGAGCAGAGCGTCCGGCTAGGGCAGGCCGGCACCCGGGTGTCCCAGTCACCTCCACTGGCCATGGTGAGTGCTCTCCTTGCAGTACACCCTCCCATCCATCAGGAGTCACTACATTTTTCAGCCTCACTTCACACAGTGTCATTGCTGCACCTCTTTTGCTATGGCTAAAGCTGGCTTCTCATTTATGGTCCTTAGTGAGACTCCACACCATTTTTGTGTTCCTGTTCATGCCGTGTTGGTGCTATGTCCTGACTGACAGAGCCCCCTTGCTCGTTGTAGAGAGCCGCGCAGCCCAGAGCGACCCTGAAGCCGGCCGAGTGCCAGGCCCGCGGCCGCTGGGAGGGCCACCGGGGCCACGGACACGAGGAAGTCGCTAAGCAGCGTTGTCGGACGCAGTGGTGCGGGCACTACGCCAACCAGGAGAAGGACGGCTACTGTAACGAGTGCAGCTTCTTCATACAGAACGCCCGGGGCCCTGAGGGCTTCCGCCGCGTCCAGGACAGTCGGTCCACACGCTAATGCTTCCCAACAGCCTCGATCCTCATGGGGCTGTGTGGGTGCTGAGTCCTTAGCGTCCGTCTCCCGTGCTCTGCACCACGGACGGTTATGACTTCTGTAAAAATACATCACATCGTGACCAAAGTTCACTTTTCACCAGTGGAAAAGGTGTTTCCAGTGCCAAAACCAGGGGTCCTTTGTCCGGGTGGTCCAAGGCAGAGGCCGCTCTGTCCGGGGTCCGCTGACATCCCGCCAAGGAGCATGGAAGGGACCAGCAGCCGGACTGTCTCCTCTAGTTAGGACGATGGTGCTAACCTCGCTAAAACACTCACGCTCAACATGGAACCTGCCATGCCAGGATCTAGGAACCATAGAGTCACACCGCTGTTGCTGTCCTCGTGGCTATCCGCTAACCCCAACCCGCAGCGCTTGAAGTCCGTATGTTTCCCTTCGCAGCTGTGTGTGCGGTCATTGACCCAGCTGTGAAACTCATTAGCCAATGGGCTGGTCTGTTAGCCAGTGGGCTGGTATGTTAACTCACGGTCACCCAACAAGCCTTTTCAGTGCCGATCGGAAAAGTAAGCATTCGGCGACATGCTAGAGACCATGTATGTGGCGACGTCCCGTCTTGACAAGTAGGAAAATGGGAAAGATTACACCTTTTAGATGGAATCTATAAAATACCATTTAAAATGCCATCATTTTTATGTTCAGACTGTAATTATTCCCATCGTCATATCATCTTGATTGCATTTAGGGAATTGCCCATATAGGAATAAAACTCCCTTTGTCCAAAAAAGGACAATCCCTGGTAAAATCCCCGGAGTATTTGATACTGTATTTATGCAGGAGAGAGAGTGAGCTCGCTCGTTTGGAAGGGAAAACACACCTGATATTTAGATGTCTGGCTCCTCCCCTCTCCACCTTTCTGTCACCACCTTTGTTTCCGCTTTGATTTGGCTCATACGTCTCCACTTCCTTCCGTTTCACACTCTTAAAAATGCACATTCTTCTTTTTCCATTTTTATTTCTGCTATGGCCATGTACATGTTTTTTTTTTTTTTTTTTTTTATAAGTTGCACTTCCTGAGGCGACACCAAGCATATCTGCGACGATTTGTGCATTTATGGGTGATCATAGGCAGTTTTAGGCAAGTTTGTGTAAAGTAAGTTATCTGGAGAAAAAAAAAGAACCTTGTTGTTGGCCTTGTCCAGTTTTGTTGTGTAGTGGGGTGATTAACTTGATGGAAGCCTGTATACAGAATTACACACGGGGGCTGTCCTCCATCTTGTACAGATGTTTAAGACCTTTCTGTGTCCTGGGTGTGAATGCAGTTCATCCGATTGCAATATTGCACAGCTCTGATATAAGCTGTTCTGGAATCTTGGGTTGGTACCGGGATGGAACTCAGCATAACATTCCACGAATAGACAAAATTAGAAGAGCAGTCATTTCCTTACAATGTATTTTAATTGTATTGTTGGAAGAACTGTTTTTTTTGTTTGTTTTTTGGTATTTATTCATTTAAAAAAATTAGTAATTCGCCACTTTATTTATATAATCTCAAATAAATTATTTTTAATAATACGTGTGCGATTCGTTGATCATTGTTTCGATCTCACCTGTTTGGAAAAATGTGAGCGGTGCGCTTTCCTGTTGCGCACCGTGGCCGTTTCCATGGGAACGGCTTCTGCGTCGGTGCGGGCGCCACCTGGTGGCGTGCCAGAGATGGCTTATCAAAGAAACTTCACAAGTGAGAGATGGGGCTGGTTTTTTTCTATCGGTGCCTATAATACCAGGGATCTCTTGGCCTCCCCTGTTGTTAAACTGTAAAATGATATGTATTATTTACTAAGTAAGATTAAGGTGAGCTTGTGGTCTTATGGTTATAATTGCTGTACTACAAGAACCTCACTTCCTGTATCTGAGACATGGTTCTTGTTTTACACGGGTGTGATACAATAATTGTATGTAACTGTAAAATGTGCTGAATGTATCTCAACAAGCCCATTAAAACAGCTTGTGTGCTTCAGAGCAGTGGTAATTTTAAACCGACTGTTTATGTGAGTTTCGCTGGATGTTGCCAACCCTGTCATGCAGAAGCATTGGCCTTAAACTTATGTTTTAATTGGAAGTGACTTGCAGGTAAGTGGTTTTAATGCCACATTACAATAGAGCAACTTATAAGTATCATGGACGATTTTGTTTTTTAACTTCTGGCGCCGATTTCTAGAATTTTGACTGGCTAAAAGGTTTTGAAATTGCAAAGTTCTATCGGACTTCAAAAGCTCCTTGGGCAGCCTCGGCCAATGAGCTACTTTCATCGGTCAGCTGACCTCAAAAGGCAGTCTGTGATTGGCTGGAAGCGAGGGCAATGCATCATTCTGAGCATAGTCTCTTCTTCTAACAACATGCATTTCTTGTTAAAGGAAACTGTGTTCAAAGTAGGTCACCAGGGTTGTCGCGGCTAAGGGCTTGTTTTAGGGTTTATATGTGCTCGTTTTGAGAGCCGGTACCGCGGCAGAATTCCCACTCCTTTTTTTAGTAAAATGACAGACAGGTAAGCCCCTTTCAGCAAGAGTGGGCTATGCCTTTTTTATTTTTTTATTTTTTTTTTGTGGGACATTTTTGACATTTTCACCTCTACTTTTTTTGCATTTTTTTTTTGCCTCCCCTGCGATGTAATTCTGAGAGACCGCCCACTCCTTCAGCTCCACTGCCCACGGACCCAGTTCTCACCCAAAAAAAGCCCTTTTTGACATGAGGCAACCCCCTCCCCTCCCCTCCCCACCCCCCACCATCTCTGAATCACACATAAAGGAGGAAACTTTTCCTGGGCAGCGCCACCGTCTCGAGGGGATATTTGTGGCGGGCTAGTGGTGACATTTGCGCACTGCGGGGGTGCGCCGCTTTTGGTGGGGTTGCGGATCTGGGGTCCTCCCAAAATAGCCACGTCGTCCGCAGTGGTTCTCACAGAAAACGGCCGGCCCTGGTGGTGGACCCCGCGCTCAGGGCAAGAAGAACTGTTACAGACGTCATCCTTTTTTTTTTTTTAATTATTTTTTTATTTTTAAAGCACATACCCTCCAGCCTAGATAGAAATGAGTATAATTAGGGAGTTTTTAAGTTGCGTTGTTGACACATATACGTTAGCGCTATGAGTCACGCTGGCTGGGCTGAACAAATGAAAACCCTCGGCTTTGAAGTGACGTAAAGTGCCAGAGCTTCACATATTAATCAGACTGGTAGCTAATTCCGCCATTCAGGTGCGACTATCACGGTGCTTATAAATTATTACATCAGTGTGAACTCCAAGAGACACAGGAAGCCGGTCATCCCCCCCATGGCCACGGTGGTTTTCAGCAGGTGGCTCACTGAGGATGTTGTGGTCTGTTTTTTTCCACTGTTTTACAACGGTGACACGACTTAACCGGCTCTTTTAATGGCGAGCTACAGCAGGGCGCCGCCTGACCCATGGTTCCTCCATGCAAATGACTGGAACGTGCCCTTTAGCGATAGCCGCTAAGTGTTAGCCATGCTGCATCCCGTTGCTGAAGAAGCAGCAATGCTTCCTCTGTTTCCTCCTGTGTCTAATGTGATGTTGCGGCATTTATCGGTGGTACCGTGGTACCATACCTCCCAGGCCCAGATAACCTGGGTCCTGTAGGTTTTTGCCTGCATTTAGTTTAGATCCCCTCAGTTGGATTAGCACCATGCTATTCCAACTGAGGGTATCTAAACTAAATGCAGGCCAGTTTGTATAGATGACTTTAATGATAAGTTGCATGGGCGTCATGAAAGGGGTGGGGGGGTGACCTTCGACATTCAAGGTTAACACTCCGGGCTGTAAAGTGGTAGGAAGAAAATCCAACAGACAGTCACTCATCCCTCAGTGACGGGTGTTGGAGTCCTCTCACCGTTTCCAGGTACAAGCCTCCCGCCTGCTCTGAAGCCGCCCAGATCTCACTCCATTCAACGGCCTGAATCTTAGAATCGCCTTTCCAGGTATTTCACCGTTGAAGTGAATGTCTGAGGGCTGGAGATGACATTCCCTGTGCTGCTCATCAGACCATTCCAGGAGCAGACGGTTTGGCTACGGAAGTTCAGCTTTGAGTGTTTTATCGGTCAGCGGTATATGTGCAGAAAAATAAAATGGACACATTGTCAAAGTTTTTAAGGTAATTTAAGGCTGGGAAATTGTCATCTATAATCGGCTGAAAACTATCATGATGAAGAGGGCAGATAAGATGCAGATAAGAGGCTTTGACAAAGGTGCTTTCCATCACCAGCTGCTCCAGTGAGACACTCAGATCAAAGGCCGCACATTAAAAGACTCCAGCTAGTAGCTGCCCATTTATGTTGAAAAGCTCTTTTGTAAAAACTGACATTTGCAAATTAACTCTGGTTTAGGTGCAATGTGACCA
The DNA here is from genome assembly GCA_026779605.1 of Mormyrus hasselquistii. Lineage (NCBI taxonomy): Eukaryota > Metazoa > Chordata > Actinopteri > Osteoglossiformes > Mormyridae > Mormyrus > Mormyrus hasselquistii. The sequence continues at coordinate 2,615,310 of JAODKE010000068.1, forward strand.
AGGTAAGGTTACACAATTGACATACAGGGATAGCATATTTATGCAGGAAAATGTATGAATTCGTTCCATGTTGGCAATGAAAATGTTAAAGATTCAGTAAAAATTCTAGTCTGACTGGGAAATTATGTACAGGATATGTTCTACAAATCAGCCTGTATGTATCTATTCTGCATGACAATAATACCTCACACTGATACAATTATTAAGAAATTCTAGTAATTATTTATTAATGTCAGTATGAAAGTATCATATCTAATTTTGATTATTTTGGCAATATAATTTTCAGTATCCAAATGCTTATACAGTGCAACATTTTTAGAGTATGTTCATATGAAGTATTTTTGGCCTAATTGCTGATCACAATAATAACTCAATTACCTCTGTAAGAGAGCACCCATCCATCCATCCATTCACCTATCAGTCCATCCTTCCATCCATCCATCCATTTATCTATCCGTCCATCCTTCCATCCATTCAATCATCCTTCTACTGCTTCTCACAGGACCACTGGAGAACACAACTGGTGGCGACAGTTTAATATGCTTCTGTCATCATTCCAGAAAGAGAACCATGTTCTGCCTGGTCTCTCATTCTGGAGAAACAAATGCCTTCATTGACGGTTTTGTAGAAATTTTAGAATGAATTGGTGGAGTATTCAGTTGCCACAAATAAAATCCATCACTTCTGAAAGGGGAAGCTGGCTAAAACGTGTTTTTTTCTTGTCTATAAGCATTTTATTTCGCAGTGGGTCAAAGTTCCTGTTCTTTTTTTAACGTTAGGGATTTCCACCTAGCAGGACATCAGATCTGCCTGGCAATAGCGAAGATTGTTCTGATGATTACATAACGCTATCACATATGAACAAAGTGACACCTGCCTTAACCGTGTCCCTATATTTTATGTATGATTTGATGAAATACAAAAGATTTCAAGTTGACAGCCAGCGAAATTGTACTAAATGACAAATGCATCACACAATATGGGCTGGGTAGATCCTCAACATATAAATACGTGCCATATTTTAAAAACAGGTACAGAAAACCAGCTGAGAGAACTGAAACTGTTTTATTGGAATAGTTCCGCTCACTGGGCTCAGTGGCTGTGGTCCGTGTAGGTCTTTACAGTAACACTTTGCAGGTTCCTGTAGCATCTACAATAGAGCACTTTTTAGTATGGACCGTGGTGACTGCCTTGCAGGATGTACTCCACTCACAAAACTAGTTTGCTAAGGGATAGAAACCATGATGATCCACTTTCCATACACTTTCCATATTATACAATTATAATACAGACTTGCAAAAGACCATTGACAATAAAATCAAATTGAATAGAATTCAACAATAAAGTGAGTCAAGAAGTGTACAATCCAAATAGTAATAGTTGGGTAAAACTGACTAGTAAACGGAGGCTGTTAAATGACAACTAGGTCAGGCTTTCAAAGCACCTACAGGCTCTCATTCTTAGACTGGGACGTTTCAGATAATGAGCTGTCAGTAGACTGAGGGAAATGTCTCAACATTCCAAAAAGCTTTCAAGAACATTGGAAACCACCTTAGCTTCAAATCCTGGGGTCAGCGCCCCTCCATACGCTAAGCTCGCAGGCAGCTGACAGAGCTTCTGCGGAAGGGAGGAACAAGGCAGCGAGAGAGGTGCAAAACGAGAATATTTTCAAATGCCGCGTTTCAGAACCGTGGTACACATTTTAGACACATTTTATAAATGAGGTTGCCTCCCCAGTCCACCGACTCTGATTCTTATCAGAGGTGACATTTCAAAGAGCAAAACCGAAAGCCTGTCACGTGCGTATGAGACAGAGGAAGGTCAGAAAGGGCATATGGACAATTTGCATGTCGGTATTCAAATAATAGCCAGCTGTCAGTCAGAACCCTGCACTGACTCATTTTTGAAAATGTATATGCGGGATAGATCCCGTAAATCTAATCCACTTTCTTGCTCGGCGTGCCCCGAAAATTTGTACAGCGGGGGGGTTGTCCCTCGTTGAAGGGCACACGAGATATCCCGCCCGCAGAAAGGTCTTCTGTGACCCAAGAGGCGGCCCCCCTGCTGGCAGCGGCCCAGGCAGGTACGGCACTCCCAGACCCTCCCTGTCTCACCCGTGCACGTAAGTGAATGTAAAAGTCACAGGAATTCTTACAGGTTTTTGCATTAAAACTCCAAAGTAGTAAAGTACCAAGGCAGTGAGGCTGTCCCATTTCGGAGTTTTCACTGCACGGACTCCACCGTGTTTCCATAGCTGATGTCATGCGGCCAGGCACTGTTTTGAATAGTTTCGTTTTATTCGCGTTTCAGGTCGTGACATAAACAAATTGAATATGTTAAAGTGTGACATGCATGAATCACAAAATGGTATTACCAAATAATAAAAAAATAGTATGAGTAATTAGTTACTGGCAGTCGCATTTTCCACGTGTGGTGTCCACATTTCTATTTAATACGTAGAGTAGTAACCTGCGTTCTTGACAAACTTTCAGGGGAAATTACTATAGGAGATGTGTAGAGAGGTTTTTTTTTTTGAAGACGAGTTTCAAACTCAGAGAACACCAAATGACATATAGAATTGGAAATGTAATAGGTTACTGTGCAGTTACATGCAAAAAGAGAAAAGTGTGCTGCGGCTGGATGGAAACATGGCGGCGCTCCTCTGACGCCGCACGTCGCCATAGTGAAGACGCAAATATTCGCATATCATGCGTACTATTTAAAAGGTCGCATTTCACCCAGGTCAGCCGCCTGTTCATGACATCAGTTTTTGGGGGGCTTTTAATCAGTCCATTTGGACTGAACTGCGTTTAACTGGAATTCATTTGCCTAATGTGGACATGCTAAACTGTAAATGTAATGTCATTTATATAAACGCACTCTAAGATTTAAAGCTCTCTTTGGATGTAGTCCAAAACCTACCTTAGCTACCACATCGATGTGCCCACACGTCCACTTTTTCTCGAAATTAATAACGGTATATACATGGGTCTTGATACCTAATTCAGCTGCAAACGGTAGTTATATTTAGTCATGTAATACAAAACCATGCGTCTTGTATAAGATAAATCTTCGTTTATTGCGGCATGAATTGTTTATTGAAACATACTCTCATATTTGAATTTGGTCCTCATTATCCAGAAACTTTATCAAGCGACTTAGAAGTTTGCAGAATATTGTAACTAGGTTACTTCCGGGTTCATCATATTTGTGCAACGACTGCCACCTAGCGGATGTAACAAGCAGACACGCTACCGACCGGCGGAAGCTGAAGTAACGGACCTTGTCTTGCTCACGCGCTGGTACTGATCGACACACCGTCTTGTCTGTTATGAAGCGTATGCCACCGTTTTTTGTCAGTAACACTGCATATTCTCTGATGCACTGGGCGACTTTCTTCTTGGAAACCATGGGTGCTGGCATTCATGTGGGTGTGACTTTGTCACGTGCCCCCTAGCTAAGCATTGTTGCAGACCAAGTACATCCCTTCATGGCTACGCTATTCCCCGATGGCAGTGGCCTCTTTCAGCAGGATAATGCGCCCAGTCACACTGCAAAAAATGTTCAGGAACGGTCTGAGGAACATGAAAAAGAGTTTGTGGTGTTAACTTGGCCTCTAAATTCCCCAGATCTCAATCCGATCGAGCGTCTGTGGGATGTGCTGGACAAACAAGTTCGATCCATCTAGGCCCCACCTCACCCCTTACAGACGTAAAGGATCGCTGCTGACGCCTTGGTGTCTTGGATGCTTCTGTATTCATGTGTTAGTAGCAATTTATTTGTACATTTTCTTTCTGTGCATATTTGCCTGCGTGCCCGTACATAGCAGATTGCATTTTGTGTGTGCATGCATGCGTGCATCTGTGTTTGTTTGCAGCACTATCTATTGTGTGTGTATGCATGTGTGTGTGTATGGATGTGTGCAAGTAAGCAGTAATATGTATTTTGTGTGTTTGTGTATCCATTGTAAGTGGCAGTATACAGTTTGCACTTGCACGTTTAGTTACTCCTGTATATGCATTTATAGCAATATATATTTTGTGTGGACACTTGTCTACACGCATGCATGCATTTTTAGCAGCATTCCCTGTGTGTATATGTTTGTGCTTGTGTATGTTCGTTTATTAGTGTGTATTTTGTGGGAGGAGAGCATCCATACAAGTAGCAGTATGTGCAGTCATGGCCATAAATGTTGACATCCCTGTACTCCCTTCAGAAAATGCACCACTGCTCCCAGTAAACTGTCGCAATTACGAGTATCGACGTGTCCATGTTCTTTTGTCTTTTGTTTGAAATGGAACGACGCAGTAAAGTGGTGAAAAAAGCCACAGGTACTTCCAGAAGTATACTGGCTTCCTCGGGTAAGTTTTCTCAAACCCCATTCTGGCTTTGTCACCTCTCTGCGTCAGCAGTGGTATCGTGTGTGGCTGCGTCAGCATGCGTGGTTCTAGAAGCACGTCTGCGTGTGTGAGCAGCGGTATGTTGTGCATGTGCACTCGTTTGCTTATGTGAAAGAAGGCAGTATTTCGAGCGTGTACGTGAATTTGTGTGCGAGTGTATCTGCATGTCCCTGTATGTACAGGCATGTCAATGTGACTGTTTGTCCATGTATCTCTGCTTGTGCTTTGTGTGATTTTACAGTAAAACATAGCAGTACTTTCTAGCGTCTGTTTAATGAATAGCATCTTTTTTCCCCTCAGTATAAGGGAAAAAAAAAACCTCAAAAATATATTAATTTTATTTCCAGCTGTCATTGTGTCAAAACAGGGCCCATTCTCATTCTCGCCATCCGCTGGAACATTATCACTCACTTTATGCTTGAGGTAAAACATCCAGATTTGCATGCAAAATTAAGATGGTCTCAAAATGCACTTTATTGAGAAAGGTCTAATGGAGCTTAAAATGCATGTCGCTTAGTGTGGCAAAGCAGGGAATCTCTAATGGTGGTTAAAGGTGACTGCTGCATTCTCAGTGTAACAAAACTCCATGTCTGGATAATTTTTATTATATAAGCATTAAGATCCCCATGAAGGAGTAAGGCACATTTATGAATATTCAAACAAAAAAGTTACAGGAATACATGATTATAATGAATGATAATGGAAAGATGTGAACTGACAAAACATCCATTTGAATAAACCAGTTTTACAATGAGTGCAAACAGTGTAGTAGAGAATACAGCACAACTTCAAAAATAAGAGGCAACATTGCTTATTTGTAATATTTCAGATTCAATTAGAGAAAAAGAGTAAAAGATCCCAACCACAGTAATAATAGATGATTTTCGCAAAGACATTCAAAACCCTGTCCTCAGGAAAACTCAAGCACAGGATGACATTGGGGCATTTTTTTGGGAAAAATTCTTCAAGATTAAGAGCACTTAACGTTCCCAAAGGTCCTACTCTATCAGAAATACACACCTTTCAGGGAGGAGGAGCCAGTAAAACAGTAAGGAAGTATTCAAATATGTTACTATTTACACTGTTACAGGCCCTTGGCCCACTCCGGCAGGCAGAGCGGCACCAATAAAGCTAAACAGCAGTAATTCCTGCTCGATCGTTTCCTAGGCAGTGGATGTGAGGGAATATCGGAAGCATGAAAGGGGTTTCCTGCGTCCCCGCTCCCCGTCACCGCCTCTGCCGGACGCCGCCGAGGCCCCTAGGCGCTGCTGTAGATGTACTTGGTCTTGGACATGCCAGTGATCTCATCCTCATACTGGGGCAGGCAGCAGAAGATCACGCTGCAGCCAATCATGAGCAGCGTGGCGCCCCAGCCGAAGCCGTACGCCCACGTGTAGAAGTAGTGGCCCTCGTAGATCTGCTCGTTGAACTTGACCGGGTAGATGATGAGCGCGATGATCTGGAGAATCACTGCGCGGGGAGAGAGAGGAGGGAGATGCAACACCGCGCTGCTTCAAACATGAGCTGCAGTGTGGCGGCCATTTTGGCCATGAGGCCGCTTATGAGAGCTACTGCCGGGGACCTCCTTCGAATACGTCAGGACCAGGGCCACGTGATAGCACACTGCAACGTCATCGGTGTAAGGACCCGCTGGATTTTTATTAAATTCGGTCTGGAAGTGATTTGTACTGAATTGGCGGTGAAGAAAGGAACAGCTCAGCAGCCATGACGTCTTAAAGGAGGAGATATTGTGGATGAACAAGGTAAACGGATGGCGGTGGTTTGGCGGTACTTTCTGCAGTTTAAAGTCCGACACATTTATTAAACATAAGGGTACGACGAAGTTATACAGATTACTAACTTTTGGACATCACAATACACAATCTCATTAATATTTTAGGCGTACTGCTAACCTGCTTACCAAATTACGGGCGTCAGTAAACGGCTATAGCATCGAAAACCCGGCGCCCGGACAAATGTCTACGCCCGTCATCTAAAGGCGTGGTGATTATTACCCTATAATGCCGATATGTGATATCATGCAGCGCGAGTCAAGGACCAAACCCCGCATGCATGTCAAGGCTGGTTTTCAGAGGCGCTGGGAAAATAGCAGTGTAGCTGGCCTCCCTGCTACCCCGAGCTACGGCGTCCCGTCAAGCCCCATCTGCAGATCTCAAAGATGACTTCTGAAAGGTATTTGCATCTTGTACCTTACTGGTTTACTCAGGAATAGTGGGATTTAAATGTCCTGCAGGTAAAACGTCCAGAAAACTGAGAACAGCGGCATCATCGCACTAGAGAAAGAGCAGCTCGGCCGCAGCCCTGTATCAGGCTGTGAATCAAGCTGGCAGGTGTGGACGTGTTTAAAAAAGCGCAGCGCCGAACGAAACTGGGAGGGCAGCAGACAGCACATCGCCACCTCATGACCGGGGCCTGGGTACGCAGCGACTGGGATCACTAATGGTGAGGTTATCCGGATAGAGGTACGGAGTACTAGGGCCAGCTTAGTCGAGCACAGCGTGGCACAATGCAGGGCTTAACGTTTCTATAAAAGGTTCATTATTTTAAGTTACAGGACACTGACATTTTTATGACTCCATGCCTCAGGTAACTACAGGGTAACACTTTGCACGATGGGACACAAATACTCAGTATTAACCGAGTTACAAATTATGAACAAATATAATCGATACTTGACATATACGATGGGTTATGGTTCATTAATGATGAAGGAACATGAGATCAGTATATAACCTAGACTTTGTAGTTAATTAATACATATTTAATAGCAAAATACCACATTATAGTGATTTATCCTCTGCAGTGTCTGTTGAAGACCAGCAGGTGGCGAAACGGCTCAGCATTTCCCTACAACTGGCCAATCCCCGATGACACCTGGCCGGCTCGCCGGGCCACACCCCCGGGGCAGACTCATGCCGGGAGTGGTCGAGGGCGAGGGCGTGTCCGGGAGGGAGTGTTGCCATGGCAAATCGGTTGTATTCTCATGTAAGGGCTGTGCTCAAGCGCCCGTCTGTTACACGGTTCAAAGAGCAAAGTGCCTCAGGCTTTGGCTGGATTGTTTATTTTAAGTTTTCAAAAACAGCCCAGCTGCTGCTCCGCATTATATGCCATAAACAACAGAAAATAGTTTTTAGAAATCAGAATAATGCGAAATTATTATATGTAGGAGCTGAGGACAGTGAGCATTACCTTACTGACTAGTGAAGGATAACCTTTGATGGCCCTCAGTGTAATAATCACGCACACAGAGCGTCAGCCATGTTCCTAGGGATGATTTTTAGTGTTCCGTGGGGAACTCACCTGCGATTATGAGGAAAAGTGCGATAACGGGAAACAAAGTGATGTTGATGGAGCAGCAGAGGGCTGGGCAGGAGATGATGAAGGCCACGATGAGGAGGAGGAGTCCCAGGATCATGAGGGCAGCTACGGCCTGAGCCCAGGCTGTGCAAAGAAACACATCGTTAAAAATAGTCGTCAAAAAAAAAACAATAATTCAATGGCCTGTATGCTTTGTTACAATTCCACTGAAAGATCACAATGTGATTGAGACACTGAATCACGTTCTCAGGTATGAATACGCTTATGACACAATGACAAATCATTAATTCTGGGCTCCCATTCCAGCACCTCCATCTACCTGTTGCAGAGCTGATGAATGAATGAGCCCTTCCAGGGTAAAATACCTTTGGGTGGAGCATGCTCCCTGCACTCTGGGTTTACCTCAGTGAATTCCAGATGAAACAGTTGGAAATCTGTCTCAATTTACAAGAACACCCTTAACAAAATATGTCGAGTGAGACGGACCCACCCACATGAGAATTAGGCAAAAGATTCAACCAAAAAAAACACTTTCACCGTAATATGACCTAACAGTGGGTGAAAACCCAAAGTGAGCCAGTCTCTCCCCATGTAGGACGGGCCAAACATTGGCTACAGTCCATCGCAAACCCATCTTTGGAAATAAACTCGGGGCGGTCCCGGGTTCACGGCCGAGGCTGGGAGGCCAGTGGCAGTTTCTCATTATCACCGGTATCACGGACCTTCACTGTCACTTCACAGGCCACACCCTGGGTAATTAAGCGCAGTGTCACACACCCAGCCCATGAACACACAGGCAGGCTGGAACTCGCCCGAGGGAGGGGTCATGTTGAACAAGCCGGCTCCCGTCGCCTGCTTCAACCCGAGCGATCGCTCGCTGAAGGCCCAAAAAAAAAGGCCAAGTCAAAGACTCCAGGGTCCCGTTTGGCAAAGTGTAGTGCGCAGGTCCTGCCCAGCTCCAGCCGGTGGCCTGACAGCAGCAAACAGAAAATGGCAACATCCCCAGGAGAATCGGGGCGCCCTGAAAATAGACGTTTGGGGAAAACGGTACCAAAACATTCTACTACCAATATGCCTGCTGAGACACAAAGCAGACATACTCCAATGTTACGATAACTTACATCAACCAAACCGGTTCACTCACAACTTCAGACTCAGCTTTCAAACACCTGATTGCTTTCCACTCGCTAGTCTGCGTAACTGTTGCCTTTCTACATTTTTTTTTTTTTGTGCCTTTTGGTTCTAAGCAAACCAAAGCAAAGTTGACGAGGATGGCATGTTGTTCAGCGACGCATCTCACGGTCTGGGTGCGGCTCGCCCACAGCCTGACACCTGAGTCAGACATTCTACCTGGATGTGAAACATCCTTCATTTAGCTGGAGGGATGAGTAATGCTGCCTCTGCTGGCCGGCTGCCATGTTCACACTCCCATGGCGAGATCCTGAAGCCTGGCTTCTGCTCAGACTTTACAGGCGGCCGTTTGTGTTTCTTTCTGACGTGCAAAACACAGAACTCCCAGACCAAAGGGGTGCTCTTGCACCACAGGAAGCCTTTGTGTTCTCCATTTACACAGAGCTTGAAGAGAAAGCACTTTAAAAGCACCGATGCCTTCTGGTATCTCAGCTCCTGTAGGTTTTGAGATTTAGTGTCTGTGCCCAAATCCCACTTGCTCCAGAGATCTGCCTGGCCCTGCTTTCTCCAGATGTATAGGTTACTTTGGTTAAAAGTAAATGCTAGTAAGGAGTGAGTTTCCAGCGGACAGTGACTTGCGTGACTGTATGGTGGGGGTAGGAGAGGTGATTTGTGGGGGGGGGGAGGCGGGGTCAGCCAACTGAGGTATTTGAGGGTGCTGGTTCGTGGGCTGAGCCGCTCGGAGAACAATCCCGATGTCAGGGAGCATTCTGCTGCATGCAAACTGAGCAGGAGCGCATGTCACTCATCTACAGCCAAAGTATCACCTCCCGCATCAACGCAAAACGCAGTGCAGGGCTGTAACACTGAGCCACCGGTAATGCAGACCAGGTTAGCAATTTGATGCTTCCCAATTCTGTTTTAACTACAAATATAATTCATAGAAAAGCCTCTAATTAAAACCAGTACAATGTCTCATACCTGTCAAATAAAAAATAACATTGTAACAGGCATCGCGGTGTGAAAACTTTCGAAGGTTAAGCGGGAACTCAGGATGGCCAGCTCCTCCAATGAGAGATGCCACCGCGGCACCTCTCTGGGCGCGACAGTAAGGTGAGCAGGCTTGGCACAAAGCACACGGGTGCGAGTGCACACCCCTGCGGGGCCGTGAGACTGGGACTGACGCATAATTGAACAACCCAGCCGACTGCCGGGCCCTGCTCATTCCGCAGATCCTGCCTTCCACACCCTATTTCCAGCTCTGTTTCTGAGGAAACGTATGATGAGATAAACACCTAAAGTCAGCCGGCTTTGCTGAAACAAGCGTCACATTGTTCCGGAGTGAAACACTCAGAGCAGATGGACTTGGGGCAGATAAGACAGCTGCTGACCTTCACTGGAAGGCTGGGGGGGGGAGAGAGAGACTCACCCCCATGTGAAGCTTTCACAGACATGACTGGGGCTCCCCCCCCTCCATGCAGGTTATGTTTCAGCTCCACGGGATCGACGCAGACCCACATTCCTTCTTCCCAGAGGCGGTCAGTCTGATCGCTCCCTTCCCAGTTACACCAACCACTTTCAAGGGGACTAAATATAGGTGCCACCACATTCTCGGCGCCATGGGGAATCTAGCCACACATTACGCCTTATTAAACACTCAGGAACTTTCTGGTACACCACCAATCATTTCTGAGGGCGATTTTCAGCTTGGTTATCATATATGAATAAAATTTTGCAAATGTATCCGATTCGGACCTTGATGATCCTCAGGCAATGGTGTTACATTCTCTCTGGTGCTTGTTGCAGTTTCCCACGGTCAAAGGCTGTATCAAAATGGAAAATCAACAGCAGGAGATGAAACTGTATCATTAACTTTATAAAGGTCTGCATGTGTCTTTTCTAATGTACCGTTTCTCGAACTTGAACAAATGGCAAATAAAGTCCGATGTCATTTCATTGCCTTTTTTTGCTTTCAAAAAAAAAAAAAAAAAAAAGTCTTCCCTGGATACAAACTATTTTTTTCTTAAATGTTCACTGGGCTCATTGAACAAGTTTAACCAGAAAATTTTCTGAAATATCCAAGTGCCCCAAACACTAAATGTTCTCAAAGCAAGTTCTTCTTTAACTGGGCGTCTCAAACTGACTCAGAAATGAGTCTGCTCTTCATATCAATGCTACAGATCATAACAGTAACCCAGGGACTAAATCTAAGATGCGATAAACAATCCTACATATTTACAATCAAACCCGCCTTGGAGGGAAAGTGAGTACAGAGTACGGTGTCACCTGCAAAGGAGAGAAACTAAAATTGCTAATTGTAAGAGACATTTCAGCTGCCAGTCCTCTCATCACCTTGATATTACTGCCATCAACATGAAGCCCAAACACAGGTGTAACCGCATCCATTCGCAGCCACTTCCGTACGGCTTTTATAATGTACAGCCTGTACGGGGGTGAATTTTGGTGAAAGATGGTACGCCAGACAGAAACGTAACTCCTTGTACATGAGGGAGGAAAGCTTTCGGGAAAATGATAACGTTTAGCAGCTGGTCCACTCCTGCGCTGAAGGGGAAATATCTTCGAGGGTCCGGTGGGCTTCTTAAATATTCATGAAAATGAAATCGGCGCCGCCGAAGCTGTACGCTGCGTGAATGCTAATGTCAGAGTGCATCACAGTGTTAAGCCACGGCAGCTCCGGAGCGGAGGAATCCGGCGCCGTAAAACCGGTTATTCGGCCTGCTCCACTATAATTGTGTAATTGTGAGAAATAATTGATTGTGTTCCATAGTACAAACTATATTAAGAATATGAAAGTACATTTGAGGGACTATACGGGAAAGATGTGCCAATATATATATATAAACTTTAACTTGGGGTTAAAGTTTGTAATATGAGAAGTAATATTTAAAAGTTATTCATGTCAATCAAAGTAAGACTACTACAATTTTCTCATACAAAAGTAAGCGGGATCCATCTACCTTTGGACCGTCATCACTAATTTGAAATTTCTAAAAGTTGAATTAAATTAGATATTTTCTTTGTTTGCAGGCGTGACATGCCAGCTTTGTGTACATGTAGTAAACAGCTACCTAAACTCCTATCATCGATGCTCAGTCTCAGAAGGATTAATACGGTTAACGACGCCAATAGCGACGTTTCAAGGGAGGTACTTCCCAGAAAATGGTTGCGGGAACGGGGCATGTTTCAGCACGTACATTTATGTGCAGTTTTGTCAGAACAACTCTGGGATAGCTTGCAAAAAAAAAACCCTCAAAGTTCGGAGTTATTACCCTTACGTTATAGTAAATGTATAAACACCGTTTACTTTGAAATTCAGGGTGGCATTTTACAAAATAAAGTTTTCCCTCGAGTATCAAGCCACGATAAACATGTAAACATGTAAACATGTATCCGGGACCCATTTTTCGAATTCCTCATTCACCCCCTTAGACCTGCACATATTTGTGTCTCGTGCTGGTGTCCTCAACTATACAACAAATTCATTAGCGGCATCCGGGAATAAGTTATTTTCCATAGTGACACACCGGGTAGCCGACATTTCCATGCTAGGTGATCATACTTCATGTATGCAGGCTGTGATACCTATCAGCCCTGTTACAGTCTCATACTTACAGTACTCCATGAGCGATTTGCAGTCCCAGTTATCATTGCGTCCCCGGCACTGGGTCCACATGCTCGCATAGTGGCTCTGCGCGTTCTCGTCCTCCACCCATCCAGAAGTAGCGGCGATGGCGATAATGTCAAATATAATGGCGAAAAGCAGCAGCAGGGGCAAAATCCACCTGCACCTGGGATAGGCGATCCCGCAGCGGAACATACTGGGCACGGATGAGGGTGACAGACCGGAGCGCACGAAGGAGCCTAAAGCTGCGTGATCCTTTGAAAAGGCGTCAGACTCTGGGCTGTTATACACAAGCGCCCCGCCCGAGCCTGCAATGCACTCAATAAAAGCAGAAACCTGTATGGAAACCTGTCGGGCTGGGCGCTGGGGGATGGGCCAAAGGTTGAAAACGACAAGCGCAGAGCCTGTCCGCGACCGACCCTGCGACGCCCCGATTCGGTTTCAGGTTTCGCACCCTTTCGCTGCCACTTCGCACACAGACCTCCGGATAGCTGCCCAGAAAAACACCGGTACAGGAGTGACCATTCGTAGTTGGACCGGTTTAAGAATGTAATCTAAGTAAATGTAGCAATTATGTATATTAGTGAAAGACCGGGGCTCAGTAGTAAACCACATTTTTCAGTAAAAGCACAACACAACTATTTTCCATGCCATTGCTCATTTTCACAATGATTCTGGTTAATTTGGTTATACCAATTCAAACGTAAGTGCAATAACTTAATATACACTGGGGCACCTTTGACTGATTCGTATTCCAGCGTGCACTCGAAATTAAAGTTATTTGTAAAGTGTTACCAAAATAAATATCATGAAACTTTATAAACACGCCCACCTCGAGGACCTTATTTTTAAAATATCTGCATCTGGAGCATGTTGATAAACGTGGGCATTATATTTCCCAGTCATATCTCCAGTGATGGCAAAAATGTTGTGATTAGTTTTGACCGACGTATTAGATCAAACGCCCAGGGGCTATGAAACTCTAAAATATTAGTACCTGGTCCATTAAACTGTATCGCTGCTGGTCATTATGCCTACTTCAAATATTAATTTTCCTGAATAACAGAAAACAGTTACACCAATCTGCGATGCCATCGATCGATGACAAAACAAACACTGACTAAGAGATACCATTAATCTATTGTTAATATCGTTCTCTGTTAAATATTGGAAAACTAATCTTACTGAATTCCCCAAAATGAGAGAAAGGACGCACAAAGACGCGTTGCAACTACAAATGTGTAACGGTGGATAAAGCAAATCGTTTAAAAATGTTTAGTATTTTTGTTAAGTAAAATGAAAACTACTCTGGTTGCAATGTTAGGTAGTTTCAACAACACATCGTTAGCGCCCCCTATCGTCAATACCAGACAATTACACGTACACAAAGCGTCACACGAATAAAATAAAATATTTAAAGCATCAATGAGCTCATCGTTTTGGTGAACCAGTTTTTTTGCAGACCATACCTTATCTTTGGGGGGAGGGAAAGGGTGAAGTTAACGACTGCACAGAGTCTCCAATACATCTTACAATTCTGACACCAGCACTACCATAGTAAAGAATGAGGTTTAAATACGATGTAACACACATTCAGCACAATTTGTGATTTTAGGCAGATGTCCAGAGGAAATTCCAAGTGAAAATGGTATCTATTTTTTACAGACAATACCTTACAATTTCTCTACTACAAAACGACTGCACAAAAGTTTCGATACGAAATTTTGCTTAGTCAAATGAAGCATTAAAAAAACTGTGTTAGGATTTGCAATTATTGGTAAAACTGGGGAACTGATAAAATATAGTACAAGCAGGTAAACGATCAACACAACCTGTGAAAAGCAAAAGCCTGCAGTGTCGGTGAACAATATTTAAAATGTCGGTTTTGCAACGTAACAACCAGCCGACAATGTATTTGTATCAGTAGGAATTGGATCAAAAAAGCGCCCCAGCCCTATTCAAGTAAAACTACAATTTTACCTGTGCGATGATTGACAATAAACCTGTGACGAGATTTCCCAAACGAGAATCGCGTTTGCTTTTTACGTTATCCGGTTATCCAGATTGCGAGAAGATCCTTTTAAACTATGCGATCTGGGATCAGTTTCGCGATTCCCGCCCCACGTCAATCTTCAGTGGATGTGATGGTGGTGAGCTGATCCCAGATCAGGATTTGTCGAATACAGAATGCAGAGATGAAAATGGTTAATGAAATCATATGGCATGATAGTTATATACCGAGAACAATTAAAGCCATTATTTAATCGGTTATTTAAAGCATAGAAAACAATATACAGCTCGGAGTATGAAAAGTACACAGTACTATGCATGTACATGTAGCACTATATGTATGTACACACACACACACTGTGTATATATATATAAACCATCTTCCTAATATGATAATAATATGCTCTCCTCTCAATGTTGTCGTGCTTGTTCACAGTCTCTTATAATGTTGCAGGTATAACAACATCACGGGAATCAAGCTGTCAGTAAGCGGCGCCTTTGTATGACAATTTCCCTTCAGGCGACCCTTATAAAAGGCGGACGTACAGCTCCATCGGTAAGCCGTGCATGCAGAAGGGTGCGCAACATAACAGCGGCCAAAGTCCGAGCGGCATCCCGGAGCGCCCCAGCCCGGATTCCAAGCCATTTAATCCCTCCGTTCCAGCGAAAAGCTAAAGTCCAGATCCGCAGTTTGCAGATTTCAAATTTCCCAGGCTGAATTAGGGAAATGGCCCGTCCTGATATACAGTTACCCCCGCCACATACTTGCAATTCAGCGTCCAGCACAGGAGATTTCAGAGATTTTACCCAAGCAGCCCGACACCCCGTCTGAGAAACTGGATCCGTCGCTCCAACAAACCTGGACCATTTTTACACCGACTAAATGGGCATTTCCTACTGAACTGACGTGTGATCTTACATCACTGGCCTTGGGATGAATCATCGCTAGAAACAAGGATGCTGCTGGAATAGATGCGTAATCGCACTTGGTTCAAATCAGGTTTCGTATATTTATTTTCACCATGGAAGAAATACTCCGAAAGCTACAAAAAGATGCGTCCGGGAATAAGCACAAAGCCATAAGAGATGCCTGTACTTTAGCTTGTGGTAGGTACTTCGTGCGACACCTGACGGCATTAAAGCGATCCTGACGCGTTGGCGGTCGTACCAGCAGAGTGAACGATTAAATCGCTTATATTAACAGCAAACATCGTCTAAGAGGATGTACTGATTGGGCCTAATATTTTTTTAAGAAGGGGATCCTGCGAGTTGGGTCTGCAGTCGGGCACTTTACTTTTTAACGATGATGATATTTGACGAAAAATGCATCGAAATGCCTCATCTGAAATGTATTGATCGTGTTGACAGTTGTGAAATTTAATACTCATAAGGTAAAAATATATTTAATGTCATTCGGTTACATACGGAACTGTAAAAAAAAACTGAAAGATGCCATCTGTCAGCTGTCTTAAACGTATTGTTAGTGCAAATCTGCAGTATTTTGTGAAAAAAAGTTGCTGTGAACTGCAGTTGAACCATGTAGTTAATATATAAACAAACCGCTGTCCTCGCTACGGATTTGAAGGATTAAATAAAAATATAGGATTGCTTAGTGCAGGTAAATCCCATGTCAGGTTTGTGTTAATAAGCTTATAATAACTGTAATATATAATACATCTAATTTCTCAGCAGTAATTTATCGTGGTTAGATGTAATAACAGATTTAAGTTTAACACTGGAATCAAGGCAAGTCAGCTGTTACATCAAATAATGAAACAGAAAGTAGCCTCTCTTAAATGATGCATAATAATTATATCTCATTATCATAGCCTTATCAAGATCTAAGGAGAAAAGTAATATTTCTATTTAGTTGGCTTGTTTATTTTAATATATTGAAATTCTCACGAATGTTCTTGTAAGTATGAAGAACATTAATAGTACAATCCTTTGTCCCCCATGATCACACATCTACGCCGTATCCTGTATATTTAAGGCTGCCTGTTGCTTTCATATTGACACAGTGTGTTGACATTGCTGTCACCGATTCCAGCACGAGGTGCTGAGCTGCGGTCAGTGTGAGGGATGCCCATCTGGGAGCTCGCTGGGGCTGTGACCGCGCTCTTTCGGCCTGGCATAGCTTTGCCTGGGCCTGCTAATGCTGCCAGAGACCCTCCTGTTTATTTACAGCTGCGTAGGACCTTCAGCACGAGCAGCATGCGCTTCACACTGCTGGGTTTCTGTTCTGCTGTGATAGACGTCCGCATGCTATTCACTACCACCAGAAATGCGAGAAGTAGCGGGACAATTTTTGCACTGTTTTCAAGAATAAGGCATCCCATTGCTTCTGAAAACAATAGATGTGCTGTTCTGTTGCCCGGATTTGAGTAGCCTGTCGATCCTATGATGGATGCAATTTTTACTGACCATGTTTGTAAAAGTCAAGTAGATTAGTGCAGGAATAATTTAACTTTTTAGACACAAAGTAAGCATATAAAGAAAACAACATAGGAGTGTTACTACGTCCGGAATGAAAGAAAAGCACAATTTCAAACTACGGAAAAAGAATCAGGACTCATCATCTGTCAGCTGTTTGCTCTCTTTGGATTGCATTATGTGTTCTGGAGCTGAAGGACATTAGGCAGATCATTCATATTCCTTCTGAAGTTGCACTGAAGTGAACACTTTGATCTGCCTGCATAGACTCTGTAACCTTTATAAATGTTGTACTGTGAAACACAGAGAACAGATTCTGGATCAGTGCTCAGCAGCTTGGTGTCTTGCTGGGATCGCCGCTCATTGGTCCTTAGTCACTGATTAACGCCGCGCCGTGCAGGATGTCGGCACAGTGTAACTGGCCTTGCTGCTGGGCCACCTGTCTCTTCTCTCTTTGGGTGGGGGGGGGGGGCATTATAGAATGACACGATGGCACAGCCCAATGTGCACAGCTTGCACACTAGATGACTGCAAACGAACAGGCTGTCAGACAAACTGATAGAAAATGGGTCTGGTGCCGCAGGGAGCGATGGATGGCTATTGAGGGAGTGCCTGGCATAGGGTCACCTGCGTCGGAGATGTCACTTGGACGTGTGCCTGGTGCTATCAGATTGTTCTTTTTTTCATTTAAACAAAAACTGTCCTTCATTTCTCACAGTTTGTAAAATGCTACTTTTTGCCCAATAACTAAAACAAGATGCACATAAAGGTATCTTCAAGTTGTATGTATTTTGTATTTCTTATAGAAGTATAGTTGCAGAGTTGGAGACAGTTATGGCTGGAAAATGCTGTGTCCTTTGTCTACGTTCTGACCTGATTTTATATCATTTTGTTTATAATGCAACAGAATCCCTTGAAGCTCAAAATGGATCCGTCAAAATCCTGCCGTCTCAGCTCAGGTAAGGAAACGGACACCTGGCTTCTTTGGCCTGCCGGAGTGACAGGGCCTGTGTTGGGCTGCGGCCATTGCCTCTGCTCTGCTGCGTATCAGAGCCGTCATCCGTATCCGACCTCCAGTTGCCATTCCGGTGTCCTGCAAATATTCAGTTATGATCTGGGTCAGCTTCAGATCAGCTTCGAACATCACAGCTCTTTCTGTCTGGGCTCTGCCTCCTTCTGTCATTTGAAGTGTAGAAATGCTGCCTCATTCTGCACCCAGATGGACAGCTTCAGTTAGATCATCTCTTTTAAGCTCAGTTGACCCCTTTTTATCAGCCTTAATTTGAGTGAAGTCCAGATAAAATACAGTAGGATTCACTAGGATACTGTCATACATTTAGCTGCACAAGTTTAAACTAAAACGTATCAATTTTTTTATCGATAATACCTGTCGAGCATAATATAAGATTTACAGTCTTTTTTTCCGTTACGGCCGGTACTGTCCTGATTACTGACACTGTGTTTTAGCCAGTTTTTGAATTTGTGTGGATTTGAGTACAGTGAGGACAGCCCTCTCCTGGACACCTTGCGTGGGTTCAGTATTGTTACCCATGTTGAGCGGTATTGTTGAGCACGCCTTGGCCGCCCACCTGCCCGCCCATGTTATGTCCCCCCCCCCCCCCCGGTGCATCTGCCCACAAACTGCAGTCTGGTCCGCTGGTGTAGGGACATGCAGTGCTGTAAAGAGTTACCTGTCACAGTGGACACATCTGCCCACACACTGCAGTCTGGTCCGCTGGTGTAGGGACATGCAGTGCTGTAAAGGGTAAACTGTTACAATGGACACATTGTTCCATTTCAGGCTCTGTGTTGTGTAATAAAGGCTGGTTTAAGGGAAACATGATGTTTTCAGTGTATTTTATTTTCAATGTATTTCGTTAATATCAGCATATATAATGTGTTCATATTTGTAGCAGCTAGAACAATAGATGTGTGGGATATGTTCATCGACAGTAATAAATAGAGAGGAAGTTCTGTTTGGGTTAGAGGGTGGTGTCACATGGTGGTTCGTTGTTAAATGGGGGGGGGTCAAAGCAGAGGTGGCTACTGCACCGTCATGAATAAATGGCTGTTTGCTCTGCGCCTCGATTTGCATGCATGACTCGTTCCTGTCTAGTCGTTCCTGTATCTCCTTCTGGCGTTTAGTCGGTGTTGATGGCTAATTCTACCTATGGTGAGCCCAAGGCAGAGGCCATGAAAGGTCAGATGCTGCCGTTTCATTGCGGAGGTCCTGCTTGGCTCGTCTACGGCCTACCTTGGGCCTCTGGGGGTGCTTTTTGGCATCGATGGTTCCGTTCTCATTTCACCCGCTCAGCGTGCAAAGACATTGAGCCTTCAAGGCTGCAGGCCGTAACCATACCTACCTGGCCGTCGAAACAAGCATGGGGAATATGCTCACAGAGATGGTAAACAAAGTGGAGTGACACAGAAAAGACGGTGGCCGCGGTTGAGAGGGAGAGGAAATGAAGGGCAAAGGTAGCTGGTGGTATAAGAGTATTTTGTGGTTTCCTCCGAGAAAGAAAGTGTCTCACTGGTAAAGATTTCTTGCTCAGCAAGGTTTGTGAAAGACTAACGCAAAACGCTCCTCCTTTAGTCAACAGAACATACTCCTTACTATACTGGAGAATGCCAGGCCTTTGCTGCCTTATGGAGAATTAATGGTATATTTAATACACATAGCATTTGTTTCAGTGGTTGTAGTTAAAATTTTATGTTCCTCATGTTCCTATCAAACATTTTCATTTGGCTCAGTTAGAAGGACAAATTAACTTCCTTTTGCCTTGAGAATATAAGTTCCTTCCATGCCGTTTGGTTGTAAATATCTAACTGTACCAACTGCTGTTGTTTGCTTTGATTTTTCTGTAAGATCAAACCGGGCAGAATGGTAAGAATCAGATCTTTCACTTTTTAAACCAATGGCATAGAAGGGCTTCTGCCGGCGTTTACGTCCTGCTTTTCCACAGGGAGAGATGCCTGCTCCCTCTCCGACTGGCCTTGGAGTCTAAGAACACCAGGCTGGCGCAGACGGCCCTCGCTGGAATGCAGGTGCTGCCTCTGTCTTGGGGAAGAAGTCACCGTACTTCCACGTTGCTTCTCCTTGCCCACTGTTGGTTTCTGCATGATTAACAGTTACCAGTTAGCCCAGTGACTTTGACAGGCTTGACAAACTTGTGGGCAAAAGGGTGGGGACGTTGCCTGTCTTTTAGCATTTTTTTCCCCCTCTGTCTTGATGGTGCAGAAGATTCTCAGTGAAGATCGCTTTATCGCCGTGGATCCCGAGGCGCCGGAGAAGCAGCTGTTGAGCCAAGTTCTGGATGCCGTGCGTGTGACACCCGCTCTGCACGAAGACCTGCAGGTGGAGGTGATGAAGGTGGGAGTCCGGAAGACTGATTAATATGTCCAGTTCAGACCTTTCTTCCATCGCCGTTCCCCTGTGCTTCCCTACCCGGTCCTCAGCGACCCACAGACAGTCCATGTTTTTGCCCCCGTCGTTGGTGTTTGGTCTGCGTTTTGTTCCTGGTAGTCAGTTTAAAGTAACAATCATGGCAGATGTGTTAAAATGAAGGACAACACGCAAAACAAACAGACTCCCAGTGTTAGATAGTCTAGTATCTGTAAGGAAATGCTCACGACTGTCCTACCCGTGGATTTTACAGCATTAGTCTTTTTTATGGTTTATAAAAGACTGGATGCTTCCATGTGATTATTCAGCAGTGGGGAGCACAGGCCTTTTCTGGCCAGTGAGAGTGTATCAGCGCAGGCATTTGGACGCCTCCGCCCGCCTGCTGGAGGCTCTGCGCCGCGGGGCGGCTGTGTACAGATCTGCCCCAGGCACTCTGCCAGAGACGGCCTGGTCCTGCCGCCTCGCTGAGCTACAAATCAGGCCGCAGCTGTGGCGCACACTGTCAGCACGCTCCGCTTTCCCCCCAGATTGCCGGGCATAGAGCCAGTGCTGGTTCTGCTGCCAGCTGGCCACGCCCAGCTTCAGGTGGAGGGTTGCTGGGTGGGGCCCCAGCTACCTGTGTCCGCCTCGGTACAGTGGCTGATGTTTTGGTTATGGCATCAAGCGCTGAAAAGAACGTAACCGTACCTCTGTTATAACACATTTTCTACAACTAAGGCGCCCCATCCTGGTCTGTTCCCTGCCTTCCGCCCATAGCCTCTAGGATGGGCTCCAGACCTATAATAGGGTAGACGGTTACAGACGATGGGTGGATGGATGATTGGCCTACAGTTAGTATTGATCTTGGGACTTTCCCAAGATGCAAAGGCAGAATTCTGGTCCTCCACAAAGACAAAACCTAAGACAAATTTAGAGTCAAAATTCACATGATTTTAGATACGGAAAAGATTCCCGAAAACATCAGGAGGTCGTGCGGATTAAGGCCGCAGTCGCGGGTGGTAACGTAAACAGCGAAGCCATTTCGGCTTGATGTAGGAGGTGACGAGAGGATGAGTACAGCCATGTGCAATCTCCTGAGCCGCAATCCATATCCCTGCAGGTCCTGCTCTGCATCACGTACTCGTCCACCTTCGAGATCAATGGAGACGCCGTCCTGAGGATTGCAGAGGTAGGTTGTGTCTTCTACAGCTCATTTTTGGGAATGATCACTCACACGTGACTTGTTTCCCTCTGCGAGTACCTGCGTCCGTGAAATCCTGGTTGCTGATTAACTCATAAAATCATTTCACTGGCTTAATGGACTTGGCCCCCCGGGAGCCCCCCACTGCTGAAAAAATGAGCCACACATCATGCTGGATTGCGCAGACCTGTCATTGTCTCGTAAATAACACGGGTTTTAATGCTTCCAGGCATAAATTTGTAAAGCGCTTTATGGGATTCAGTATTCATTCTGTGTACTTTTTGTGCTCTGTGGAAATTGTCATAACAATTAACTGGTCAGTTATGCCATTATATCAGAACAAGTAATGACTTTTGATTTTAAGTAGTATTTCTGTGCTATGATGGTGTCAACGGTTTTTGGTGGTATATTAAATGCTGACGTTACTCATGTTTGTATGAATATGTGGATTGATGTGTCCTAAAAAGGCCTATCCTCTGGGTAAGAACAGAAAGATTCGCTGCCGTTCTCTGCCCAGCCCTTCACCTTCAGCCTGTCGAGGGCCCCGCTTTCCATCCTCCCGTCTCCCTGGCCCCCGTATCCATGGAAACCCCCAGTCACAGCTGCCGACAACATGTCAGAATTAATCTATTCCCCACGTCACAGATGGGCGGACGAGACACGTAATGCGGCGCAGTGGAAAATCACTACATAGCCGTCGTCGGTCTGATTCGGAGGCAGAGTGCGACTGCAGACGCTCGCCGTTCCTGGGAAGACGAGCGTTGATCAGCCGCGATGCTAGCGGGCGCTCAGCCATGGTGTGGCCTAACGCTGGGTGGTGGCACAGGGTGTGAATGCTTTACTCACTAAAGACTCTCTGACTCATCGACGGCGTCGATGCCCCCGAATGCGCTGCACTATGCAGTGGTGCTGTTCAGTTGAATGGAAGAAAGTAACAACTGTTTATGGAATCCGTTTGTATATCTACAGATAAAGAGTATTGGATGAGGCCAGCAAAGCAGGCCTGCTCAGCAGAACAGCTGCAGGCCTGCCACGATAAAGGAACATAATGAAACTGATTAGAACAGCAAGAAAAATGGAAACATTAATCACCCTGCAACAAAAATACTAAAATAACAATTTAGTATCCATGAATTAATAATCCCATCCCGGGCTGTTCCTGGCTTCCGCCCTTAGTCTCGCCCGTAGATGGGCTCCAGACCCCCCGCGACCTGGAATGGGACAAGTGGTTATAGAAAATGGATGGATTGATAAATTAGTAATGTATTACCATTCTTGTTAACTGCTTTGGGAGAACTGTGTTGTGAAAGGGGTTATATAAATTCAAAATTAGCTGAATATGTATTACGCACACACACACTCATACCTGGGATTTGCCCAGCAGAGTGACTTAGTGACTTTGTTTTTGGGCCCCTGAGCCGGGCCCCTGAGTGAGGCCCCTGATCCCCAACTGCTCTTGGGCCTGGCTGACCCTGCTTTCCTAAAAATGTACATCGTTTTGGAATTAAAAGGGTCTGATAAGATTAATGAATAAAAAAGTAATATGTACAGTATATGGAAATCTGCACTTAACCTGAATTTACCAGCAAAGAGGCCTATCAGAGAGCAGGGCAGTGACGCTTACGGCAAGACCCAGCCTGCCGAGTGATTCACTGTGTAATTAGGATGGTGCTGCTTGAGTAATGAGGGCTGTGTGTGACTCCCATCGCCAGCTTTAAATTAGCAATAGAGATGGGAGTGTTATTTTAGGAAGGAGGTTAGATGTAGTGGAGGAAACGCAGAGCGCTTCCGTGTCCCGAGCTGCCTGAACGCCGGTGAGCGGGCTCAGAGCTCATCTCGGCATGTGGTCCCTGGCGGCGTGACCGGGCGGCCAAGGAGCAGGCGCAGGCTGCCCGGCGGCATTTTGCCATCCGTCCTTGGGGACCCCTGGATGTTAATGAGAGACTGTGATCCTATCCGGCAAGAGGCCTTTTTAAGATGTACCAGACGTTAATGAATTGTATTAACGGTACGGATAGTTAATTTCCGGTCGTACCGTTTAAGCTGTGGGAATGGACAAATCACATGATGTGTGAAGATCCACGCTGAAGGCTCCACGATTGATTTCCTTCTGGAGCTGCGGGTAGTTGTGCTGGTGGTGGGGGGGGTCAAGGCAAATCTGGGCCAAAGGAGGTGAGGGAAAAAGCGAAGGGGTGGC
>JAODKE010000068.1:2641089-2671240 GCA_026779605.1 Mormyrus hasselquistii
CCCTGCTATCAGATAAAGTCAAAAATAATGATAAATAGTGCAGTGTAGTTTGTGAAGAATGTTTACTTTAAAGCAGTATCACCGTTTCTGCCGGACCGGTTCCCCCTCAGCTCACCGGCCGCACGTTCCTGGGTCACCTTGTCCGTTCGCCATCTTTTCAGGAAACAACTGTGTCCGTCACTCGTGGCCATC
This sequence comes from Mormyrus hasselquistii, assembly GCA_026779605.1. NCBI lineage: Eukaryota > Metazoa > Chordata > Actinopteri > Osteoglossiformes > Mormyridae > Mormyrus > Mormyrus hasselquistii. Next base: position 2,641,282 of record JAODKE010000068.1, read on the forward strand.
ATGGGGAACCCCATGAACGACAAGACGATCACGTCGGCTCATGGTGGAGGGCTCCAAGAGACGGACCCCGCCTCTGCCGGTGTGTCAGACCAAGGCCGGGGCTCGGGCTGTTCCTCCTGTGCTCCTGCGCTCATCGGTCCCGTGGCCAGGACCGTCTGCTACGTGGCAGCCGAGCTGGTGCGCTTGGTGGGCTGTGTGGAGTCCATGAAGCCGGTGCTGCAGTCTCTCTACCACCGCATCCTCCTGTACCCGCCTCCGCAGCACCGCGTGGAAGCCATCAAGATCATGAAAGAGGTACAACGGTGCTGCCCTGGGAGATCCTCAGCGCTAACATGATCTGTACGTTATCTGAGAAGAATAATGCTCAAGGAGACGTTTGCCCACTGTCTGCCAAAGACCAAAGTGCTTTTCTCCTTGAGGTGCAGAACAAAGAAAGTTAGTAGGGAATCACTGTGTTTGGGGTCCTTCCAGCTTTGTATCTCCATCCCCCTGCAGATCCTGGGTAGTCCTCAGCGTCTGTTTGATCTGGCGGGGCCTTGCATCACCGAGCCAGAGTCCAGAAAGAGGTCCTTTTCCAAAAGAAAGTCTCACCTGGATCTGCTCAAACTGTAAGCAGTGTGTGTGGGTTTGCATAGATCACATTGAGAACCAAATTGTCCCCAAAGTGTAGTAAAACCTGACATTTTCCTACTTTTGGGGACGTCTTTTGAGGTCCCCATTTGGATAACCTCAGTTTTATAAAAATCTGTGAATGCAATCAAAAAAGAAAAAATGCCAAAAGTCTTGTATTTGGATTGGTTACTGGTTAAGGTTAGCGATGGGTAGGGGTTAAGGGTGTTGTGATTGGGATTAGGGTTTTTTTTTTAGGGTGTAGTAAAACCTGTAAAATTTCCCTACTTTTGGGGACATCTTTCAAGGGGGGAGGTTGGTCATAATTTGGTAACTGATTGTTTCTCTGTGCCGCAGGGTGATGGATGGCATGACCGAGGCCTGCATGAAGGGCGGGATTGAGGCCTGCTTCGCCGCAGTGTCGTGCGTAGGCGCCCTGCTGGGGGCTCTGGATGGTCTGAGCCAAGGTCGGGGCCTGAAGCCGGAGCAGGTCCGGCTGCTGACGCGGCGGCTCGATGAGCTGAGAGACGGCACCGAGTCCTCCCGCGAGTCCATGGAGGTCAATGAGGCGGACTTCCGCTGGCAGCGACGCGTCCTCTCGTCTGAGAATGCGCCCTGGGAGCCCAGCGCCACTGAGCGCAGCCCTGACATCAGCATCAGCGTCACCACGGAGACGGGCCAGACCACTCTGGAGGGGGAGTTTGGCCGGACGACCCCGGAGGAGTGCGGGGAGGAGCCCCGGCTGCAGTCTCCTTGCGTCCTGGACAGCAGTGCAGACGCGCCTCCTGGCGGTAGGGAGCCCCCAGCTTTGGCAGATGGTGGCAGCCAGCCTGATGTGGTGCAGCGGAGTCACACGCTGGTCTACCCAGACATCACCAACTTCTTATCTGTGGAGTCGCAGGCACGGTCGCATGGCTCACGCTACAGCGAGAGCAACTTCAGCGTGGACGAGCAGGACCTCTCGCGCACGGAGTTCGACTCTTGCGACCAGTACTCCATGGCAGCCGAGAAGGACTCCGGCCGCTCCGACGCCTCCGACATCGGCTCGGATAACTGCTCGCTGGCCGATGAGGAGCAAACTCCGCGCGACTGCCCGGGGCACCGCTCGCTGCGCACGGCCGCACTCTCCCTGAAGCTGCTCCGGAACCAGGAGGCGGACCAGCAGAGCGCGCGACTCTTTGTCCAGTCTCTGGCCAGCTTGCTGCCACGGCTGCTCGGCCTCCATAGCGCCACAGACGTGGACGTCTCCCTCCAGAATTTCTCCTCCACTTTCTGCTCCAGCTTGCAGGCGGGTAAGACACAGTTGCGGAGTATTCGCTAAAAGCGGACAAAACTCCGAGCTTTGAGTGGACACACTTAAAAGAGTCCATGTTTTCAGTCGTTACTTTACTGGATTTATATAGGTACCTATGGACTTTATTCGTCAGAAAATCTAGTTATAGGTAGTTTAATCCTCCTTCTCTCACCTTGAGTTTTGAGTCAGAGGACTTTTTAATGTGCAGCTACAGATTGTTGAAGCAATACTGTTTTCCTGCTGTCTCTCCTGAGAGTTTTAGTCCTACTGTTAATCACCATAAGCGCAGAAAGTCACTGTTACGCTGCAAGGTCTGCCTCAGGCAGAGTGTTGCAGCACATTGAGTCAGACAGTGACAGATGATCTCATTTTAATGGGATTTCTAATTCTGCAGACAGAGTAATGTTCCCTAGGTAACTTTTCTGAGGGTGACGGGCCTCCCTCTGCCAACGCAGGTGGCATCCACTCGCCCGGGTTCGAGGGCAGCGAGAACCTGAGCTGCCAGGCCCTGATGAATGCCGACGGCCTCTACCTGGTGTCCTACTACGCTCTGCTGCTCAATCTGAAGCTTTGCTGCTGTGACTACTACCGCAGGAAGCCGGCGCCGGTGCTGGTCAGCCTGGTAATGCCCCAGGCTTGAGCCTAGAGACTGCAGCCTGATTGTCTGTCAGTCGTCAGGAGACTGGATGGTGTCATTGTGGTGTCACTGCTAAATGAAGCCTCCTTGGGACTTATCCTGGAGAAAAAAAGTCATATAAGCCAATGGATGGGTGCTCGTCTGCACTGGACAGTTTTGGTTCTGCAAAATTCTACTCACTTTCAGTACTAATGCGTTTGATATCACCAAGCACGTCCAACCATAATCTTGCTCCTAGTTTGTTAATAGAAGCAGTAAAAGTGCATTTATTGACCAAGTGGGATCCTGCATTTAACTTCACTGTGCTCCTTCTGGGCCCTTCTTTCCCTCTCTATCTCCCAACAGAAAGAGTTTGTGCGTCAGATCCAGAGTAGTGGCGTTCTGGTGGTCCTCTCCCAGGCATGGATCGAGGAGCTGTACCACCAGGTGCTGGAGAGAAACCTCCTGGGGGATGCGGGCTACTGGGGCTCCGCTGAGGACCACTCCCTGCCCCTGATCACCATGCTGACAGGTTTGCGTCCCAGCACCCAGTCCGCCAGGCCCTCTGACGCCTCTCCTTAAAGGGCCAGTCCACCAAAACATTGTTTTGAACATCAGCAAGCAAATCCCTGTCTGTCCGAAGGTCATTACACACATCTCGGATGTAGAGCTTTCATTTAAATACTGGCTGTTATATTGCCACACAGTGCAATGCATATTGGTTGTATTTATAACAATGGAATTTAGCTGAGAGGTTTAAGAGGTTTTTCCCATGAATTTGCACTCACTGATATGCTTAATTAATACAATCCAGCTACATAAAGTTTCTTTGCAGCAATGCAAGTGCCTTAGATATGGCTTTGCTTCCCTTCATGTGATTTGGCGGTTCGGTATGCCCCCTGCTGGCAGTTAGCGATCACTCACCCTGTCTCCACAGACATCGACGGGCTGGGCAGCAGCGCCATTGGGGGTCAGCTGGTACGCAAGGCCTCCATGCAGTCGCCCTTCAGCTGCGACACGAGCACCAATGAGACCGTCATGGCAGGTATGCAGACTTGCAACAGAGCACCATCCTGATCTCTGACGCCACCCTGAGGGCATGTGGAGTGAAGGCGTGGCTGTCCCATCAGGAGGAGGTCATACACAGCAATGTTGGAAGTATTGCAGGCAAAAAAAAGACATGTAGCATTCATTTATGTTTTTCTTGACCCAGCTTTGACTCTCCACTAAGAACTCAAGCAAGAAACTGCCTGAATTGTCTTACTCTGTTATTCCGACTGATAAAGACAAAACCACTTGGTGCTCAGGCTGGGCGATATATCGATGAAAGATAATATTGTGATTATGAACAATCATATCGTCATTAATTTGAATATTGTGACTATAGTGATATAGCTTAAACACTTGTGTTCTTTCACAATTGACAGTAATAATGCACTGTTTTTACGTGAATTCCTTCAAGGTTTAAGTCTGTTGCTAGTAATTTACCGTTATATCTGTCACATGCTCCATAATTAACAGTAAAACAGTTTGGACATCATAATCAGAAACTCAAAAATCACGTGTCATACTTCTGTTTTTTACATATGAATTTTAGCACATTGTGATAAAATATCAATATTGTGTAAATCTCTGACAATATTGTGATATTATTTTAGGGCATATCACCCAGCCCTAGTCAAACCCTTTCCCTGGAATTAACAGTGAAGCTGGCAGAGAAAAAATCTTATTCCAAGTGTACTGTCTGCATTTTGTAGTGTTATTTGCGGTAACAAGAACATTTTTCGTTTGATTATGTTTTAAAGGTGATTTCAGTTCGTAGTTTTTTCAATGTGTTGCCATTTTCATGTTCTGAAGCTGTTGAAAGGACATTTTAAGCAAAAATGGAGCACTGAAGTAAATCGTGATAATTATCGGTATGGTTTGATATGAAAAAAATGACCTTGATAAAATGTTTAGCCATATCACCCAGCTCTGCTTGGTGCAGAACCGTTTGGTGATGAGGGCGGCATTTCACTCTGCCGTGTCGCCACAGGCATGGTGTTTGCACGTTACATCCTGACCGGTTGCTGGAAAAACCTGATTGACACGCTGTCTACACCGCTCACCGGCCGCATGGCGGGCAGCTCCAAGGGTCTTGTGTTCATCTTGGGAGCTGAAGGGGTGAAGGAGCAGAACCAGAGGGAGCGGGATGCCATCTGCATGAGCCTGGATGGGCTTCGCAAGGCGGCCGGACTCAGCTGTGCCTTGGGTAACACGCCGTGTTCGCAAAGTGCATTCGGAATATCTGACAATACTGCCAATTGCCAACAGATGGCGACACCTGGTTTTCGATCATATATGCATGTCGATGGCCAAGTGTAACTTTATACCGGTCTGCCGTGTCAGATTCGCAGCTTGTACTGCCGTTGTCACGTTTGCCACCCCGATGCTGTATGTTCTGCCAGGTTGGGATGCCCCCAGCTGGCAGTCAGCCTTTCGTAGGCTGTCCTGTTGACGGTGACATTTTGCTGCCCCAGTTCAGCCGACCGCTGACGTTTTCCCAGCAGTCTGCTGCAGCTCTCCTGTTATGACATGTGCAGCTAATCAGCGATCAGCTTTATCGTGGAAGTCCTTTACCACTTTAGCGAACATGCTACCATGGAAGATGCCCAGTGATCTCTGACGTAATATTTGTTGCATTCTTCAGCTGGTCTCATGAGTAAAGAGCATCCATCGTGCAGGAGATCTAGCTGCTAAAACAAAAATGTTTTCTCTCAGAATCCAAACTTCCTGTCTCACGCAGGAGCTGAGAAAAATGTCTTTGAAGCCAGTATGGAAAATATGCATAGTAACAGATGTGTGTTATATACCTACTGCTTTGCTGCTGGTATGGTGAATAGAGACGAGCTCGAATCCTTAAAATAGTTATTTTTGGAAGCAATCTGTCACATCACACAGTGTTACATTTGAATTGCATCATCAACACATTTTTACGAGGTGTAATTCCTGTTGTCTTTATGCACAAGCAATATAGAGTAGTGAAGAGGTTGGACTGAAACATGGCTAGCCTGCGATGGGGTCTGAGTTCATCTCACATAGTTACAGTTGTCTAACAGGACTGAAAATGCCCCCCGCCTTTGTTTCTCCACCCAGTGACTAGTGGTATATGGTGATCCTGCCCACTGCACTATTCAAAGACACTGTTCATCCAGCACTTGTGATGTGGGCTGTAGTGTTGAAAGATTTCAGCAGTCTGACGTGGTTGAAGCACGACGCACTCTCGCTGTTTGTTTCCTTGGCAACAGGTCTGACTAAGATCCCTGGGTGCGCGGCAGAGTGACGCGCGCGGGGCCGATGCCGCCTTGGTTCTCAAAGCGAAAAGCCAGTTTCCGTTTCCCTGCCGGTCACCCGGCCTCTGCTCTCATATCCCCTCTTCAGGCGTGGCGGCCAACTGTGCGTCCGCTCTGGCCCAGATGGCCGCCGCCTCCTGTGTGCAGGAGGAGAAGGAAGAGAGGGAGTCTGCAGAGTCTGGGGACACCATCGCGCAAGGTACACTGATGCACTCCTGTAGGTGGCGCTGTGGAGCTGTCAAGGATAACATGAATGGACTGGGATAGATGTAGATGATGTCACATGTCTGGGCCCTAATGGGTACAGTAGATAAGCCATGGATGTTTCTCAATATGCGTACTTGACCATACTTGTATTCTTGTGTACCCGATACAACAGTTCCTCTCCATTGCTGGAGACCAGTTCCAATACTCAAGGGCAGATATAAAGAGGATGGTAAATATCCCCAGGTGTCCTTCTTGTCCCCCCAAATATCAAGGGTGCATCCTCGCCAATTGAGACCAATCCCATGATCCATTGCGCCCCATGTTCTTTCTTGGGAGGCAAGCTAGCTAGACCTCAAGTATGATCTTCGCGTTCTTGGTATTGAGAAACGCCCTGTGCTTGGGCTAAGACAGGCGTATAATTTTGCAGTTGCCGCTGCGCTGTGTTCTCCCGGCTTACCTCCTCCTGCCACGCCCCTCCTGCAGTAAAGCAGCGGGTGGAGCTGCGTCTGGAGCAGATGGGGCGCCCCCTGGGGCTGCGGCTGCACACGGCACACGTGCTCTGCATGGACGCCATCCTCAACGTGGGGCTGGAGATGGGCAGCCACAACCAGGACTGCTGGCCACACGTCTTCAGGTACGTGGCTCCCCTGCCGGCCACATTCTAGCCGTGATGGCGCCACCTAGTGTGTCGGCACCCATTCGACGCACTTGGAACAACATTCACTCAGTCAAGTGCATTTTTATTGTGATGGATAAAGAATTGTCTCAGTCCTGGGGGAAATCAAGGAGAAATAATATATATATATATATATATATGATAGATAGACAGACAGACTGATGCGGATAGATAGATAAAAAAACTGCATGCAGTGTGCGAGTCAAACGCTCTAGGAAAAGAGGGTTTGCTTTTTTAAAGAAATGACATATAGATGCAGTGACTCGCGCTTCTCCGCCAGTGAGCCTCTGCTTCTGCTTACCCAGGGTGACCGAGTACGTCAGCTCTCTGGAGCACAGCCACTTCAGCGACGGAAGCAGCCAGCCCCCGCTGACCATCACGCAGGCCCAGCAGCCCGCTGACCCCAGCCTGGAGCTCAATGCGGAAAACAGCCCCGACCGCGAGCTGCCACTGGGTCACCCGGTCATCCAGCCCCTCTCCATCCAGGAGCTGCTGAAGGATGGTGGGCGGGGCAAGGGCCTCGATCTGCGGGGGGGGAGCCTGCTGAGCGGGACGGGGGCCACCAAGGCAGTCTGCACCCTCTCCACCCAGGCTGACAGGTAGGGGGCGCTCCAGCTGCTTTGTCACTGTCGGGGAGTCGAATTTAAAACGGCATTTTATGAATTGGCAAAGCGTCGTGCAAAGTACCTGTGAAGCTGGTGCTTGAATGTTCTGGCACCCAGATCACACTAACGCATGAATAACAGGTAAATATTCTCCTCATGATAGAACTACAGCTAGTCGAGATGGATATGATGTATAAAATGTAATCATTAATTTCTGTGACGGGCTTGGTGGTACTTGACCTGCATCCATTGTTCGAGAAAATCTTATTCAGTATAGTTGTGGGTGTAACTGCTTGAAATCAAATTGGCATAATGAAAAAGGAACAGTTGCTTTATTACACATTGTTACTAGTCACAGGTCAGTAGTTGAGAGGTGTAACTAGTTAAATAGCTAAATTGAATCACTTATGGCTGAAACTGGATTTTGTGAACGGCCATCAAGTGGAATTGCTGAAAACCGGTAAGGTGATATGACAGATTCTGGGAATTTATAATCAATAAAACCGATTTACCAGTATCTCCAAATGTAAAATTAACTGAAAGATTATGAATACTGTTTATTATGAATTTTAATGCAGGTTGCACGTTTGGAGATTCTTCATTGCTCAATGGTTGGTTGACACCATATTTTTAAGAGAAAAAGTGCTTTTTTTCCAGAGAGAATGTGCTTTTAAAATCATTTAATCATCAAACGTCTTTCACTGTATAGCTATACGACACTGTGGGGACTGGGGGCTGTCAGCCTGTATGACCGTAAACTTCTCACGCTTTTCATTGGTTCCTTGTCTCCCCGGGGACCTTTGCCAAGTTAACATCCCAGCAAAGGAGTCATTTGGAGGGAGCGAAATAAGGGGCATTATTTCTTAATTACAAAAAACCTCAAACATTCTGGAGAGTTTAATCTCCACAGGTAACAGGAATTGTACACCTGAAATGTAAAATTCTAATGCAGACGGGCTCGAGCGTCAGTACGTGCGGCGCATAATTGACGCAGCACTGTGACGGATGGATGTCGGAGTCGTGATCTTCAGCCAGTGCGCCTGACCTGTGAGTGACTCTGCTGCTCCAGGCTCTTCGAGGAAGCGGCCAGCAAACTGAACCTGCTGGGTCTTGTGGCTTTTCTGCACCAGCTGCGCCGAGCTTCCCAGTCCCAGCTCTTCGACTCTGTCACCGAGACGGGGGACTATTCCTTGGCCATGCCAGGTAATCCAGACTGGGCTTTTCTACCAGGCCGCCAGGGTCTGCTTGTCTGTGCTAAGGAAGTTTATGCCAAAAATGTGTAATAAAGTTTTTAATATACTATATACTGTATACACTCCTGTTCAAAAGTTTGGGATCGCTCAGAGAATTCTACATTTTCCATGAGGACATCAAATAAGCAGATTTTGTCCTTCAGACTTTGCTTTGATCAAAGAATCTTCCATCCGTCGCTGTCACAGCATTGCAGGCCTTCGGCTTTGTAGCTCTCAGTTTGCTGAGGTAATGTACAGCAATTTCACCCACTGCTTCCTGAAGCACCTCCCACATGTTACACTGCCTTAATGGGACCTCCTTCTGCTCCCAGAGGAGCCACCAATTGGGGTTAAAGGCTTGAAATCCAGCATCTGCTTTTCCAAACATCCTCCATCCAGTGTCTGAGTTCCTTTTAATCGTTTCCTCTCATTGGTTAGTCTCAGATATGGCTTTGTCTTTGAAGCTCTGCCTAAAAGGTCACTGTCGCGGTGTCATCTCCTCGGCGTTGGATGTGCAGCTGTTATTTAATAAGTCAGCCGGCTTAGGATCTGCAAGGCAACTGTTTCTCAAACTAGAGACTAGGATGTTATGATCCCATCCCACAGCTGTACTCCAGGACCTCCCACAATCCTTTCTGGCCTCCTTAGAGTGCACAGCTCTCTGCAGTGCACAGCTCTCTGCAGTGCACAGCTCTCTGCAGTGCACAGCTCTCTGCAGTGCACAGCTCGGCTAACATAATTGTAGAAGGGTTTTCCAGTGATGAATTAACCTGTTAGCATGATAACTTAGGAACAGCCAATACAACGTGTCACTGGAATACAGGGGTGACGGTTGCTGAATACTGTACACCTATGTGGATATTGCATGAAAAATTAGCCATTTCAACCTGCAGTAGTTATTTACAACATTATATCAGTGATGAATTTAATGCTATTTTAATGGAAGAAACTGATTTTTATTAACAAGGAAAAGAGTCGGTAGTATTTGTGTATGTATATGTATGTACATAAATATGCTGTTTGTGTGTCTTTGTATGTATAAATGCGTGCGTGTGTGTGTGTGTGTGTGTGTGTGTGTGTGTGTGTGTGTGTGTATACACACATAAAATAGCTTATACAAAACTGCTAAAGAAAGATCTTGCTCAGACTAACCTAGAAGTGTATTTGTGATGCGTTGTTATAGTGCCTAATGCATACAGAGTAATATATAGCTGTAAGTACTAATTGTAAGTTGTGATTAAATAAACATTTAAAGGTGAAGCCAAGTCGACCCAGGATAAGTGCAGTGCCCTGCATCTCTTCCGGCTGGGGGAGGCCATGTTGCGTATCGTGAGGAACAAGACACGCCCCCTGCTGCACATGATGCGGGCTTGGAGCGTGGTTGCACCTCACCTAGTGGAGGTACGAGGAAGCGTCTGCTCACATCCCCGTAGTTAGCACCCTTAAACCTCTACACTTTTTGACTGGTTCACTGCTGTAACCCCCCCACCCAAAGGCTGCCTGCCACAAGGAGCGACACGTGTCCCAGAAAGCCGTCTCCTTCATCCACGACGTTCTGACGGAGGTGCTGACCAGCTGGGCGGAGCTGCCTCACTTCCACTTCAACGAGGCGCTGTTCCGGCCCTTTGAGCACATCATGCAGCTGGAACTGTGTGACGAGGACGTGCAGGACCAGGTGGAGCCTCAGCTTATCTGACGCCGCTCCTCACGCTCTGAGTGGTTCAGGACGGAAAGCAGGACGGTGACCGGCTGCCTTGGCTGTCTTCTCCCCGACAGGTGATCACCTCCATAGGCGAGCTGGTGGAGATGTGCTCTCCTCAGATCCAGTCTGGCTGGAGACCCCTCTTCAGTGCCCTGAGGACTGTGCATGGCAGCAAGACCGACATGAAGGACTACCTGATCGGGGAGTACTCCATGGGTAAGTGCTCCTTCTGCTCACAGTTACTTTACCTGAACTTCCATGCTTGTTATCAGGCTGGATTGGTTTGCACTTCGATAACTGTGCTCCATTCCTACGAACTGTACATCTCGCCTTCCGTTTTACCCGCAGGGAAATCCCAAGCGCCCGTGTTTGACGTCTTTGAGGCGTTCATCAACACAGACAACATTCAGGTGTTTGCTAATGCAGCCACTGACTACATCATGTGCCTTATGAAATTTGTAAAGGGTTTAGGTATGTTGGTTCCATATGTCGATTCTGTGCATCTGTCTGTCTGTCTGTCTGTCTGTGCACTGCATCTCTGCAATCCGCTTTTTATTTTGGTTCAATGTTTAAGATTGCTAGAGGAGACAGCACAACGATTACTGTCTCTCTCGGTAATGCCTGAAATGTTTAGCGGTGCCAGTCTAGTGCTGTACTTGGGTAAAGCCCGGTTGTACTTGTCCCCAGGAGAAGTGGACTACAGAGAGATTGGGGACTGTATCCACAACACTGAGTACAGCTCCACAGATCTGTGCCTTCCTGCTCTGGACTATCTGAGGAGGTGTTCACAGGTTTGCCAGTTTGGCTCCTTCCTTTATTACCAAGGCTGACGCGGCTGTGCTTTAGTGGCCATCTGTGAATTTAAAACTCCGGTGCCTGCAGCTGCTCGCCAAGATCTACAAGATGCCGTCCAAGCCAGTTTTCCTGGGTGCTCGGCTAGCCAGTCTGCCCATGCGGGCACAGGAGAGGTCGGTGAGCAGCGAGGATGGCATGGACTCTGTCCTGGCGGAGTGCGACGACGACACGGGTGAGCCACACCTGGGTAACGGCGAAAAAGTGGGCGGTGCTTGAAAAAGAGAGCAGGTTTTCTCAGAAATATGACAAGCGATTCCATTGATTGAGACTGTCGGTGATCTCGCCCAGGTCTGATCCAGGTGTGGATTCTCCTCCTGGAGCAGCTGACGGCGGCCGTGTCCAACTGTCCTCGGCAACACCAGCCACCCACCCTGGAGCTGCTGTTCGAGCTCCTAAGGGAGATCACCAAGGTCCCAGGTGGGGCTGCTGGCGGGACAAGGGTCTGGGCGCGCAAGGGAAGAATATCTGTTATGATATGGTGTTCTTTTCTTCATGGCTAAATTACCAACTAACACAATCAGACACAGTCGGTCAGCATTACTGCATGTCTTTGGACCACGGGAGGAAACCCACAGCTCCGCTGTTTAAGAACATTCCGGAGAGCGCGGGGAAAGAGAAAGCACTGCCTAAAAGATCGCTGTGTGTCTTGCCGATTCCGCCGCACATGGAGAGACGCTGACGATGCCCTGGTTGTTCGTCTAGGACCCGGCTTCGCCATATTCTCCGTCATCCAGCTCCTCCTCCCTGTGATGTCTGTGTGGCTGCAGCGGAGCCTTGGCGAACACTCCTACTGGGACATCGCGGCGGCCCATTTCAAGCACGCCATTGGCCTATCCTGTGAACTCGTCGTCGAGCACATCCACAGCTTCATCCACTCGGGTATCGGCAGGAAACAGTCGAGCGCAACCCAGTCCTGGGGGGCCCACAGACGGTGCACAGTTTTGCTCCATCCCAGCTCCCGGTTAGGAGCAAAAACATGGACTGTCTGTGTGTCCCCAAGGAACGGATTGGGAAACACTGGTCTAGTTCCTTAACCACTTCTCTAGTCTTCATATTTTTGGTAATTTGTTGCTACTGCATTGTAATACTCTGCTAGTCTCTCTTCAGGTCTTTGTGGAGGTCTTTGTGGAGAACTGACCTGGCTGTTGGCTCTGTTTCAGATATCGGCTATGAGAGTCTGATCAACCTGATGCTGAAGGACCTGTTCAACCTGTTGGTGGCCTGTGTGGCAGAGCCGGCAGAGACTATCTCCAGAGTGGGCTGCTCTTGCATCAGGTCAGGCGTGTGGCTGGGTTGCCTGCTGATATCTCGGCAACCATCTCTCTCAATGAAGCCAACCTTCCATAAAGAGAATTCGGCATAAATTCAGTTGTTGCTACGCATTAAGCACATTTTCGGTAGAATATATTTCGGTTTTTGCACCCCAAAAAAGTGTTACAGAAAAAAGCATGCGATTTTCTTTGTTCGGGGGTCATTGCATTGTAAATTTTGCCAAAACTGTGCCCGAAATGTACCGGAGATGTCTCAGGGGGTGCTTTGCTGAATGGACACGAACCAGAAATGCTGTGTCCCGCATGACAGGTACGTTCTGGTGACGGCCGGCCCGGTCTTCACGGAGGAGATGTGGAGGCTTGCCTGCTGCGCTCTGCAGGATGCTTTTTCCGCCACCCTGGAACCCGTCAAGGTAACGGAGAGCTGGGTGCAGCGGCCCGATACTGAAATTATGAATGGAGCGCCTGGTCCGAGGCTGTAACAGCAGGGCATATGGTGTGTGCCTCGGAGGGCCACGGTCTGTCGCCTCTATGGTCAGCCCAAAAAATGGCCACAGGGGAGGGTTTGCATCCAGGGCTTGTCTCGGCGCAGTCATCCTAAGCTGATGACCATGAAATAATTCAGAATGCGACAGATCCGGATGCTTTCCTCTTACTGACAGTTTCAGGATCTGCAACAAAATGTATGTTTGTGGGTTAGTTCAGATGTCACGAGCATGACATTCACATTCAGCACAGCAGCATTTTGCATATTTGAAGACACGCAGCAGTAAACCTGCTCAGCGTTGCATAAACCAGAATTAATCTTCTTAAAGGCTTAGTATGCTGGCCTTTTTTTAGCATCGGCAAAAAACCGTCTGGAAATATGGCTAAAGGACGGAGTCATTTAATCAGATACACGACTAAACATGAATACCAGGTGCTCTCTTAATGCTGGAACCTTACTGTTAGATCCACATTTTGACTAAACTATTTCCTACAACGTATGTGTGTTTTTTTTTTATGGCACTATGTAGATATGAAAAGCTTTTCTGTGCGTTTATGCACATCGGTTGTGCGTCATTATTTAGGTCATGGGATCAGGTCCTGGTGCTGGAAGACTCCCGAAAAATTACAAGTCAGTTTCATCATTCATCTGTCCCCATTTTCTTTTAAAGCAGCAGAATGTGTAACAACCCCAGCAACACTCAAGGGCACGAGACGAGACGCGCATTAGCTCATCTCCGTTTTCGATTCCACAAACACAGTTACTCATCTAAAGCACGTGTGATAAATTTATGGGATCCGGCTCGAAACGATCACTTTTTTTTATTGTAAGTATCCGTCTGTTTTGGGTATCGAGGTCGTGACATAAAGGCATCCTTGACGATTCCGGGGAGAGTAGAGTTGATGCTCGCAGCAGCGCTAAGGCGGGTCCGTGACGCCTCTTTCTCGGCTCCTTGTCTTCCCCCTGCTGGTAGAACCTGCTGGCCTGTTTCCACAGCGGCTCCGACAGCTTCACGGGTGACGCCTGTGAGGTTAAGGTGGCCGCACCCCCCCACTCGCCGTCCGCGGAAGCAGAGTACTGGAGGATCCGCGCCATGGCTCAGCAGGTGATACCTGAACACCGGTCTTCCCCGACTTCCCCGGTGTAGATTCCCGCTGCCCGGTCCACACTTCAGCTCCTCTTCCTGCGTCAAAATTCACAGATTCGCTTTAGAGTCGCATTCCCTCCGTTTGTTGGGTAGGAGACGAGGTAATTCGTCGCCAGAGCGTCGATAGCTCCTCAGAAATATTCCAGGACCACCTGCATGGTCTGAAGGACCCAAGCAGCCTCCTCACGGGCTTCATGAAGAAACACGTCACCCGTCGCTCTCCTGACCGGATTTGACAGTCTGTGACACAAGCCATACACCTTGCAATACTGCGCCATCCTCTCCATTCAGGCACTCAATCGCGGGGGATCCTTAAACCTTTAGCAGGTGAAGCTCCTAACCTGACGAGAGCTTCGCTGGATTCTTACATTGAGTAATAGTGTAGATTGATGCTTATGCCTGTGAAAATCACAAAATCTGTGTCGCCCGTTACAAAACGACAAAAACAGCCCACTGACTGTCCCGTTACACTCGCGAGTAAATGTTAGTCATCGCACTGGAAAGTTAATTGCCCGGCCCTGAGTATCTCCTCTCATATTCATGGTGATCTGCAGTCCAATCTGGAAACCAGAACCAGCACTGAGACTACCTTTTAGTTTTTAAACACACAACCTGTGCGATGAAGCAGTCAAGAAGAACCTCGTGGGACAGACTACATGGGTGGTATTGAACGATTTGTTCTGTGGCGGACATTTTCATTGTTGCATAAAAAATCCAGGTAATATCTTTGATATCGTTAGAACGGAACATTGAGGGTGTAATGCCACGCTGCACGTGTGTGTTACTGTCATGTAGGATGGCTTGTGCGATGTGAACCTTTGATCCTCCTGTCAGGTGTTCATGCTGGATACCCAGTGCTCTCCCAAGACCCCTAACAACAAGGAAGGCTTTGAGCATGCTCAGTCCTGTGTGCTGATCATTGAGCTGCCCCCTGACCAGCAGTCCAATGGACATACTGCAAAGAGGTAGGAATGTCCCGTATGGTGTGTGTACCGGAATCTCTTAGAGCAGTCCTACTGCCGTAGCCTATAACGTCTGCTACAATGGTGCAAGGGTTACTACATTGTGATCACATTCACCTTAGCTGACCTGCATGATTCTTTCTGCTATAAATGTTACGCAATTAAATGTATTCAAATACATACATTGCACACCTGACTTAACCCTTGTTACTTGCCACTGACTGTTTGGCTTATTGCCTTTCTGTGTTGTTGATTTTTCTTTTCTAACACGCTTGACTTGCGACAGGAAAGTTGGGTAAGATGCTTAACCATCCCCATTATGTGTTAGTGCTGTAGTTCTGTGATGAGAATGAAGGAATTTACTTATCTTTTGTGGTGCAGAACAATCTTTACACTGCGTATTCGCTGGACCGAGGAGAATATTTATTTTAGTTTAACCACTGTTCTCTAGCTCGTATTTGCATACAAAGTGCTGATAGGCTCCAGGGAAACGCCATGTACCCTCTAGGGAAATTCTTATAGGCTCCAGAGATGTTCAGAAATGAATTTATAATGTACATCACCGAATTAGCCCGAATATAAGACAACCCCCCCCACCCCACCACGTGCGCGCACACACAGACACACACACAAACTATTTTTGGAAGAGAACTTTTGGAATACAAAATCATATCTTCAGAAAAAACACATTCTATTTCACAAGAACATATATAAAGTTGAGCATGTTTAAAGGTAACAACGGGCAGTTGCACACAGTCAGTGTCGACAGATAATCGGCATCACAAACTCCACAAGCCAAGAGAGCGAAGACGGTTTTTGATGCAGCAGCCCCACAAAAAAAGGGGGCAAAAAAAGCGCTTTGTGCCGAATCATGAAAGGCGACGAAATCAGCTGCTTATTAACAGCCACTGTCAGTTTCATACTGGCACAGCAGCACAGACCAGGACACCAACAGCTTACGTGATACTCACGGTTACACGCTAACGAAATACTATTAACTCCTCTGCTGTTGTATAATGACATTTCAATTCCAGCCCTCGAAAATAAGATGACCCCGAAATGTATTTTTGGAGGGTAGAGAAACAGTCTTATATTTTCGCCAATATGTATAGGAATATGACAGGCATATCGTAATACTGCAGTTCACATGTGCAAATTGAACTGTCAGGGGCCTGGCAGATGGTTTGGTAATTACCATTTACAGTTACACTCTTCGTATTTTCAGTAACGATGCACTGTAATGCACAAGTAAAGGTAAGTCTGAAAAGCTCTCTCTCTCTCGCTTACCGTCACAGAATACCTTTCAGGACCATTGTGGTGAGCCTGCTGTCACACCAGGTGCTGCTCCAGAATCTCTATGATATCCTGCTGGAGGAGTTTGTGAAGAACTCTGGCCAGACGGACGTGCCGGAGAAGGCCACGCCCGTGTCGGAACCCAAACCGACGGGCTTCCTGCGCTACATTTCCATGCAGAACCTGGCTATCATTTTCGACCTGCTTCTGGACTCCTACCGTACAGCTCGTGATTTTGACACTCGGCCCGGATTAAAGTACCTCCTGATGAAGGTGTCTGGAGTGGGCAGTGCTGCCAACCTGTACCGCCAGTCAGCCATGAGCTTTAACATCTACTTCCAGGCCCTTCTGTGTGCCACGCTGACCACCCAAGAGAACATCACAGCTGAGCAGGTCAAGAAGATCCTGTATGAGGATGAGGAGGGAAGCTCAGACTCCTCCCAGCAATGCTCGTCTGAAGATGAGGACATCTTTGAGGAGACGGCACAGGTGAGCCCCCCGCGGGGCAAGGAGAAGCGCCAGTGGAGAGCCAAGATCCCCTCCCTCAGCATCCAGCCAGCCAGCAGTGTGGATTGGGTTTGGCTGGTCAAGCGCCTGCACAAACTCTGCATGGACCTGTGCAACAACTACATTCAGATGCACCTGGACCTGGAGAGTACCATGGAGGAGCCCCCAGTCCTTCGGGGAGATCCCCTCTTTTTCCTCCCAGTCTTTCCCTCAGAAACCTCCACACCTTCTCCTGGAGGGCTGTCGGTACAGGGCACGCCATCCGAGGATGGTTTCCGCCGCTACGTAGCCGAGACGCTACCAGAGGATGCCCACGGCCCGGGGGTGGGAACCAGCATGCCGCTGAGGGCAGAGAGGCGGGACATGCCCCGGAAAAAAGAGTGGTGGGAGAGTGCAGGAAACAAGCTGTACACTATTGCCACCGATAAGACCATCAGCAAGCTGATGGTCGAGTACAAGAGGAGGAAGCAGCAGCACAACCTCACCACCTCCGTGAAGGAGGCCAAGCCCGGCGAGAAGAGGGTGGATCCTGTGACGCTCAGGGGTCCCGACTCGCCCATTCCGCGGAGACCCCAGCAGCTGCTGGACCAAGGAACAATGCGGCATTCCTTCAGTGCCGGACCAGAGGTCCTCCGGCAGGAGAGAAGGTCCCGTTCGGGGTCGACTGCCAGCTCACAGAACATTTCGCTTAGAGACTCCGAGGCACAGATACAGGTATGTCTCTTTCATCTTAAAAATCCACATCATTTTCCACAACACAGACTTAAACTGACTAGGAACCTTTTAATTGAGTGAAATTTGTCCGGCTCACTGACCTGCTTGTACCCGTTCTGTCTCCCTGCTGTCATTCAGGCTTGGACAAACATGGTCCTGATTATCCTCAACCAGATCCAGCTTCTCCCAGATCCCACCTTTGTCGCCCTGCAGCCAGCGGTGTTTCCCTGCATCAGTCAGCTGACGTGTCACGTGACGGACGTCCGTGTGCGGCAGGCGGTGAGGGAGTGGCTGGGACGTGTTGGCAGAGTGTATGACATCATTGTTTAGAGGGCTGTGTCCTCACAGGTGAGGGAGGGGGAGAGATTGGAGCCCAGGCTGGTATGACTGCCTTCATCTGTATTAGATGTTTGCTTTACTACTAATACATAGTTTAAGAAAGTTCCAGACAATTCCTGGAAGATCACGTTATTATTTTACTACTTATATAAAACATCCATGGATTTAAGTCTGATGTATTTATAGTTATATCTAAACCTGAATGTGATCTATTTAAGATTTATGCATTTATGTTTATTCAACCTGTATGGAATATATATTTTTGAATTTATGCTCCATGTGAAATGCAATATTTTCTGCCAATATGAAAACCATGCACTAAGCAGATACACATACTAAAGAAACGACAGCGGTCGACTGCTGGAACAGGGCAAACGGCGTCATTTTGAAATCAGCACACAGTATGACTTAATTTGCATACAGTATGACTTAATTTGCATACATCATCACTTAAAGCTCAATCTAACCACCAAGTTACCCGGCAGCTTCGGAAAAGCAGCTTCTCCCAGAATCCCGCGCTGCTGGTCGCGTGTGCACATCGTTATGGTGAGATACAGGCCTGAAACTGATGAGGTGAAATTAGTTGTTTTTTTGCCTTAATGCCAACTAACCTGTCTACTGTCAAAAGAGGAGCAGCATCACTGTCTGATCTGGTGCAATGAAGCTTATGAGAGAAAAAATCCGAGTTCGGGCTGGGCAGGGCGTAGAGTCGTGTCCCTCACTGAGCGCTGCATGGTCCACGTTCCCTCTCCTTGGGGGGTGGCGGGATCACGCCACTGCTTGGCCACGTGAGCGACTTTGAAGTCTCACCTCATGCTGGTGCCATAATACAAAAAATCCATCCGTTTCCATTTCCTGTGACCCCCCCCTCTGTCCCAGAAAGAGACATCTGCTGCTCACCTTAAATCACCCAAAGAGAGCAGGTCAAAACACCCCCCAAAAACAGGGGGTTGCATTAAACATTATTCAAATTAAAATAGACCAAGGACACCGTTTATGCAACTTACGCAACTTTTTCGATGATGCATTTATGGGGAGTATTTGAAGAATTCAAGCTTGAAACTAATATGAGAAACTCTATTTCTAAATATTGTTTTACTTTTACGGACTGCCTGTACTCTCAGTGGCGTCAAATTCACATCTCATTGGTTTTGCTCAGTCGGATATAATATGTATTGGAAGTCTTGAGTTAATGAGAGCTTTAAAAAACATGTAAATGGTTAGAAATCTGCCATTATTTGAGGACGCAAACGGTCTCCATTTTGTCTTTTGATGAATCATGTAGTGACAGTGAGATTCTCATCCGGAAATTTCCATTGATTTATTTTGCAGTCGGCTTTTCTCCAAAATGACGTGGATGGTACAGAATTCTGTGAAGCTGTGCATTAATGTACATGAAAAAATGTTACAAATTTACTATGAAATCCAACTAAGAGGACAAAGAGTAAATGTACATCCACATAGTGTATCTTCCTTACAGATCATACAATCACAAATGAGCTTGTTACTGTCATCATGAACGGTGAGCCAGAGATATTAGGCTATGCATATTAATCCTGACACCAAACCAGTTTGGGGAGAGAAAACCTTTTTGTGTACAAGATGAATGTAAAGTTATACAGAAAATACCTGATTATGGCTGCAAGTTCATGATTATTGCTGGTGTCTGTGTCCTGTAACTGTTGTTGTTTTTTTTTATGTTTTTTTTGTCTGCCTTTCTTGTCTAGTAAAAAAAAAAGTATAAAGACCAGATTATTTATATATTACAGTATTGTTTATATATTTAAATCTGTATATGTGTTTCTGAAAATGAGCAAACAATTGGACACATTTTGACAGATAGTGTCGATGCTGTTATGGCCACTATCTTGGCCACTATCATTCGGTGGCAATGACACTTGTTCACTGTGAACCAGTTAGGCTATTTAGGAGCTACACTGGGATTTCCTGATCCAGTGCGACTGACCCGTCTTTGGACTACAGCACTGAACAATTTTATTCAATTTTTGGAAAAAAAAAAATCATCATTACATACAGTAATCTACGATTAATGATTATTTTCACTCGACAAGGACCACATAGAGTAGCTTGAGTGTAGGACAGGACGATATCCAGGCTGAACTGCATATAGTGTCAGTGCAGCTTATGTGTGTTTAAATTTATAATTCACTTAAAATTAGTGGGATATACGAAATCGAAAAAATAAACACTCATCACAAAAACTGGTTTAACATTAATTGTACTGACTATGCCGTTTTCCACCATGGAATCTTTTTATTTTTTTATTTATTTAATTTATCTTGAAAACTGTATGTGGTTTGAGTCACTAGTTTTGACAGCGAGTACAGCAACATGGTTATGGGTTCGTAATCAAGCAAACCGTTACCCAGGACATGTCTGCCAGCCTGGTTTTAAATGACTCATGGAGAAGGTAGGAAAAGGGCACCAGTGGCTCAAAAAATGCTTTGGCACTAACTACTTCAGATCTATATTCCCCATTTCTTTGCTCCTGTAGATCTACTGTAAAAAGACCATTACAGATCTCTGCAATGTAAACCAGTACACCTGCTTTATAAATCACGGGGTGCATCATGCAATGCCGAAAGCAGTTATTAATCAGATAACAACTGGCCTGTGATTTGCAAGATTCTTTCTGAAAAACTACTTTCATTATAAAAATATATATATATATATATATATTTTTGGTAGGAATCCAGGAAGCAGAGTATTCACAAATCTGCCAGGAAGCGCTTTAATAATGCAGGGAGAAAGTGGAAGCAGTAAAAGCTAAGCTCTTGAAAACGCAATCGTAGAAGTCATTCTGCTCACATTTTACAACGCGGTTAAGAGCTTTGATACAGGTTTTTTGACAATTGTATAATACAGAAAGGAGGCTATTGTTACAATGTCCTACTTTTCACCTTGTTTTAATGTCGCCAAAGCATGTCCAGTGAACTCATACCCACATGTCTCCTCTCGGATGGGACGTGAAGTGAGTCACACCATTAATATTAATTAAACAAACTCTCGCCTTTGGCAAATTCTTGGGACTGTACCATTCTTAATGTTCTCTCTTGACTAAAACAAAGGACACTGTCCTCTCACAGATGTAATTTGTCTCAAGATATGTAATGAACAAAAACCGACATATTTAATAAGCTGTATATTCTGATGTTTCCCAGTTTGAAATTTATGTTGAATGTGTTGTAGAATAAACCAGCAAACGTTTATGTGTCCTTGGCATATTTATCAGTGGGCGCTGTTGCCATCCTGTAATCCAACGGCTACACTTTCTTCAGCTACCACACGTCTCCTGCTTCCATAAAGACAGAGAGCTCAGGTGACTGGCGGACTCCCACTTGTACTTTGTAACGGTCGTTTCTAAGGTGCACTCTGCCTTAATTCCTGTACTTCCAAGAACAGACGCTGGGTCACCTGTAACCTCATTAAACTGAAAATGCATGGATTCATTCATTTTCTATCGTTAAAACTCCTAATGAAATGTGTGGCCTAAAAGAAAACATTTACCCATGCTACATTCATGCATATCATTAAGGAACATTTGTAATTAAGAATTGTTAATCAGAAAATGATTGAAATGTGATATTTAATGGATATTTGTGTCCTTTCGAGCATGAAATCTTGCTAATCCTGCAGGAGGTCCTTCGGAAGGTCAGATGAAGAGCAGGTGGATTAAATGGAAACACACCGTAATGGAAATGTGGGTCAGTCACACAGCACGGTCACATCACTCAGTGTGTGTCACCAAAACTGAGAATGTAATGAGTCTCATTCCCAAAATGAACTTCCACTGGCGATGAGCTCGTACTGCTCATCTGGGTTCTAAAAACCTTGTGTTTCTTACCACACATGAGGAATGTTGACGGTATCGTACATTCCGTTAGCTCTCTAGGCTGTGAACACTGTTCTTTTTTCAAGACCCTTTTTTAATCCTTTAGAATCAATTGAGAATCAAGATTCTTTAATTGTAAAATACATAATTATACAAAGTACAACACGAAGTGAAATTTATCAATCGGGGAAAATGTCTGGAATTGACGCTTGGAATCGGCTACACTGATTCCCACCTCTTGACATTGGAGTTGACTCCAAAATTCTTCTTTCTTAGTGACCAGCTCACCCATAACCCTCCTGAACTACCCGCCAATTACTTGAAGGATTCTGATAGGTTGAGCATCTTTGAATTGCCATGATATTGGACAATAGTAATTCAACATGCACCAGTAAAGCAGCGGAGATTTTTCTAGGACTTGGTGATTAACATCCAGTCATGGGGAGAAAGCACCTCAATGTTTCAACTCTGCTTGGCGTTAAAAGAAAACTTGCTTTCCTCAGAATTTTACAACAATCTAATCGAGCTTAAAATTAGAAGTAGATTTAACGCTTGGTGTTTTTAAATACATTTTATGAATAAAATTATTTAATGGAAAACATGTCTGATGTTAAGGTTGAGAAATGTAAAAGCATTTCAGCTAACAAACAGCTACAATAAAAATGTAAGCATAAAACATAGACTAATAAAACAAGGCATTTTATCTGGCAGGTGTATGATACAGTACAAATTTCATTTGATGCAGATCCAGGGTAAAGAGCGACACCTGGTGGATGGATGAGTGAAATTCTAACCGATTATCTTAGGGTCACCAGGGAATCTGGAGCCTTTCGCAGGCAATATATATAGTGCACAAGGCAGGAGAACTCCCTGAATGGGATGTCAGGTCATGCACACAATCATACTCTGAGTAATTTAGAGATGTCAGTTAGACTAACAGTCTGTCTTTGGGCTATGAAGGAAAAACACACAAGAGAGGCAGGACTCGAACCCCCAGCCCTGGAGCTACTTCACAGTGAGGTATCTTGCTCAAATGTTTACTAACCACAATCCAAGACAGAGAAAGAAAATAATCCACTCCAATAAATAAAAATGTAATCATTGCATACTCCAACAAACATTTCATTTAAACATTCAAACATATGTCCTCTGAGGACAATAAGTAAACATAACACAAAAGGAACCACATGAAGACTTCGCTTTGCCGTGATGGGAAGGCTGGCACTTTGAACTCACAAAGAACATCTCAAGAACGGTGGTCCATTTATGAGCTCCCTGAAGAGCCCCTGCTCGGTCTCTGAGATGGGTCCAGACCTGTGCCTTCATATACCACCTTGTTCTGCAAACCGTCTTGGATTAGCCTTTGCTGTATGCGGAGCTTGGCATTGTTGTATCTACAATGGAACCTTCAGAGAAAGGCAGAAAATGTTAGATACCTAAAAACTGACAAGAAATACCATTTTAAGAATGAGTGACAAGGTACTCTTCAAGTTAATTAATCTTAAACAAAAAGGCTCTTTTCATTTAAATGAAATGGATGTTCTAGTACAATTGGATATTAAACTGTAGACTATAGAAATATTACACAACAACTTGTAACAGTATATTATAAAAGCATTTACCAAGATACCAGGGTTGTAAGAGTGAATCCTATCATACCAACATCAAAAGATCTCCGTACTCTGCCTGTAAAAAGATTTAGAGATATAGTAACCACAACATACCCATGACAATCTTACAACACATTTAAAAAATTAAAATAGTGTAATAACAAATCATGTCATTTGCTTTTAAATTACAGCAATAAATGACCATTACAGCCAACTTACTTGTTGCTAAAAAGTATCCAAAGCCAGCGACTAGGGATCCAGCAGCACCCTGCAGAATCGACTCTCTGGCGCATGGAGTGTTCTGAACATCTAGGATTCCTAGTAACTTGAAGGGCTGGACATCGAGAAAACACACATCAAAAAAAGGCATAGCTACAGCAATGTAACTGTAAAACAATAAAATGTCTTAGGAACAGAGACCATTGACATCGAAAGGGTGTTATTTATTATTATTATTATTATTATTATTATTATTATTATTATTATTATTAATTATTGTTGACCGTATGCTGACATTTTATGGGAAACTGTCCCAAGATGTTACGATGCCTCAGAAGGGAAATATATACCGTCAGAAATATCGGGGTTAAACGGAATATATAAGGTGACTTAACATTAATTTCTGTCCAAGCCACACTGGTAAAATGTTATAAACAAATAACTTACGTTACAGAATTACCTTTCTTTTCGACGCTTCTTCTTCGCTTGTCATTTTGTCTTTCAAATCTTGGGGACGTTTTTAATCGGCTCTGTATCTCTACGCATGCGTTGTCCGTCCGAAATTGTATACCGTGTGTACAGTCAATACAACGATTTTGAGTTCCTACACTTTACCTGCTTTCGCCCTGATTTCAGCGGAAAATAATGACATCTGCAGGATATTCAAGGGAAAGCATATTTTACTATACATTTTAGGGATACATTATTAGTTCAGGTTTAATTTAATAATCTAATTATAATTAATAAATTTAGCATTAAACAGTGACTACCTGCACATGAATTTAAAGCTCATAATATAACTACTTGTAAAATTTTTGGAAATAGTTGTGTTTTGTGACACTGTTAGGGTACACAGCTCCAGCAGTATCTACTGGATGGACTTTTACTTCATGACCTGCTTATACCGGTATGTTTCAAGGTGATGTTCACCCAAGAAGCCTCACAATTCAACCCTTCATTGGTCATCAGATATCAGACAGCATGCTATTAATCTCCTAAACCTTGGGTAATCAGCAACACTAGAACATAAAACACCTGTGGACAAAGGAGAGAAAACCTTGAATGTGACACTGACTGCAAAAAACATCCCTGTGCTACTTTAAACAGTGGTAATTCGAGTGTATAAATAGGGACTGAATAGGAGAATAGGAATAGGAGGATGGTCTCCCCTTTGAGGCTCATTAGGGTTAGGGCTCCCTCTGCTGCCCCCTGGAGGATGGGCTGCCCCTTTGAAGCTGCTTCCTCCCAAGGTTTCTTCCTTCTAGGGAATTGTTCCTTGCCACTGTCACCTCTGGCTTGCTCACTGGGGGCTTTTGGCAGAGATAATATAAAGGAATTTAAGACAATTTAATGTTGCAAGAATGCACTATACAAATAAAATTGAATTAAACTGAACTGAATTGAATTGTAGAATCAATTGTTACTTAAATTAATTCCCATCAGAGTGCACCACATAACCACCAGTTTGATTCCAATTTTTTATTCAGAATCCAGCAATAAGAGATTCCTTCTGCTTTTGTGGTTTGGATTTACTGAGAGAGGTTTCATACTCTCAGTGACAATGTACTGGATAGGAGGTGGATGGGAAGATAGTAGCAATGCTATGAGTACTGGACAAGGTCCATGTGGATCCCCAGGCAAACTTCACCTCCAGGGCTGCGATCGTGCCCAATACAAGATGTAGCGCTTGATCAATCAGCACTCCCTTGGAAAATAGTGCCTCAAGCGGCCTCCAGTGTCCCCTAATTGGTCGACAAGTATTCATTGCTATGGCAGCAATAAGATACATTGTATCCAATTGTAGCCATTGAATCAGGAGTATCATTTATATTATATTCTTATTATGCTAAATTAAAAGTGGCGTTTCTCTTCATTGCGCTCAGGTGAGAAAAACACCCACACAAGCCTAAGAATCAGCAAGCAACCAGAAACTAGAAGAGATGGATGTTTTTCATCTGTTTGTGTCTTGCACACAGATGTCGTGCAGAGGCCTCAAATAAGGGACATGCTGAATGTAACCACTTAGAAGGACGGAAGCCATCATGTCACCGCGCTCCTGTCTAATCCCGGGATTAGCGGTAAACGGAAGGCGCCTGCGTAAGGATGGGCTCCGTGCTGAAGTGCGATGCCATGACATTGGGCCTGCAGGTATAAAAGATGGGGAACATTTCCCCTGCCTCCTGCTGAGCTATTGGAATAGACTCACATCAGGTAAGTATGTCAGATCTTGACACATTACAGTAAAGGTTTTTATTCCGATGCTATAAGAATATTACATTTTTAAGTGTTTTTGAAAACAGTATAGACTATTTGATTAAATTTATTCACTCATTTTGGTGTTTTTAAAGCAAATCATTAATGTAATTTAAAAAAATTATTATGTATCATCCCGTCTTGGTCCCGTATAATGTCTGTTTAGGAGCCTGCTGATATTGTGAATCTCATGACGAATACTATGTTCTCTTCACTTTGGCCATGTATGTGTGTTTTGAGTTTCTTTCAAAAGTCATTTCAGCTCAATTCAATTCAATTCAATTTGCAAATTTGTCATTTTATGATGCTATAGCAAGTGTACAATGAAATGTCATTTTGTGTTAACTCCAAAGGACAGTTCCACATAAATAAGGTGCCATAAAATACGAGGCATGTAAAAAGATGCGACCAAAGAGTAGAGTAAGTGGTAACTTCAGTTTAAAGTGCATTGCAGTGTTATGTTGTGCATTTCAAATTTAATATTTAACATGCTCAGCTAAATATTTCAAAATGCACTGGGAACATTGCAGCAGGCTTGTATATTTTTTGGTTTGTATTTCTGGCTGTAGAATAGCACTGTTTACATCTTCTATCTTACAATAATTTGATTTTACTGATTATAACAGCCACAACAGCTGAATCCCACTTACTCTCTTACAGAATGACAGCTACACCAGGACACCCCCTGTTACTCTTACTTGCCGTTGGCTGTTTCCATAACACAGCCAGAGCCTTTTCTTTGCAGCCCTGTGAGCCGGTTAATGAGACTGTTTCTGTAGAGAAGGAGGGCTGCCCGACGTGCCTGCTCTTTCAGACGTCCATCTGCAGTGGCCACTGCCTCACCAAGGTTTGCTTCTGTCTGTTGGCTCGTCATTTGTGTATACATATGCATCCTGAGGGCAGAACAGGGAGGGGCTTGCATTTGACTTTGTCGACCAATCGCAGTCTTCATCACACGACATATTGGTCCATTTTTCTCATTTTCAAACTCTAGGCTTCTAGCCATCCAGCCCCCAGTGGCCCGGGGCTCAGCAAGCTAAGCCTGTGTGTTTGCGCTCAGAACATTGCAGTTCAAGCCAAGCGTTATTTTTATTGTTATAATTGTTGTCATTCTTATTCTCGTTATCATGAAAAAAAGACACACACTTACATTGCTCCGTACAGCCTTTGCAGGTCAGCATATTTTGTCTATGTTTATATGTCCCTTAACAAAAGATACACAATAAAACAGGTGCTTTACAAATCTGTGCACCTTGCCACTTAAGAAAAAACACTGGTTTTAATTAATGTGGTGATGTCATACAATGACGATGTTGATTGGCTAATGAAGTGAAATACAAGCCCCTCCCTTGCTTTAATGAAATGCGTTAACAAATGTGCTGATCCTTCTTTACTCCTTGTGGGTGTGACAGGAGCCGGTTTACAAGAGTCCCCTCTCTATGGTGTACCAGCACGTGTGTACGTATAAGGATGTGCGATATGAGACGATCCGCCTGCCCGATTGCCCCCTGGGGGTGGACCCCCATGTGACTTTCCCCGTGGCTCTGAGCTGTGACTGCAGCCTGTGCACCATGGACACGTCCGACTGCACCATTGAGAGCCTGAGGCCAGACTTCTGCATATCCCAGAAGGCCACTCTTCTGGCTTTCTAGGAAGAGCCAAGACGGCCACGTGAAGACTTACGTTCTCACAGCAACCAGCAAACCCATATTAGTCCCAGTTACACCGTGTTACACTGTCCCTTGACAAGCCACCACAATCAGATAGTGGAGAGCATGCAAATGGGGGGGGGGGATTTCTATGTGAACAGGCACAAGGCTCTGGGGGAATTTGTCAATGTTAATAAAAAGAGCTTTTTTCTCGCAAATGCAGTAACATTTGTCTGTTGCAATATAATGACACAGCGTCCTTATCTTATAAGATAGTGGATATGTGGATATATGATGTCATAACCTGTGGTTTGTCTATGTCCAAAACAGTCGTGGAGCCTGTTGCTTAGACTGAGTCAGTTGTGTAACACTGACAGGTGTAACAGTAAATATCATCAGGGCAACAGAAAAGTGGCAGTGGGACTAAAACCAAAATCTTTTCCATGAAAAAAAATTACCCCTATTTAGGAAAAAAATAACCTTAACCCTACCTGTCAGGGACCAGAGGTGGAGATTTCAGGTCCAGAAAGTACTAATCCAGACCAGGATTTTGTTTCAACCAACCAGTTGAGTCCTCTGTGACTGTGACTCTTTGTACGCATCCGGTTGATCTGAAATCTCCACCTCTGTCAGGGACTATGAATTGTTTAGTACTGAGGATTAAAACAAATTGTAAAATCGGTTCCAGTGGAAAAGAGCAATTGCACTTTATCATGGTACAAACAAGTAATATAAAGCAATTTAATTAATTTGATACTTCATTTAAAAATGAAGAAATATACTGAAAGTGATCACGGTTTCGTCTAAAAGTAAGGATGAATGACGAAATGCTGACTTAATTACATAAAGACAGGCACCACTGTTAGTCTCAGTAACAATGGAATACTTTATTTTTTGGCAAATATTTAAACATAAATGCTACACTATTGAAATATCAGAGGAAGTGAAGTATAGTTCAGAAAGAAAAATAGTACCGTTAAACAAAAATGTAAGCATTTACACCTCATTCAAAGAGACATATTTTATGTGCTTGTACTGTATCTGACCCCAGTGCTGCTGGTTTAAATCTTGTGTACCGTAAATGATCAGCCCAAACCCTGTAAATTTCTTGCAGATATCCAGGCATGGATGCCTGCATATGCACACTGGACTGTATTTTTAAAACATAACCATTTCAAAGCATTAATTATGAATTATTACAAGTAATGAAAAACAATTGTTCAGAAATTAGTGATACTAGTTTTCTCAATTGGTTCTAAGTAGCAACAAACTTTATGATCACAATTATAATTTTAAATAAAACTTAATATTCATAAATGAATAATAAAGAATAATGTAAAACATTAATGTAGCAGGAAAACAGCCCTTTTCAGAAACTCCAAAAGTGTTCCGCCCAGAGCTCATTACGCCTCCCCTGTGGATTTTCTACCCACTGCGCGCGTTTTCAGACACTGCAATCCACTGCGCGCGTTTTCAGACACTGCGATCCACTGCGCGCGTTTTCAGACACTGCGATGCTGCTAACTGTTTGTTCTTCATTTCTGGGAGACCTACGGTAACAAGGAAATTCCTCCATTATGTGTTTCGCATCTTTTCTAATGAAGATGTACAGCAGGGGGTCCAACAGAGGGCTGAAAAATAGCAGTAAGACTAGTCTTTGAAGCGCAGGGTTAAATGACTTATAAATGAATATTATTTGAGGAAAGAATAGAAGAGCATAATTAACAATCACAAGCAGCAATGTGGCTAAAATACGTTTCTTCTCTCGGCTGGACAATGTGATGGTCTTCGAGAGCCCTCTCCATGTGCCCACGAAGAAGAACAACAGCAGGGGTAAAGGAATTAACAGCAGGGTGACACCGAACAATGGGAAACCTCTAAAGGGGAAAAATAACGCAAAAAGAAACACAACTAAGGAGATCAACCAGACCACAAGGGACGTTACAGCTGAGAGCTTAAGGGTGAAGCGAGACCGGTACCAGTGCGGATGGGCGATCAGAAGGTATCTCTCCATAGCGATGCACACCATGAAGCCAAGGCTGGAAACAATGCCAAAACGTAAAGTAATTTGGAATATTAATAAAGCTTCCATAAGAGGTATATTTATGTGCATCCATGGTCTCCCCAAAAGCTGGATTATATCCGAAATGAGAAGGTTTATGACGTAAACATTGGCAACATGGCTGGCCTTAAACTGACGGTAGACGACATAAAAAGCAAGAGAAACAACAGGAAGCCCAATTATAAGTGTCACCAGATTCACAGTTTTGAATATAGCAAAGAAATAATTATTGTTCCTATCGGTATATAAATCATTATCGGGTATCTCTTTTGCATATGTTGAATTGCTGTCATCCATTGATTCCTGATCAGTGAAAATCTGTTTTCTTCTGACTCGCTGGATTTCTTCTCAATGATTGTTTGAAGAGTTAATTTTCTTGATGCTTGAACTGAAATCAGAGCATAAAGCATCTCAGACCATCACAGGTACCGTTTGTAATACATCTTTGTTTCTTAAGCATCGCCG
>JAODKE010000068.1:2671915-2698820 GCA_026779605.1 Mormyrus hasselquistii
TTTCTTTACAGAAAATCTTAGCTATCATACACCAAAAAGAAGAAATGAATATACTGGATACTATACAATGAAAATGATTTTTCAAAGACACAAGTATAAAATTCAGAGGTAACATCTATGATTCATGATACATCATGTTTGATTTATATCAAACAATTTCATCGTACATGCAATGTATTCCCTTACAATCAACACCCTTAAAGGGGATGTTGATATTCAACACTGTTGCTCCATTCAGTTGGTTTGACCATAATTATATTCATGTTTATTCGTTTGTTTCCAACTTGTAATCAAACGTGGCGATGAGTCTGGCTTCTTCGTGAATGACCTGCATGTCCATAAACACTCCACATTTATTGCCTTCACTTTAATGCTAAAGAGGACCCACACTGTATCTTCTAAATTCACAAGCTGATGTATCAGATTAATATCAGACCGATACACTTTAGTAACTTTGTTGTGAAAATTGTTTCCACTTCCCTCTCAGCGTTGTAAGCAAACATTTATCTTTAACATAATTCTTTTGGTATTAAGAGTCTGCTAGGTCCATCCATCTAGCATTCGACTGCTTCTCCAGTGCGGCACAGGACCCTGTGGGACACGGTGCCATTCCATCACAGGACACACACACACACACACACACACACACACACATTTTGGATCAGAATGAGTTATGAGCCTCATTTAATATATTTAAAATTGCAATCACTGTACAAACAAACGCTCGCATCCTGTCAGCATGAGCGATCGAATGATGGATGGATGCTTTTTATATATTGCGAATTCACACATTTTTAACACACACTATCTTGCTTGTAAAACAAAAGCATCCAAATGGTTTTTTCTTCTTACTTTCCTCTCGGCATCGTGCCTCTTTACAGGTAAGGAACACAAATGCAGCATGTTCTCACTTTATTTTAATTGGCTACAGCAACTTGCATCGCGGTGCTCCACCAATAGGCTTCTCATCAAGACCAAAAAAAGAAATTAAAGAACTCATCACTGACTTTAAGGAAACCAAATGTACATGACATCATTAACTTCAGGTCCCTAGGAGTTCATGTTACTGAGGATCTCTCATGGACTCTCAACACAATCTCCTTTGTGAAAGAGACCCACAACCCAAGGAAGCGCAGGGCATGAGACCAAAGGCACCCTGCTGGACACGGGGTCATTCCATCACAGGACTCCCACTCAGACACACAGCAGGAAAGTTAGCGATACCGCTTTTAGCTGTGTCAGTTTGATTGTGTGATTTTGAAAGGTGTAAGAGTTTTACGTGACTGGATCATACTGATTTCATACTTTAACATTCAGTATTGCTGTTTTGAAATTGCTTGATCATACTTTTCTAAAAGATTACCAGGAATTCGACAGTGAAATCGTGTAAAATGAATATTTCACTGTAGTGTACATATGGATACAGTTTTGCTTGGTTGACTAGTGAAGGTCAACAGATAAAAAGTGCAGGAAAAATGGGTTTATAAACTAAATGAAGCACCGGTTATTAGTATAGCTTTGCATACAAGCACAAATACAACCACAAAGTTTCTTGTTTTCTGCCAAATAAATTAATTTATTGGTCAAACGGGACTAGAAATAGGTAGCAGCAGGTATCTAGTCGTGCTACTTGCTGAAATGTTTTCATATTTCAGGGTAAATGAGGAATAAAAGTATAATACTACAGGAAGTGCAGTGCAGGCAGAAACGGGTCACAAACAGCACTTTTTAGCAAACATTTGCGGATCTATATGGAAATATCAATTCTTTTGATCTGAATGTTTCATTTTGAGAATTGATTCTAATGTTAAAATGCATTTTTGTTTACCTGGTAGCCTCTGGCGACTGTGTGTCTTTGCTCTGCCATGTCAGCCTGTATGCCACCTTACCGCACACCCCCAGGACCAACTTTCTGGCTGTCTGATCCCTGCAGGTACCTCTGATCACAACTGATTCTATGATTCTAAACTTTAGTTCAGACTTTAGTAGAACTTTAGTACCTGTCTGCTGTGCATTTGGATCCTCAGTTCCCGAGATGTTCACATGACAAAATTTCTCGTTTCTCATGGATCCAGCGGAGCTTCACGACACCCTGGAGGATCTGTCCGCCACCTGTACAACAGTCCCAGTCCCCTCCCCCACCACCACAGCTGCCTCACTTCCTGGTTCATCCTGCCACTTCCTACCTTTGGAGTGGTATGAGTTTGCCCAATCACTGTCGTGGTTTCCTCATGCAGCGCGTGACATAACATATTTCCGACATAACAAAACCCTATTGACCCCAGAGCAAGACCAGATCAGTTTTGTTATCTTGCTTCTCACTGGGAGATCTCCAGTGTAGCCCACTGCCTGCTTCTCTGCCTCACTGCTCCTATCATCATCAACTAACTTAAGAAGGTATTCGACCAACGCTGGCCAGGAACAGACGTGTGCACCAAGCTGCTGAAAATGCATCAGCGATCAGGTCCAGCCTCCAATTTCACCATAGGGTTTCAAACTCTCCTTGTTACCAGTAGGTGGAGTGAACCAGCCCTGCTCACGGCTTCTCGGAGGGAGATTAACCTTCGCTCTACGAGTGGAGCTGACTGGGAGAGGCAAAGGTCTCAATTTGGAACTGCCCAGCTCTCTGTTCATCTCAAAAAACTGCTCTGGGAACACCACCACCTTGAACCTGCCCTGTCCAATCCTCAGCGTCTCTTCCTTCAGCTCTCATCTTACCCTTACTGAAAGACTCGCAGCCATCCAGCCAGGTAGCTCTCCGCTCACCCAAGCAGAGCAGCAGCGGCCAGTGACAAACCGGCTGCCGTGCTGCGGACAGCCTGGGTACCGCGTCCGCCTCGTCGTCCATTCTGACTCCAGTGCGCGAACCTTATCCGCTTTGATCGGCTCCGGTGTTCTTGACTTGGAATGTTCGTAAGTCGTTACTCAGCATAATTTTAAGGGTATATGCAAGTATAAAGAACTAGGATGCTGGGAGTACACACGCTATGCTGCCGCGCGGCAGGAGTAGCGGCCAGAAGTCATACTAGGCGGAATTGGTGAGCAGAAAAAAAAGATA
Organism: Mormyrus hasselquistii; assembly: GCA_026779605.1. Classification (NCBI taxonomy): domain Eukaryota; kingdom Metazoa; phylum Chordata; class Actinopteri; order Osteoglossiformes; family Mormyridae; genus Mormyrus; species Mormyrus hasselquistii. The sequence continues at coordinate 2,674,974 of JAODKE010000068.1, forward strand.
CACACACAAATACACACACATACTAAAGGCCATTGATATACTTCCACAGCAGACAGCAAACAGTGACAAAGGGGACATTAACTGAGCCTCAGTGATGAAGCTGAGATGCTGTAGCGAGAGACCGATGGCGTCACAAGAATCAAGTGAGGAAATCAAAAAGAAACTCAGACAGTGACTTCAGCTAAAGAAAAGCCGCACATCCAGGGACAAAATAAATCAATCTGCAATTTATATTTATTACACATTCGCTTGTGTGAGATCATACCAGATGTTCTGTAATAATCCGGACACCTCACACAGTACTGTTACTTCAACATTACAGCACAGAGCAACATAGTTGCTTAACTATACTATTACACAGCGAAAATAAGATAATAGTAAGCAATACATAATAATACAGGATGAATAACAAGATTTGTTTTGTACTTACCCTTGAATACAATGAAATGCTTTGTCCACACTTTTCCTCAGCAGTTTCTGTACCCAGTCAGAAAAAAAATGATATCTGCAGACTTTTTTTGTGTTCATTTACTTCAGTGTCACCAACGATATTTGCATGTATGGGTCACATCCAGGAATATGTTTTCTCTTTATATCGTTTGCCTTCATTTTGCTTTATTTATTTTGATGTTAAATAGCGTTTGCAGTGTACTGAATACGGTTGCACCAAGATACAAAGAGGACCCCACTCCTCTGTTCCTCTGTTCTCCTCACCCACAACTGTGTGCCAATCCACTAAACAAACATAATCAGTAAGTTCACAGAAGATACCACAGCGGTGGGGATGATTACCAAAACTGTTGGGAAGAGCTACAGCACCTTGCGTCACAGGGGCTCCACCATTTGTCTTCTCATCAAGACCAAAAAAGTCAAAGATCTCATCACTGACTGATGAAACCCCGTGTACGCGATTAACTTCAGGACCCTAGGAGTGCACATCACTGCGGATGCCTGCAGGTAATGGCATGCGTGCGAAACAATTCGCAAATAATTATGAACTCAGAAATTGAAATCTATAGAAAAAATGAAATGTACATCTTGGCCAAAATATAAAAGGGACCGAACACCCAGTAAAAAATAATGCTTTAAGGTAAACTGTCACACAATGACTCACTCCTCATGTTGAAAAGTTTACAAAATATTTTAATTTCGTAATATGACTGTCTAACAAGTGAGTAAATACATAAAAAAAAAAATTATTGCAAACAACAGTATTTAACATTACAGATAGACATTTGGCAGTACTGGAACTCTTTATTCTGTGCTTTATATGACTAATAATGATATCTAAAGCTGTGTAGATTAGTTGATCAAAAACAAAATGAGATATATTAGTAAAATATAGTGAACATCTGCTTTGCTGTCTTGCATAAAGATAATTGCCTTTAAGGTAAAAAAAAAAAAAACTCCAGTCAGCCCACTTATAGAATAAATTCCGGTTTTCTGTCATCCATAAGATGTCTTTACAATTTTCTAAAAGTGTGAAATGGTTGAGTAGCGTCTCCCTTTTATCAGGGAGAAAACCACATATTTCGAGTGCCATGCCATATACCTTTAATTGCATTGTTTTCTGCTGACACAAAAAAAAGACCTGTCAAATGTGAGGCACTGCAGGACGAGTCGCCTTAGTGACGGCTCAGCGTTCATATCAAAGTCCCATATTTCCTGACCGTCTGGAACTAAAGTCCAAATTTAGTAACATCTCTGCTCAATCAGAGGATGGACCCGCTTGACATTAGTCAGATTCTGCAAAGATCGAAAGGTTTTGGGGTGAATTCTTCAGTCTAGATCACGTTTCTGAAGGCAAAGGAGAAAGCTGCCCCTAAAGCCAACCCCAGGGACAAGAAGAACGCCATTGTGACTCCAGCTGTCTCTGCTTCATGAGGCAGCACTTTCCTGAGGAGAAACCAGGACATGACACTGTGAAAGTGCCCATGGGACGCCACAGACGTACTGGCTTGTCCAATGACATGATCATTCATGCTTTTGGAAGGTCGTTTCTGTCCCCCCCAGGCAATAAAACAGGCGTGACCTTACTTACTTAGGCCCAAAGCACATGCAGAGGCTGGCCAAGTAGCCGTTGGTCAGAGCGAAGAATATCATGAAGAGGATGTACCAGGCGTCGTGCTCAAACCAGATGGGCAGATACGCTCTGGGCTGGATGTTGCATAACATGAAGAGAGGCACAAACACCAGCCTTGCGATCACCATGATGGGCAGCAGGATGCTGTTCTTCCCAGGCTGTGGAAGGGGATATGAGGAACGCAAGCGAGGCTGTCAGCTGAGAGCTGTGTGAGATGCCAACAAGGGGTGGCACAGGGGAGAATGTTCCATCCAAGTTGTATTACTGGTTACTACACATATGGGAGCCATTTGGAGGACGGGGAGCTGGAGGGAGAGGCAAGCTAGAAGGAAAAGCCTCCGCTGAATCACACACACATGGTGGATTGTGGTGGATTTGAGCAAAACTTTGTTTTTTTGTAGAACAGATTTTATGTTTTGGAAATTGTGTAATAGACAAGGAACACTACTACCTGTCAATGTGGTGCAGACAGGAAACCACATGAGTTCCTGTTACTGCCTTGTTATTATAACCAGCCTCACACTATTTCTGATTGCATTTGTTAATTGAATATCATGCTGTTGGGTGGCGTGATGGTTAGGTGGTCAAGACTGCAGCCTTACATGGTCACAAGTTTGATGCCTGCCTCCCAACCCTTTGTTCGTCTGAGTCGAATTAGCATATTTTCTTCAGGGACAAGAAGATCGCCATTACGGCATTATAGTACTTGTGGTTAACACGTGGTTATGAAATACTGTATGATGAAAATGATCTATTAGTATTAGAGTAATAGAAATGCTAAAGTATGCTTCTTGGTGGTAAGATGCAGGAAGTCCTTTGAAAGTCAGGAGGGGATGTGATGCTTTGTGGGAAATATTTATATTTGTTCCCGATATAGCAAAGAGCCAAGAGCCATTCTGCACCATGATGGGGCACGACAAGACTCACCCACATGCAGACACCAGTGAAACTTCTCCCTGCCCAGTCCATCAGATTAAAGATGAGGAAGCATGACACCGGGATGAAGTAAATATCTGTGGAAACGTGAAAAACAATCTGGTAAGGCTGAATTCAATATTTGTATATTCTAATCTTCTCCCTCTTCCCGAATTTTCTTATACATAAAAAATAAGGCGTGGTGATGGACCAGGACTCACCCCAAAGGTTCTTTTGGGCTATGCTGGACTTGGCATCCACGGTGACGGCGGGGAAGACACCGATGGTGACGGTGAAGACAAAGCACACAGAGAGAGCCATCACCCGGATCTGCAGGCCAAGGAGTTGGTGACCAGTCACATTTCTGCACTATGCAAGTCATTATCGATCTTCTAGGTTTCCAAATAGAGCATACAAATGAATAACAGGCCTTGGTAACTTCAAGAAGAGCCACTATACCTTTCTGAAGATGATGTAAACAGAGGTCTTTTGGTCGGCCTCCTCATCTGTGACTCTCAAGACTGGTGCCGTCTTAGCAGAGTCCTCTGTGAGTACACACATGGCCAAAGCAATGCCTTCATGTAAGTGGCTCCTGATCCTGCATCAGGTGCCCCCTTACTCCCCCTCACTCAAATCAGTACAAACATTTTACGTTCCGACTTGTCAAAGGCTCAATGAGCAATTAATAAATCGATCTGGGTAAAAGAAAAGAACAAATATATGGAACAACTTAAGAATTTCAGGAATGGTCTGGAAGTCTTGTCAATACACAGGAAAGGACTTTTGTTACCTCAGGTATAAGTTACCTTTCTTCAGAAGATCCATCTTGTTCTCTTGGTCGCTGTTAGACTGCTTACTCTCCATATGATACTGGAAAAACTCCTTCAAGAAGGAACGGGGATAAATTAAGCTTCTGCAGTGAAAGACTGGCCAATACAAAAGTTGAAGATACAGAAAAAAACAGAATTTGTATTTCGAACCACAAAGGACCAGGATGGACTTTTTCCCTCCGTGCCAAATCAAACACTCTGTGGAGTATCCCTCATAGTTCACTAGCCAACTAGAATACTCACTGCCCAACACCAACACCGTATGTGGTTCCCTGTATCAACATCCAGAATCCGCTCCTGGCAACATTTCACACTTCATTCAAAGCCTCGCAGCGGGACGCTTTCTTACCATTTTTGCCAGTGCAGAGTACGACGCAATGGCCAGAACAATGACCACACATGCCGTGATGAAGTACCCAAAAGCACTGTCCCGAAGATCTGAGCCGGCTGGAAGAAACACAAAGGAGGTTTTATAACCATGCTGTATGCAGGTGTCCTAATTTCATTGTTCTCTTTGACTGTTACTTCTTCATTCAAACAAATATCTAAACGACATGATGTCACTGCATACATACTAAGGAGGGTGCAGATCATGGAGAAAGCTGCAAAGGTGCCAGCCAGGCCCTGTCCGCTCATGATGGGTGTGGTGTAGGACGCAGGCAGCATCCCTGCCAGGCCAAACAGGCTTCCTTGCAGCATGGCCCCGAACGCTAGATCGTGGGGTTGGGGTGACATGGGTCAGTGCTGCAGAAACATTCTCACATTCCGGAAATGGCCTGAAAGCCGACTAGGTCATGGAGACCCATCAAAACTTCTGAACAAGAAAAAATATATACATCAAAGCAATGGGTGTTCTTTGAAGCCAAAATGACCTCCACTGTAGCAGGACAGCTAAAGAAACCATGGGAAGCTCTGACTTTCTCAGAATATGTGGGTAATTTAAGAGAGGAAGACGTGCAGCATACTGGGCTGGGGGGGGGGGGAAGGGACACTCACAGTTGATGCAGACAATTTTAATCATAGTGATCACGTAGAAGGGCAGAGGGGACATCTCCACCTTCACCATTATGGCCGTCACCAGGAACATCACAAGGATGCCAATCAAACCTCCCAGAATCCTCACCTTCTGGGGAATGCTGGAACCAGAAAAGCACTGGTCAACACTTCTAGGTGTGGAGGACAAGGGCCATCAAATGAAATGTGCTTAAGCATGATGATGCTAAAGAGAGCATTGTTTGGTATTTAGCTTAGTCATGACTCACAGTTTTATTTACAGAGCAAAATGACTTAATACGTCTCTTCCGTAGTCGGCACAAGATGTCTAATAAAAACCTCATGCCTTTAAGACAATTTTATCCACTAAATAGCACTTAACCATTGTTCAGAGGGGATTAGCAAACATGCTATTCTTAGCAAGCTATGGCACATTTCAGAGACTCACATCTGGTGAATGAAGGAGTTGAGGCAGGTGAAGATGAGCAGAGGAACCATGGCACACAGTGTCATCACGTTGCTGAACGTAGACTTCAGGATATTGTGGTCCCCAGTCTCAGTCCCATTGGCTGTCGTGTTGACATTGTCGGAACAACTCAGCCGAGAAGTGAAGTACTGAAGGGACAAAGAGGATGCATTTAGCCTCAAGGGTCCAGACTGAGGGGTCCATCCCCAATCTATTACTGCTCATCCCCTCCCCATGCCAGGCTGTCGAGGCTCCTCATCAGTTATGGTCCTCCATGTCCATCTCAAGGTCAGTACAGTATATTGACCAGTCAACGGCATCTGACGTTGGTACACAAGAGCATAACACGTGCGGTTTTTACAGCGGCCATCACACCCAGGCGTGGAAGCGTGTGAGCATCTTAAGATTACCATAGTGGCTGTTATGAAGAAGTTCCAGGGTAGAAGAGTTCCCAAGCCAAGGATGAAAAATATAATCCAAACAGCATTGTATCTGGGGAAAAAGCAGCACGGAACTGAAAAGGGCCTTTAAATAGTTTTTAGAAGTCAACGAAAAATAAAGCTTTCTTCAGTAATATGAAGTGAAATGAACTCACTTGTCTCGAGGACCGTTGATGGCTGTCATTGTCCTTGATATTCTGAGCGTCAGGCTGATGTGTCTGAAAGGGACAGAGTCACTTAAGTAGGTCAATATGGAGGAGAGGGTTGAGTGCATCACTGGTGAGACTGACGTGCGGAAAGGTGGGTGCGAATCGTGCGGGGCTGCACACAGGCTTCTCATGCATTCAGCTTGGACATGCCTCCTGCCGTTTTGTAACAGCAGTTCCTGTAAAATTCTCAGCAAAATTTGCCCTTTCTTCAGTTTAAAATAATGGAACAGATATAAACTCCCATACTCTTTTTTCAATTTAATAAGAAACTAATTGACTATTCCATCCAATAATATTCAGGGCACGCCAGAAGACTTAATTATAACCATAATTTGTGGCATCATGACTACATTGAGCCCATTTTGGTAAAAATCGGCTTCACATTATGTCATATTAAATGTCGGTCAGTCATATTTCTTTGAGCACCCCCTATAATAACTGATTTCAAGCGCAAACCAAGGACAAGATACATATTAGAATGTTATAATATAAAATATTCTAAATATCCCCCCCAAGTTCAGGGTGGTAGCACCCATCACATGTCATAACCAGCCAGGAAGAGGGTTTTGAGTTCTGCTTTTTTATTTCACCCGCAGTCACGACAGGCGGCAGCTGCTCTTCTGAACATGTCCTGTCTGTAAAGCATTCTGGCGATGTGCTCCCATTTTCTGTTTTACTGAACATATAACAATCAGACCACAGGCCATGAAAAAAGGAAAGCTTTTGTGAGAGGTGTATGCAGGGTCATAGCCAAAAATTTTTAAATATCGAGTTCAGAAGTATTACCCCATCCTAGGTGTGCACCGTAAAGGATCATGATTAGTGGAGTTGCAGAAAAAACACTGAGGACTTGAGGTCCTCAATGCTAAGTACATACATGGTCATTGACGTCACCAGCGTACCACAGCACACGGTCCAAGTGGAAATGAATCGCATTATAAACTCAATCCTCCGTGATATGCAACATCTCCCTCACCCAAGCTGGCTTTACATCGCATCCAACTACGAAACCATACGTCTAGACACTCTTGCTCAAAATGTCAACACCAATAAGAAAAAAAACAGGACTGCACTGTTCCTGGAGATATGAGCAAAATATCTCACGTTTGCTGGATCTGGCGTGCAAATATGCTTAGGTAGCTCATTATCAGCTGCATAACACCAGCCAGACATTGCTGCCGCTGATACGGATGCGACAAACAGCTGCAGCTTTTGCAATCTATTCCTTCCACATGGGGCACTGAACTTGAAGCAGGGGCCAGCCCCCGTCTTTTCTCAAAGGAGGATGTATGTTATCTCTCGTACAGCGTTCCGCATATACTGTACCTAACCTTCTGCAGTTACAATTGTGAAAGCTCATATTTGGCTTGGAAAATACCCTGAACCTTTTGGGAATTATGATTTGTTTATTTACCCTAATGAATCGTCCCATGGTTGTGCAAGTTAACCGCTATTGGTCAATACTCTGAAATCAGGAAAGCCCTGGACTGTTCCTCATTCCATGTGTTTGGATTATTAAAGCACTTATTCAGTACCACTGAGCCCATAACCATATAGGGCAAGTTAAGATAAGTTAAGATGAGATAAGATAAGATAATCCTTTATTAGTCCCACAAGTGGGAAATTTGCATCGTCACGTTATACATCATGTTATATCTGAGGCCACAATTTGACCAATAAAAATAAGGTATCATTGTTACCTTTTATCTTGCTTTCTGTCCTAATCAAACTAGTATGTATTTTTTGGGTGAGTGACTGTTTAATATAAGATACAATTGGCTGCATTATGGAATTCCCATTAAGCTAAACACACAGTGCTCAGGGCAGTGTTCTTATTCCCATGCAGCAGACATTTTAAAACAAAACAAAACAGCAGCAACACTCTGCCAGAAAGAGGCGTCCAAAGCAGAACAACCACGACGCATCTGTATGGCATCTGCTTCTCATTAAAGAACAACTCCAGATGCACCACTGTGCTGCAACCAAAATCCAATGGGAGTGAAGTTCAGTCTTGAGCCAAAATACATCAGATGGAAAAAAATATGTTCCCGTATTTCTGTTCACAACAGGCAGTATTGATAAATTGTCACTCTGAAAGGGTCAGGCTTGCGACACGCAGTGTGCATTGGTGGCTGGCTTCCCACTGTATGCTTTTACAATGCACTGGGTACTATCTCCACATCAGAGGAGATACACAAATACATATTACAAGATGTTAGGCACCAATCATAGCTACACCAAACATATTTTGAACACTGAATGCCAAAGGTTATTATTGGTCAGTCAGGACTGTTTTTCAGGCAACAACTCTAAAAGTGAATTTATCCACAATGGCTTTGTTTTCCGACTGGTCCAGAAGATCATGATTTACTTCTAAGATGTGTGTGATGATCAAGTTTTTATGGATATTCTTATGGTTATATATTATTTATTGTTAAACAGAAGATCGAAGTGTCAGCTTATGAATCAGGATCAAATCGATTTAGACTGAAACGAAGCGTTAGCTTATGAATCTGAATCGAATCCAGTCCAATTGAAACGAAGCGTTAGTTTATGAATCGGAATCCAATCAGACTGAATGAAAGCGGTAGCTTACAAATTGGAATCTAAATGAATCAGTTTGAATGGAAGCGTTAGCTTATGAATCGGAATCTAATAGAATTAGATTGAATCAAATCGAATCAGGGCATCTGTCCCAATGCCCAGACATAATTTACACAGCTTTGGCCGGATATGAATACTGTTCCGGTTAAACTTCCAGGATCATGTTACGAATGCATTTAAACAGATGAAACTTTACTCGTTGTTTACACAACACAAAAGGCTACAAAGCAAACAGGACGCAAGTGTTTATGACCTGAAGCCCCCAGGACAGAGCATAGCTGTCACATTTATACAGTACACCACGGATGACATAAGGACCTCCTGGGATTTAATTCATAGGTTTGTTTTGTATCACTGCGGCATTCAGTGATTCTGCTTGGGAGCTAAATTGGGGGAGGAAGTGGAAGTGCCATGACCAGCAACATCTGGTCCCACCAGTGGCGTCTTCTAAAATTCCTCCCTAACATTGGACCTTTTCCTGGTGTTGGGTTACTAAGCTGCCCCTGTGTATGTGAGCTGATGCACGAGGTGACCAGCAGACCCAGAAATAGATCACCTCATGAAAAGTCTCCTGAACAAGATGTTCCCTCCATGCTGACCAGTAGAGAGAGCAGTAGGTCACATACCATGTCTGATTTGATTAATTTGTACATTCATGTATTGTTCATCCAACCATTATCGATACCTACTTAGCTGGTGCAGAATCACAGCAGGCCTGGACCCTATTCCAGGAAATATGCAGCTTGAGGTAGGAGCCCACTGGCCACTCCATTACAGGGCATCAGTGGGCTAAGCTTGTGTGCCTGTAATCAGTAGGTTGCTGGATCAAACCCAGCCGCAGCATGTCTGTGGATCCTTGAGCAAAGGCCCTTAACCCCCCTGGGTGCTGCAGTGGGTGGCTGCCCTTTCCTCACAGGGATCATTAAAGTATTAATAATTATTAATAATACATTTATAAATGAGCACCAATTGTTCGGTTTTGCAAAGTATTCTAAGATCATACCAGACAAAAACCCAGCGTGTAAAGACATCCCAGCCTCTGACGGCTCCGAGACCATAATGACGAAAGATCCCACGTGCCCTTACAGTACTTAAGCCTCAAAGAAAATCACCTTGTTATTGCTGCAGCTGGCAGTGGGAATTGATAAAACACTCTTCAGATCAACAAAAAATTGGTGTTTTTGGAAGAAGGAAAAGGTGGAAATGTGTGAAACACCATATGAAGACTGAGTAGGAGCAAAAGCAGCAGCTGGGAATACAAGCTGAACCTGAAGCAGGAATGTAAACTGATAAATGGAAACGGCAACATTTGCTTTCTGAACAGCGTGTGACAAAACGTGGTTTTAAAGCCCTAATGTGGCACCGATCTCTGTGTCTACGGCAGGCGAGGAAAAGGTCCCTGGCAGTGAGCAGCAATGTGCTTTCAGCACCACAGACAAACAAAAGCTTACGCAAGTCCACACAACAACGCTTGGAAATACCTTTCTGTTTCTTCTCAAAATAAAGAGAAATAAAGAAGGAAACAAGGCATAAGGGAAATGAACGGAGGACACATCATACTGGCTCATTTATATGCGCTCGCATTAAAACTTGCACAAGCTGCATGTCAGGATGTCAGTTATCGCTCAGGTATCTGCAGCTGCAAGTGACAGTTGGGTTACATGGTGCTGAAACAGAAGCTAAAAACTATTTTCTGACATAAAAATGTTCTGCAAAAAAATGTTCAATGCCTGAAATCTCACTCTAGGCTATTAAGTCCCCCCCCCCCCAAGAAGATAGCAATGTGTGAAAAATCCCAACTCCACCCTTACTGGAAAACTGTGTGCCACGTTATTGATAGAGCTGATAGGGGACGTTAGACACAAGGCCGACGCTCTGTCCACTGAGCAAATGTCGCTGCAGCTCATTTAAGACTAAAAGATGCGTATTTTCAACTACTTTTGCCCTCACGATCATGTCTCTTGCTTTGTATGCTGCGTTAAAGCAATAATGAAACTTCAGTGAATGTTATCCATGTGATAATACCCAGTGTAACAGGTATGATCTATGTGATGGTGCCCAGTTTAACAGGTATGGTATCCAAAATAATGCCTTCCAGTTTAGATGACAGCGGTATACCAAATATGACTTTGGGGTCTGTTATTCTTGTCATCATAAACCTTTCCTCTCTGCTTCTTGCACCGTCAGGAAAAAGGGATGGCCCAGGTACAGTTTCTTCCCCAAATTACAAACAAACAACTCTTTTTCTGACAGTGTGGTATGTGGGGCTTGTCTGAGGTTCTTGTGGAATCATCACATTTGCTGCTGTCCCATAATGCAGTGCGCACAACCAGCTCGATTCATTCTCTGGGCACCAGCTGTGCTGTCAATCCACCACCATCCTCCAGCAACATTTGCAAGTTCCAAAACATCAGAACACTGCTGCTGGCCCGCATGTTCAAACCGCTTCAATTATATTTAAGTTTTATATCTTCTCTGTTAATTGTTTCTACATTCCCTTAATTAATTAACTGCTCTAGTTGGACATTTACTGTATTTATTTGTTTTCTCTGTATTCTGGGGTTTTTTTATTTTCGTATTTAAGGGGGTTAAATACCTACCTACCAAAATTATATTTTAAATGGTTGCATGAACTGCTTGTGTTTCATAAATTAGCTTTTCCATCGTAACATGCCAAATTGTGATTTATTGTTGGAGTGTACATTTTCTATAAGTAAATTCAAATGCATCCTAACTTATTTGATATTGAAAAATATGGTTACGAATTTGCATTGTCAGGGATAAATGGGGTTGCAATGACTTCGTGGGCCTCCTTCCTGTGCAAGAAAATTGAATCACAGAACCCCGACAAATCGGCATTTCTTTCCCATACCTGTGAAAATCACATCGAAGAGTATTTTATGAGTAAATCTATTTTATGTTGGTAAATCTTAACCACACATTTCATTCACTTCAAGGTTTTTGAACTTGGAAACAAATATGGCCGCTGAGTGCCGAATTATTCGTTTTTACGGGGTGATTCATCCTGCACACTTGCTGCACTACAGCAACATAAGCAAGCCGTCAGCCAAAGAATTAAGTAGGCAATCGAGTTTCTAGTACTACACTTGAATACGTAAATACAAAAAGTGAGTAAGTATAACATATAAAAAAATTGCTGCTGTTTCGAATAACCAAGTGGATTATATTGAATCAACCGATCAAATGAAGTACTCTGGATGAAATCTGAATGGAAACACGTGGTTCTGAACGGACCGAAGAATCTTATTAAAAATATATAAATGAAAGAGCGACTATGTACGCCTCCAACTGGGGGATCATACAGTCAGAATTATATTATCAATTTCAAAAAAGTAAAAGGAGAACACCTATTATCCGCGGTGTAAACAGCTTCACCGTAAAGTATATATATAGCATCCTACTTTTGTTTACCGCACCAGACCTGGCACTGGCGTCTCTCCGGGAATTTTAATTGATATACTTCGCTTTATACATAAATCTAGCAGCCAAAAGTTGCCAAGACGTTTTTCTGGCCGCAGAGCAGATCGTGATGGGGGGTGACACGTGCGGACTAGGGCACATTGTCACTCTGAAGTTGTAGGTTAGTGTAAGTGCGAAATACAATGTTAGATATTGTTTAGGTGGAACTTTTCGAGCACTTCGATCAGTTTCTGATTAGTATTAAACGTTCGTCTATATATCACGAACATGCAGACACCCGCGCGTGAAGCGATAAATTCGATTCGAAGCGATAAGTTCATTACAATAAACTTCTGTTTATATCGCATAGGCATAGGTTCCCGCACGCCAAATTCATATCACTGAAATGGTCGATTTTAATTTTAAATAATACGTTAACATACCGCTTACTTGTGTACTCCGCTACCGACGTCTCCTTTATAGTGTGCCACATTCACCGAGCGTTCACTTGGCTGAAAGCAGGACAAAGCATGAGCCGGGGGAGGTGATCGTAGCGCCCCCCAAAAACCATGTGAACTATCAGTTCACCCCTGATTGAACAAATACAAAAAAAATATCCAAAACGACCGGTGGGTGTAACCACTGACGTTCTTCAGATTGGGCAGCCTGCACGGCTGCTTAGAACTTCATTGTATTTGCATCAACAACTGGTGTGGATAGATCTTCATGTAATTTCAGAAAGTTATTATTGCTTCCAGTTACAACACAGTGACCAGAATGTGAGAAACAAATAGCGCATCTGATGAAATCAATGGGTAAAATGTACAGGCAGTGCTTCTTTAAAGAAATTTAACACTTAACATTTTAAACTCAGTACCAAGTACCAAGCATCAGACATCTTTGGACGTAAGAAACAAGGCAGATAGGCTGAGATGAAGAGATTTTGTCATACGTTTCTTTTCTTTTTTTTATGCTCAAGACACCCTAAACGGATGTAGTTTTAGCCACCGAAGAAACGGATGGCTCATAATTGAACTTATTCGGGAATATTAATTGCTGGTCATGGTTATAGATTATGGTGCCTGGGATCAGTTAAAGGAATCCCAAACTCTTCAATGTATTTACTGAATGAAAAAGTAAAAATAAAATTAAGTTAGAACAAATTTTAGTTTCGTATAATTATAACGTAGACCATGTTCTCTTACTTGAAATACAAATTGAAAACAATGTTGAGAAACAACATTCTGCGTATCTATTTTCATCCTTCCTGTATATATACATATAATTCAGTAATTATACATGGTTTGTACAGAATAACAACTACCCTCCACTCCAGATAACTCGCTACGTGATGAGCGATTTGTGTATTAATATTTTTGTGCTTTAATATATTATAGTATATATATTATAATATATTCCTACCGCCAAGTCCTGGAAGAAGATCGGTCCTGCGAGATGTGTATTCCGCTACCCCAAACTAAAAATTCAGTGACATGAACAGCCACCCCCCCCCCCCCCCCCCAACCCTCCAGCGATCCGCCCCATCCTTTTGGGAAGCTTTATCTTTTGGTAAACTCATCGGAAAGTACAATTTATCGGAAAATTAACATATCAACAGAATGAATATAAAACAACAGTGGTACATCAAGGGAAGAACAATGGAATCCTTTCATTAGCATGTAGGATACGGCATTCCGCAATGCCCGTCAGAACGAATGAACTGACAGTAGTCATTGTTGCGTTGAGACTATTGTATTGATTTTTTGCTGTCTGACAAAATAAAGTAATCTTTCGCACTTCTTTGGGCAGCCTTTACAAAATGTTCCTTCTCAGTGGCTCTCAAAGGGCGACCGTGTCTAGGGGCAGTTTTGTTTCAGCAGTAAAAAAGGCACGGCTGCCCGCGATGTGACGATCGTCAGTACTGGATGTGCAGATCTATGTTCAAATCATTCAAGGCCCTCAAGTTGGAAGTTGGCAGTCCCAGTGCGTAGCTTGACTTTATTATGGTTGCTAGTGCCAAGTAGGGTAGTACTCTTGTAATTCATTATGAAATTGTAGGTAATATCTAAAAGCACAGAGGTGTAGTGTTTATGAAGAACATTTGTATGCCTAATCTTAAAATCCTAACTGAAAAGGTAAATAATTTGAGTGCTTTTAAAGAGTCTGAAGTTTTTCTTTTTAAAATATTTCCTTACGAAGCTTACACTTACACATGCAGTGGTATTTTGCTGTAACACATTTGGATTTAAAGTAAATTTCATTCCACTAAGACAGAAGGAATTCTCTTTTCAAAGGGGCCCTGTGAATCCCACACACCCCCACCCCACCGTAAATCTATAAGTGAGTAAATCCCTTTTTCACACACAGAATGACAGCCAGCAGACATTATAAACAGCTGTGTCAACTGCTGTGTATAAAACACATGCAGCCATATCTTTCGCAAGCTAACGTTCCTGAATCCGCGTCAGCGAGACGCTCGGGTGTAAAACTCATTTTGGACGAGCGGCTGGCAAAGCCAGGAGGTCCTCCCAGTATTTTTCCAGAGATGCGTCATCTGTTCAGGCTGTGATAAATTTAAACTTGAATAAACAGCTCAGAGTCACAAACAGCCACCACCTCACTGGGAAGGCAGGGACTGTATAAAGACTCCCTAGCAGGAACCAGAGACCCCTCCGGCCAAGTAGTCAACGCAAACCATATCCTCCTCCATGCTTACCCGCAGTGTGGAAACGTCCCGCCACAGTTTTATTGACAATGTTGTTTTCGTTCCTTTCTTCCTATAGTAAATAAACGTGCGTATATATACACATCAGACGTCATTTCCTTTTTTTCTTATACACACATGGCACATCTGTTTTGGAAATGTCCCCTAGACCTCTGACATCGGTCCACAACTGAATCCTTGGATTTTCATGCAACCACTGGGGGGTTGGGGGGGCATTACATTGCTTTTTAAACAGTTTTAATAGACAAAAAATACCTTAAGTTTTCTATCCTGCTTTTTCGATTCACCTGATTTCAGATCAGATTGACTCTCATACCCGATTAGGAGTCTGGAATGATATTTTTGCAATTTCTTTTCTTCACAAAGCTTGTTGGGACTGGGATTAAAAGTCAGTCCTAGATTTTTTTTCTCTTTGGGGGGGCCCTCACGTTTTGGTGGCTCATTGGCCCACTGGGTTTGCCAGATGGCCAGTCCAGCCGTGGGGTGGCGAGTCACTCACTGTGTTAGGGAGGCATCTCTGAATGGTTGTGGATTCTAATCCCTTGACTGGCAGAGTCATGTTGCAGTCGAGCTCTTCAGGGCGGCACCTAAGCCCACTTTTATCAGGGAATTTGCTGATCCTACTCTCTGACTCTCAGATTTGGCTGATGTGTGCGTCGCATTGGACAAAACGTGCCTGCTAAGCAGATAAACGCAATATCAATTCTAGTTCATCAGTTTCCGTATCATCTAATTTAATCTCTTTAAGATTAAGATTCCAGTTTAACAGGAAAAGAAGCGTGTACCAAAAAGCACAAGTGCTACTGGCTTCCAGATAATGTGATCTGGTTTAATTACCCACATATGACCCTTTAGGGTTCCTCTGACTCCAACCCAGCATGGGTGTGTTGCCAGGGAAACACCACGGCAACCCTGACCTGCGGTTGAAACGCGGAGGCGTGGTACCTTAGTGGCCAGACATATTTTGATGGGCACAGTGAAGGGAGGCAGTGTCTTCCAGTCAGTCAAAGGAGAGCTGGGAATGGAAAGAGGCATGGCGGGGGCAAAACGGAGCGACCACAAGCCTGGCCATGGCCCCCCCTGTGTGCGAGTGAACAAGCATGTTTGTGCATGAGTCCCACTACACCTGCCACTTTTAGGACAAAACAAAATACAGTTTTCACTGTACAACAGCATATCGCTCTTTGCAAGCAAGCTGTCCAGGAAGAGCAGCCACCCATGGCAGTGCGCAGGGAGCTGGGGGTTAAGGGCCTTGCTCAAGGAGCCGCAGATGTGTGGAGGCTGGGTTTGAACCGGTGACCATGCGATTACAAGCACACAGGCTCAGCCCACTGAGCCACACACTGGCCCACAAGATTGCATCGCAGTTTTTAAAATGATGTTTTTTTCCCATCGGTGTTTTTGTTTTGTCAGAGCCGAGCGCGCTGCCGTCCTGACCAGCACCAAACCGCTGCCTTCAGAAGATCGCGCTGGCTGGGCTGACATCTGGCCACTAGACGGCTCAGGATGTGAGGCCCACTTCCCCCCCACAGCAATACCATCCTGCCCCCGTCTGCTCCTAAAATAAGCCTGTGGTGAGCTGAAGTGCACAAGGCAAGGGCCTCAGTTACACAGCGGAACTCCATGCTGTCCAGCCAAGGCCTTAGTTAAGGTATCCACGAATAACAATATCACTATTGGAGGGGGGGGGAGATATTGCAAAAATATCATATCAAAAATGTTTAAAGATGGATTATAATCCATGATTTTATCACAATCCTTTTTCATGTCGGTTTTTAAAACTAGTTTGGTTGTACAATTGAGTAACATGCAAACTAATTCCCTCACTTTAAAAAATATAGCCCTATAAGGTAACAAAACCTGAAATAAAAAATAAAAGCATACTCTTTCGGGTGTTTTCTTTTGAGGTGGTTAAAAAGGTTCATTGTGTTGTCATCCGACTTGCGAACATTTGCAAATTTTGCCGTGTCAGTTTTGGAAAATCCAAACATATCCCATATTACTCAGGTCCCGGTTCCTCCATGTCACCCGGGCCGCTACAAAGCCAAATAGGGAATGCAATGCATGATGGGAGGAGTCTACTGCTTGTTATATTACCGGTTCATTGGAGTGTAAAAAGCTTTTATAGATGCATGTATGAGCAGCAGAAATGCATCTGATAGGCTGTGTAAAGCTACAGGGGCTCCTTACGGGACACGCGTGCAGCTCACAAAGCTGAAAGTGCAATGGAGAGAACACAGGTAGAGCTTTAGGGGGAAGGGTCTGCACGGCAGACGAGTGGCCCTCAGTCAGGAAGCGAGGCAGACCACCGCAGTGACGGTTTAACCAGCGAAATCCTGAGCAGAGCAGGTAAGACACAGGAAGGAACTCAAAGCTTCCAATGGAAAGCGGCTGCAGGCAGTAAAGAACAAAGGAATCACTTCCTTGCAGAGAGTGGACTGCAATAAACGTGGGAGAGCAAAAACATTTAGGCGCATTCAAGTCACTACCGGGCAAAACATCTGTCAAGTGCACAAGATCGCAGAAAGTCTCTTTATCGCAATGCATGATGGGGTATGGAAGCAGCTCATTATCAGTAAGATGAATAGCAAATCTCTGGCCATGAAACCCTGCTGATAAAAGAGAAGAGATAGAAAAGGCTTGGACACACAAAATACCAACTGTTCTTAACTTAATATCTCTGCCGTATGACATGGAGGAGCGTAAGAATACACATGGAGAATGTCACAGACGCTGAGCCGAAGCAGACCCCGCGAGGAGACCACAACACAAGGGGAATCCCAGCAGTATCGCAGACAGTAGGAGACATCAGTAGCCCATCTCACAATTTCACATTTAAACCGACTATCAGTGCCAGTCACCCAATAGGTGACACAAGCAGCTGCCGAGGGCACCGTCTTCTCAGACGGCACCTACTTAGCGATTAGTCAAGCAAGATCTCGCCTATACCAAGAAAGATGGATGTACGTGCCTTCTGACAATGAAACCACTGGGTCACATATCTGCTCATGCTGTACGAATCACATCTCTCATGGACACAATCTGCCCGATTGTTTTACACACTTTCAGGCAGAAATTCTACACCCATGCCTGCCAAGGACGGCAGACAGTATGCAAGAAGGTGACTACAGAGAGTACAGCGAGAGAACGGGGGGTTAAGGGATCAGGAGGGGCTCACAATGCCGCTACACATTTCACAGTGATGTAAGGAAGCCAGCCCAGAGTCCCGCCCAGTACAGGACCAACTGAAAAACAACACAACCATGTAATAACGCTCACACCTCATTACAGTTTTGCCAACATGTTATTAAAGATCTCTGGTGTGTGTTTTTAATCACCTCACGGGTTAATGTAACTTTCTCTGGTTGTCAGGTGAAGTATCTTCTCACCACAGGAGCATCGATTCAATTTAATTGACCTAGCTATTCTCAGTTATTCCCTTGCTACAAAATCATAGACCTACATTTGGACCTTTACTGTCTGCAGCTGAAGTTCTAGTTGTCAAGTTCTTCATCAGTAAATTAACTGTAGCAACACAGTCTGTTTCACCTATTTCATTATCTCATCTGGGAACAAATGCTAGCTTTCCTGCTAATTCTAAATATCGCCAAATCACCTTCCAAATAATACTATATATCTAATAATACTAATATATCAGGTTTCAGATCTAAAATATTATATAAAACGTTTTCTTGAAAACATTTCGCTTAACAACTTTTAATTCTGATGAAATGACATTCGTGAAAAGCGCCGCCTCTTTATCAACAGAAAACATTCAAATTTATTTACAGTATGACTTGTATGCTTCTCGCAATCAGAACAGAAAGTATTATGCCTGAAATCGCAGAGCAGGGGAAAACCCTGGATAGGGTGCTAATGTCAAACACAAACTCCAGAGGTATCACCAGATTACATAACGTACATAACGAACACGCACGCAGATTGAGGGTAGGACCTGCACCTTCTCTGGAATGCTGACAAGGGAAATTATGTTAGCAGCGTTTAAAAACACACTGCGGACCACTGTACTGAAGTTCAGCTCGGCAACAAAAAGCTTGCTTCCGAACAAAATGCGTTAAAAAAAACGATCTGGTTTAGCTCGGGAGCAGAATACAAGCCTTCCTGGGGTTATTTAGATTTTTCGGCAAGGAAAAAGGATAGCCGAGCTAAACAACAAAAAGGAAGGGAAGGAAACAAGACGGAGCTCAAGGACCCAAAGCGAAAGGGAGGATGGGATAAGAATAAGCAGCCCGCAGCACCCGGGGAAAACAGAACGCCGCTTCTCCCACCGATCGGAGATCAAGGAGGAAAGAGCGGGAGGAAAGAAGCATAAATATCATGGCGCAATCAGAACCAACTGCCAGAAGGGTTAGATGAACCCGAGTATTCACCTGACTCGCACTCCTGGGAAAGACATGGCTTTGCACGCGCACGCACGTAAACATAGGCACACACGCAAAAGCATTTTTTTCTTTAATTTTCACTATTCATCTATTTTTTTCTTATTAGCTCTAAATACCTGGAACTTTTGGGATCAATCCAAAAAATAAATGAACACCTGCGATGGAATGAGTCTGTCCACAGATTGAACGGTTACCTCGACCACGCCATGGTGCTTGATAAATCGATAAAAGACCTGCACCTGCACCTCTCATGCTTATTTCCCCAGTGCACAGATCACATCAGACTGCTTGAACAAACATTGTGTTTAGTTTATTACTGCTGATTTCTTTAAGCTGAACAGCAGACTTAGAAAATACACCAATCGTCCATATAAAAAGCACTGACAGGCGAAGTGAATAACAGCACATGGTGTTATTATACACTACATGGACAAAAGCACCGGGATACCTGCCCATTACACCCACAGTAACTTTTATGACATCAGTATGGAGCTGGTCCTCCCTTAGCAGCTAAAACCGCTGCCACTCTTCTGGGAAGCCTGTCCACAGGAATTCGGAGTATCTCTATGGGAATTTTGCCCATTCATCCAGAAAAGCATTGTGTTCCATGAGGTTGAGGTCAGGACTCTGTGTGGGTCAATCAAGTTCTTCTACACCAAACTCACCCAACCGTATCTTCTTGCTTTGTGCACTGGGGCACAGTCATGCTGGAACAGGTTCCCCAAACCTTTCCCACAAAGTTGGAAGCATAGAATTGTCCAATAATGTATTGGTATGCTGAAATATTAAGCGTTCCCTTCACTGGAACTAAGGGACCATGCCCAACCCCTGAAAAACAACCCCATACCATTATCCCTCCTCCACCAAGCTTTACAGTTGGCACAATGCAGTCAGGCAGACTCATCCATCAGACTGTCAGACAGAGAAGCGTGATTCTGTCACTCCACAGATTATGTTTCCACTGCTCCAGAGCCCAGTGGCGCGGTGCTTTACAGCACTCACTGTATCCAGTGCTTGGCATTGAGCTTGGCGATGTGAGGCTTGCATGCAGCTTCTCAGTCATGGAAGCCGATCTATGAAGCACCCTGTGCTGGGGTTAATGCCAGAGGAAGTTATTGAGTCAACAATTTGTTGGTGACTTTTACTCCCAGACTGTTTGTTGGTCAGGAAAGGTCCTCAGAGATGTAGACACTCCAACCCAGTCGTATATATATATATGGATGGAAGAATGTCTGCTGCCTTCGGTTTTCTGATGATCTCACAATGATCTCATTGGTCTTGTTGCTGTTGAGGTTGCTGTCAGCAGCAATGTCACCATTATCACCGATCAGTCCTGTTTCCATGGTTTCGTGTGTGAACTCTGTGATGGAGTTGGAGCCATCGCAGTTGTTGGTGAAGACGGAGAAGTGGGCTGAGCACACAGCCCCGAGGAAGGCCGGTATTCAGCATCAGCGTAGTTATTTAGCCTGACAGACTGAGGTCTGTCGGTAGAAAGTCCAGTGTCCGATTGCAAAGAGAGGCGCTGATGCCGTTGTTGCTGAGCTTAGTTACCGGGTTGGAGGGGATGACAGTGTGAGATGTGAAGCTAAAATCAACAAATATCACCCTAATGCAGGAGTTGTTGTTGTCCAAGTGTGTCGGGGCAGACTGACGAACTGAGGATGTGGCGTTCCCTGTTGACCTACTGGGTCGATAGGCAAGCTGGTGTCGATCTAGTAGTGTGGGAACCAGGCTAGGTTTGAGGTGGATCGGGAGCAGTCTCTCAGAAAACATAGTGATGATAGGGGTGAATGCAAAGGACTTGTGGAGGCATGTAGAGGCGACAGCCTGGGCCAGTGACAGGCTGAAGATTTTACAGAAGACCTCAGGCGGTTTCCCAGCGCAGGTTTTAAGCACACGCCTGGCAATGACATCAGGACCAGCAGCCTTGCGTGCGTTCACTATGCTCAGTGCAGATTGTACAGCAGGAGGTATAAGTCTGAGGGGCTGGTCATGTGAGGGAGGGGCAGTTTTGGAAGCAACAATATCGGGCAGATGGTTTTAGTGTTACGGCCGATCAGGGTATATTGTGAAGGGGAGGGGGAGAATAAGCCGAATGGTCTTACAAGGCAGCTTTCCTGTTTTGACCCACAGCCTTTCTCAAGCCTTTGTACATGAAAAGTCATTTTAAGTGTTATGGCAAGCAGACAGAACAGGAGCGGACCCCAATATGCGGTACAACCCGCCTTTATTAAATCCTAGAACACCAAAGTCAGAGGGGAAATCCTAGAGAGTAGCCGGTGAGATCGCCGGGGGGCTGTAGCCGGGAAGGTCAGTCCTACGGGTAGCGACGAGACGGGGAGACGACAAGCCGGGTGGATCCAGGAGGGAAGATCGGGAGATCAGGTCAGGGCAGGCGGGCGAGGCGAGGGAGACAGGGCAGGTGAGACGAGCCGGATGGGCGAGACAGGCAGGGCAAGCAAGACAAGCGGGGAAGACACAAGACAAAGTGACGCTTGGAAAGGCTCCAAAACATGGCAACAATACTTCGCAATTCCTGCTGTGTTTTGTCCCCTTTAAATAGTAGAGCGACAGACAATTACGTGGATATGCCTCCTTGGTCCCGCCCTCTGGGCGTGACATTAAGTTTCAACATGACTGATCCCTTTAGGCAC
This sequence comes from Mormyrus hasselquistii, assembly GCA_026779605.1. Taxonomy (NCBI): domain Eukaryota; kingdom Metazoa; phylum Chordata; class Actinopteri; order Osteoglossiformes; family Mormyridae; genus Mormyrus; species Mormyrus hasselquistii. Next base: position 2,696,716 of record JAODKE010000068.1, read on the forward strand.
AGACCCGTACGCATCAGCACCTGCATCCTGACACGCCACGCGTCCCCATGGCATTTCGACATATTACTTGTCTAACATTACATTTTTTTAATTAGCTCATTATGTCTGCGGTAAAAACACTGGCACAGGAATAGGGGCTACAAGAATCTGTGTAAAATATGAATCACAGATTTATTTCACTCAAATTCCAGATCATAATTTTCGCTGACGATTCACTGAGCAGTATATTTCTCTCATTATTACTAATTATTCCATATTGTCTTTATGACGATGGAACAAAAAATATGTAGAGATGTATAATATGAGGTTAACAGATTAAAAAAATACTGCTGGGTGATATTTAAACTTTAGCAATATTTAAAGTTAGCAATACTAGAGCTAAAGGCACAACTACTGAAATAATGGAGACGGCTGCATTGGACAGTCAGCTTCAGACTGGCAGGCGAGAATGTAATTCATTAGTAAATTACAGATAAAATCCTGCAGTTGCACTTCCTCTGTCCTTCTGTTCCTTACCAGTCACTGCTCACGAATAAATGATCCACATGCTTCTGTTACCACAGACATCAGGGTTTATGTGCCACAAGACTCACCAAGACAAGCCGTGGGTATTATACCGACGATTAATGGTAGAAGATAACTCTCCTGTGTACAGCAGCCTATTATCTAGCCACAACTCCATGTTTATGGTAGCCGAGTACAAGACATACAAGACATCTACTGAGGCAATCGGCTGACCTGACCCTGCCAAGCGGCTGAACTCTTCCTTATGCTTCCCGGCAGTGCGGTTTCTGATGGCGCATCTGTATTTCGGCCCTCCGTAAGAACAGAACACTTCCCCCTCCAGACAGCTGCTGAGCCCATGTCCATCTCAGCACCCGTGTTAATGTGTCACATGACTTACAGTGCAAAACACACACCGGAGCGAAACACGGATTTATTTACATAGTGCAACGTATATGGAAAATGTTAAGTAATATAACACTGTATAGTGGAAATGAATAAACAGATAAATAATAATAATAAGTCAAAGTTACCAGTGGGGGGGGGGGGGGTCAGTTGGCCAGCGGGGTATTTAGGTTGCTGAACCAGTCTAATGCCAATCCAGCATCTCCTGAGCCGGACGGCGCTCAGAAAACCCGCAGGGCCATTCCGCGTGGTGAAATGCATCAGTCCCGCCCTGGGTAATCCCAGAAGCATGTAGCACTGCGAAGAGTTTAACTAAACTTAAACAACAAGAAGACGTGTGGTCGTTATCATGGAGATGATAGAACTGGTCAGATGTTCAGCTTTCGGGGTGTATTACAAACCAATACATCCATTTTCCACAATCACTTAGGCAGTACAATGATTTGATGGTCCTGGAGCCTATTCTGGGAAGCACAGGGGGCCACCCTGCGGACGATGCCAGGCCAAAATAGGACACTCGGGGGCAATTCAGAGATGCCTATTCACCCTCAAGCAGATTGTTGCACTGTGGATGGGATCCAGCCAGAACATTGGGGAACCACACATCAGCCTTATTCAAATCGGGGTCCTCAAGGGCCGAGCGCTGCTGATTTCCCAGCCTTCCTTTGCCTGTGAGCCAGTTGTGAAGCCTCTGTAGGCAAAATCAGTAGTTATTAAAGCAACTACTTGGGAGAAGTGAAAACACTGCCTGGATCTGCATCATGGTAGATGCCAAATACTTAAATTTCAAGTTACAGCTTGTTAAAGTATCTTCGTTTACCTGGAAATGATGAAATCTTTTGTTGTTGCTTTATTTTTTTTTTTTTACTTAGCATATGCTTTCATCCAAAGAAAACAGGTCACACAATCTCTGGAGCATTTGAGGGATAAAAGGCCTCGTTCATGGACTCGTCAGTGTACTGTAATAACGCTGCCAATCAGGGATTTGAACCAGCCACCAACTGAACACAGGAATGGCGTTCTTGAACTGTTGAGTCACACACACCTCCACAAAGAACATTATTTTCATTGTGTTGGCAGCTTTGTCCAGGTGGGGGCACACTCTCTGGAGCATGTTACTTTCTTTTCTGGTTTTCCTGTTTTATCTATTATTTATTTATGTTGCGACCCCCTCAACCTTTTTGCAATGGGGTGTC
>JAODKE010000068.1:2707699-2720646 GCA_026779605.1 Mormyrus hasselquistii
CACCCCCAGGAGGACCCCCTGCCAGAATGCTTTCATTCCAACCCTACCTTAGTCAGGCTCAGATGGTCTTTAATAGGCTAATAATGAATGTGACAGAGTGTGGGTTGGAATGAAAACATTCTGGTGTGGGGGGGGCTAGGAACAGGATTGAGAACTACTGTGCTCGCCTGGGTTTCCAGTGAGTGGCCGGTAACAAATGCAAGATACAAAACACCTAATATCAGAAAATTAAATGTAGGTGCAAAATACAACAGAGCATCCACTAGTGCCAAGTGAAACCATTTCATTGGAGCAGTCAATAAGGCCAGAACCGCTGAGAAGTTTCTGGACAAAAAGTTCAATAAGCTGTGTATTCTACTGATGTTATGCAGAGTTAATCTGCAAAATCAGAATGTGACTGCAGCAAGGTCACCAAAGAATAACCTGGGCCACCTCTCATTAGCCCTGGGCTCCTAGCAAGCAGAGACAATGCTTATGGTCCTTGCTGAAGAGTGATGGGGAAGGCAAGAAGCTTGGTCTTCTTTCTGAATTTCTGAATGTGATTTCTGTTGAAGAAAAGGTCAAGAGAAGTTGGAATCCACCGGTGCAGTATATGGCCCTACAGAGAAAAGGAATAGAAAAGGGGGGGCGGACAGACAAAAAACTGAGCATTGAGGCACATCAGTTGATGTCTGATGGAATATATGAATTTAACATTCTGAATATTTACGTAAAGATAAATATATCGGCAGACGTTTTGTTTATCAGAAATATTTCAGAGCTCAATGGAACCTTAACGCTACATGCATTACAGTAATAAACAAGTATAATGGGGGAGATTTTTTTAAATGGGTGCCACCTGCTGGTCGAACTCATCATGGTAAATATTCATTATTTCCTAAGAGCGGCATCTGTCAAAATGTAAAAGGATGCCATGCACAAAAAACAATGCAATTGTGAAATGACAGGATAATAGACAGACGAAACAAGTAAATAAGAAAAAAACGAAAAGAAGTTTTGAAATTGTACGAAACCTGGTTGGTATTTGAACTAGGAGAATTTCAAAATTTCACCGCTGTTGCAATCATTGATGATAGAGGGCGCTCCCATTAGTGCCGGAGAGACTAGTAATAATTAAATTGTATGCACAGACAGTATCAAGAATTTATTATTAATAATTATAATTGATACCCGTGGGGAAATTCTCTTTATGCCTCCCCCTTGTAGGCAAGAGTAACCGGGCCGTAAAATGCAGCCACCTGTTGCGGCGCCCAGGTCTCAATGGCCGTGCTCAAGGACCCGACAACTTGGCGAGGTTGGGCAACCTTCCAATCACAGACACACAGGCTTAGCCTACTGAGCGACGAACTACCCCCCAAAAGTTTGTCAGAAGTGGGGTTAAGCGTCTACTACAATTTTGGGTATTCCGACATACCTGATATTCCATCCAGAATTATGCTTCGACATCAATTCATTAAATAATAGGCATTTAGTAGTGCCTGAATATCGTATGCACTTTTAGTTTTAGGTATACGGTAATTCATAGAACAATTGCGCTTGCGCGACTAAGCAAGATGTCAGCGCCCTTGCATGGAATAACGGTATAATTCACATGCATATAATTTCGTGTAGTGACTGAATTATTCGGTTATCACTCGAAAACGTTTTTCCTGTGTGTGTAATTTCGTGAGATATCGACCGCTGCAGTTTTTAGGTCGGAATGTGTTTTCTTACAAGGGTTTTCCCTTGTAATTCCGTGACGTTCTGATACGCCGTAGCCAAACATGTCCTTATGTGTAAGGACTTTCTAGGGCAAGGCAAAAATGCGACCTTTCAATACACAGATCTTGCGAAGTCTTTCAGCCATACGTACCTTTACTGTTTTTGGCGAAACACGATATACCCGCATTAACTATGAGGATTTAAAATGCAGACGATTTCTGCACACCACAAAAGTAAATCCCGCAGCAAGTGTGCTATCTGCCAACGAATTTTTTAAAAGGAAGTCGTTACAGGACTACTTAAGAAAACTGGAGAGTGAATATGTGGACTGTTTGCGAAGTGTCGACTTGAATAGTGAAGATCTGAAATGGAAGAGAAACAGAGTAACGCATCTAACACCATTGATCGACTGTGTGAAGAAACTGGCACAGAAACAGAAAGAGTGTGAAGAAATCCAAGCTTTACTGAAAGGTTGTCTGCTAAGAGTTGTTTCATATATTCATTCGGAGATCGATTTCTCAATAGAATTTACAGTTCAATTGAACTGGAGATTATGGGACGGTTCGTGCTAATTGCTGTCATGTTTCTCTAAAGCGAAAGATAGCCTAGTTAACTGCTCTTGGTCAATTTCAGAGATTCAGCTGATACTTTGTCACAGTTCAACCTTTCTACTACAAATACTGTCGTATGTTACGGTATTTAAACATTCAATCTCTTCCTGTAAATATATTATTCTATATATTACTATATAGAATTATATCTTATTCTAGCACAAAACCCGGTATTTCTTTTTTATTTTCCAGATGATGATCTAGACATAAGAAAACTAGCGGAAAATGAGAAGACAACATGCCAGGAGTCTGTGGAAGATTTGAGAAAAATGGTGATCAAGTACATTATTTTAAGCATCTTCCATTTGTTCGTCTTTGTCTGTCTTCCAATGTCATGTATGTAAAACATTGTCTGGTTTGCTTCGGTGACACAGCAGATCATTCGCTGAAATTGGATTTCAAAGTAAGAAACTAGAGGCTAGGAAAACAGCAACAGAGAATGTGTGTTCACCTTGTGGAATTGCAGATCCTGTCCCTCTTGATCCCTGCTGAGAAGGCAGACGACAGTGATCTAGTGCTGGAAGTCACAGCTGGGGTTGGTGGGCAGGAGGCGATGCTTTTCACCGCCGAGGTGTTCGACATGTACCGGAGATTCGCCACTTACCAGGGCTGGGACTTTGAAACACTGGAGTACAACCCAAGTGACACCGGTCAGTACTGGGACATCAGCTTCAGGAATGGATTTGTGGTCCAGTCAGCAACATGGGTGTCCACGTTAATGGGGATTGAAATGTGTGTCTTTCAGGTGGGCTTCGCTATGGCTCTGCGGCTGTCAGCGGATCACAGAGTTATAAGACGATGAAGTTCGAGGCTGGGGTGCATCGGGTACAGAGGGTCCCCAAAACCGAGAAGCAGGGGCGCATCCACACCAGCACCATGACGGTGGCCGTGCTGCCACAGCCCACAGAGGTACCGCCATGGTTACGCGCTAACGGTCCCGGAGATGACACACAGCAGGCTGGCCTGCGTCAATCCACATCAAGCTCCACGATCTAGTTTTACACTCTGACCTTGCAACAATTAAGTGGCTATACAAAATGAATAGGCTATTGTTTTACTTATACAGTGTTTTTCTCAAAGCAGTGTGATTTCATATGTGCTTGTCTTCGGGTTATTTAATTTCACTTAAGGGTGCGACAGAACTTGCCACGACAGCTGCATTGATATGGAAGATGTACTTCAGAGAAGAGCAGAAATGTCCTTTTGTATCATGTTTGCTGTATTACTTGCGTTTTCCTAGGATTATGGGAATATGGGTATATATGAATTGTTCTGTCGCGTGTGGGCTTCAGATATACACCTTGTGATAAACTCCACCCTCCCCCCAGATTACACTAACTATTAATGCAAAGGATTTGAAAATTGAAACCAAGCGTGCAAGCGGAGCAGGTGGGCAGCACGTTAACACCACTGACAGCGCCGTGCGAATCGTCCATATTCCCACGGGTAAATTTATATAATCGATGTTGCTTGATGTGAAATTAGGATTAAACTGTAAAGATTTAGATGCTAAAATTGACATCCCTGTAAACAATGCAGTTGACTGTATGTTGATTACATTACGTTACACTTTGTCGTTTAAGCACTATATATGTGTTCGTCTGTGCACTTTCGCTGCATGCAGCACATTTCACCCTTAGCTCAATAAAGTCCATCTTAATGGGGGCAGCGTGACTGTAATTACAAGGTTGCCAGTTCAAACCCAGCCTCAGCATGTCTGTGGGTCCATGAGGCCCTTAACCCCCAGCTCCCTGGGCCCTGCTATAGGTAGCTGCCCTTCGCAGACAGCTTGCTCTACAAAAAGCAAGTTGAGGGAGGCGTAAAAAATAATTTCGCCACGGGGACAATGAAGGTACAATTTAAAGTCGATGTTAAATGTCTCTAAAAGCCAGCTGATGGGTGTTAACAGTCACGCATCATTAGATGACACTGAATCAATGCGACAACATTAGCTGATCAGATGACTTGAGACTTTTTGCTAGGTGTTGTAGCTGAGTGTCAGCAAGAGAGGTCGCAGCTGAAAAACAAGGAAAAGGCCATGAAAATGCTACGTGCTAAATTGTATGGCCTGCGTCTGGAGGAGTCGTCCAGCAAACGGCATCAAGCACGTAAACTTCAGGTGCAGCACTTCTGCCTTAATTTAAACTATTGAATTATTTTTCTGTGAACATCAATGTATGATGATCTGACAGTAGTAAGAAATGATCGTTTTACGAAGTTTAGCACGCTGTCCTGTAATTTTACTCACTTTATTTGCCTTAGATTGGTACTAAAGGTAGATCAGAGAAGATCAGGACTTACAGCTTTGTTCAGGATCGCATTACCGACCATCGGATTGGGAAAACCCAGCATGACGTGAGAGGGTTCTTGCTGGGTGAAGATCTCTTGGAGGACATGAGCAGATCATTGAAGCAGTTTTCTGACCAGGAGGTTCTCATGGATATTTTGGGTGAAGATGGAGCAGATGAATAATGTTTTGGCTGTGTATTAAAACAAATGAAAACATTTGCCTTTGTAGCGTCATTTGGAGAACTTTTTAATTCAAGGCTGGGGGTTTGCGTGCTTGCTTGGATTCCTTGTGCTGCATTTTCAACGTCACATGGAACAGGAGCAGTGTTATGGACTTAAGTGTTTAGGCCAGTACAGCACACTATACCCTCTATACGGTAATTCCACACAATTATTTTATTTTTTGTTTCTTTTGCTATTTTTCCTTACTGCAATGGAACACAATTGATATTTTCCTTTGTATTTTTTTGCAGTGTGTATGTGTGTGTGTGAATGTCATAGGTCCGTGTGCCTGTGTGTATGTATACTGTGTATAAGCTACCGGACACCTAAATTTCCTTCTGGATAATTTCTATCTATCTACAGTATTTGTGTATCTATACAAAATGCAGTGGCGCCATCAGCCATTTAACACTTCCCTCCCACCCCCAGAGGTAAACTCCGTTCACATGCAAACGCCTTTTCCCAGGATTCTTTATGCTCTGGCGCAACAGTCCACTTAAGACATTTAAACGTAACACGTGTATTATTTTACATACATTTTGCACGATCGTATACTAGCTTCGTCCGGATTTTAATTGAAGTAATATGCTCGTTCTAAATGTGCACGATTTGCAAACTAAAACCTTCGTAGAGGAGTTAAAGTTTAAATCGAAGGCGATTGGCTCACGCTGACGTCAAGATGTACTCTGATTGGTTACATTTTTTTCTACTTTTGTTTTAGTCTGATTGGCTGACGTGTTTTGTACGCGAAATTCAAAGCGCTTGTGTCTGTAAATTGAAGTGGCGGTTTTTTCCGACTAGTCTTTTAAATGGTCGCTTAGGTCGTAGATACTAGTTAGTTATCACAGAAGAAAAACTTCTTTCTGAAGTCAGAACCGAGCAAGGTAAGAGTTAGTTTCGTGTATGATTTTTATATTTACTCGTAATTTAAACACATGGTGGCTATAGTCGGAAAATAGTGCCTTAGTTATTTGAAATATATCTCTAGTTTGATTTGGTTAGCACGTTAGCGGGTGAACTCTTTAAAATAATTAGCAACTACGGGGTAGTGTTGCATTTAGTGAGTGTGGTGTTTTAAAAAAGTAAAAGGTGAGTTTTGGCTTGCAGAAGTAGCGCCATCCTGGGTGTGGTGTGGTGTGGTGGGGGAGGCATGGAGCCGCTAGTTAGTTAGCAGGCCAGCTAAATACGCGCGCGAACTGTGACAACCCATCAGTATCATTGGCAAAACCAGACGAATTTAACTTTCCCCCAAGCTTGAAATGAGTTTCATAGCTGGCAGGGTCTGTTTAGTTAGCAAGCGAGAGGATTTTATTTCTGCATCTATGGAAACTGTCGGTCCGGGGAAAATGTCTGACTTGATCGAGGTCCGGTAAACTTTTTTTGGAGGGGGGTCGAAATGGAAAGCATCGATGAAATCTCCTTTTATCGTTTGCAAGTGTGAATTTCTTATTGTTAATGGTAATTGCTAATGATTAACAAATTAAATGCCATATATATTTTTTTTCTTTGATGTAAAGTTGTATAATTCATTACCAGTCTGTCTGCCTTCTATACTTAATACGTACTAAAATTATGAAATCTTATTAAAATAGTTAACACAATATTTTCTTAAATTGGCAATTATATACGTTGAGCCACGGAGGGTTTGCCGTGGTGAAGGAGCTGAAAATCCGGTCATTCTTGTAAGACGTGTGAAGGCCCATGCCCCTCTTCCCTTTCACCCAGCTAACTTTCTGTCTCTCCCCCCCCCCCCTTTCCCAGGTTTATGTGTGTTTTATGAAGTATCCTGACTAAGGAGGTGGTTTCTGTACCAGCAACATGAGATGTGGCACTGATAACTGCGGCCTGTCAAAGGAGAAGACCTCTCCTTGGAAAAATGTGGAGAGTGGCTTGCTAAAGCCTCAGTGTTTGCCATGTGCTAAGGCCATCGATTTCAACCTGAATGATGATGTCAAACCCTCCAGTAACAAAGAGAACCAGGACAGTTTATCGTCTGCACTTCATGACGGTGGATTATTTGACAACGAGCCTATCAATGTCCAAGAGGACAGTGGTTATTTGTCTCTTCACAACAGTCACATAGAGCATGAAGAACCAGACTCTGTAGCTGCAGACGCCTGTGGACAGTTGCAGGATAGGAAAGAGAGCATTTCGGTCCAGGCTGCGGGATTCCCCTGTGAGACCAGTCAGTCTCATCCGAGTCTCCCCCAGCTCCAGTTCCAGCATACAGTCTGCAGACACTTGGCTGAGAGTTACAAAAAGACAAAGAGGTATGACCTGGCGGCCGTCAGATCTCTGGCCAAGGGCTCTGGCCTTCAGAACGTCATTGGTGGGAAAATGGGCCTGGACTATGTGGACATTCTCCAGATCCTTTGGGAGAAGGATATGAAACACATCCTGACGAAGATTCTTCGTCTGCTGGGACACACTGATTTGATTAAGTACGTTTTTATGCTTTTGTTATTGAACCTAGTCCAGTCATTAATGTCAGTTTGTTGTGCCACGCGGTTGAATTCATGCTTTTCTGTTCTCTGACATGTTCTGCTGCTACGTTTTCAATATTATGCTTCTTCCTCCTTCACAGCTGTAAACGAGTAAGTAGAAGCTGGCAAAAGATAGTTTTGCAGGATATCAAAGCTCGCAAAAGGTGCCAGGCGGCTGAGCGGCCATTTTGGGTAAGCTACTGAACATGGCTTCTCGTTTTGTAGAGCACTGAGAATGGCTCTATTCTAACGTCGTGGTGTTTGTTTCAGGAGTCCAGAAAGCCCTCGCCGTTCTCAACCCGGGACGTCGCTGCCCCTAGGGTGGCGCTGTCCTGCGTTCAAGGCTTGGCGTCCACGCCCAAGCAGGACAAGAGCTTCTCCAGACAGACGCGTTTCATAGAGTATCAAGAGGTAAGTTACTTTATCCCCGGTGCTGCTGTGTAATTATTACCACTAAGGTTTTGTTGTGATTTACAGCTCCCTTGTTGATGGCCGTTTTTGTCACACGTCTCGCAGGTGGTCAGTACCCTGAAGCAGTACGAGTGTCTCAAGAAGTGCAGACGCTGCGGCTCTCCAGCTAAGTGCAACCCCGCCGCCTTGAGGGCCACGTGCACCAGGGCCAGCTGCGGCTTTGACTTCTGCACCCTGTGCCTGAGCGACTACCACGGCTCCTCCCTGTGCCCGCTCAAAACGCCGGGCTCGGCCCGACGCTCTCCATCCTCTCCTGTCGTCGGGGGCTCCCACAGCAAGCGCAACATCAGGCGTCTTTGAGGGGGCGGGTGCAAGTTTTAAAAGTTGTTGTTTTTTTTTTTAAAAAAGAAAATATTTATTGATTAAGTAATATCTTTTTACCTGCCGACAAAATGTGAAACTGTTTTATAAATATTAATGTTTTTGACTTCAGAATTCTTTCTATATGAAAAAGAGAAATGAATGACATTTTTGCAAAACCAATTTTTATATTTCCTAATGGAAACAAATGCAGTGGCATATTGCTTGTTTGTCTTTTTCAGTGTATTAATGTAAATATTTAATTGTCTTCTAAAATAAACCTTATATTTTAAGGATTTTTGGAGCCTTGGTATATGATTTTGGTTTTGTCTCTGGGGTGTAGCTGTGCAGGTCCTTGTACTGATGTGCTTCACCTTATGGGCTCATGTAGATTGAGATCTTTTGCCTAAGAGGTGAAATGTATGAAATGGTCTACATCTGGGGTTTGAGACCCCTGGCCTACATCCTTCTGACTTTGTTGAACTTGCAAAGGTAGGTAGAGGAAAAATAGCCGGGAAAAGTGTCAGGAAATGGGCGAACATAGCTGAATGGGGGTGGGGCTATATTAACGGGGAATTCTTTTTGCTGGGCAAAGTGTTTAAGATGTACCCGCAGTATTACACATCCATTCCACTAAGTGGCGCTGTAACACTGCGCTCATCAAATCGCACGGAAATATTTCAGCTTCGTGGACATTGATTAGCATTACGGCGTAAACCATCTTTTGTCTTTGCTATCTGTGCGAACTAGACGGCTTTTGTTGATTTGCTCCTGAGGAGCTGAGCGTTTGGTAAGAGCCAGTGCTACAAAATGGACCGTCATGGTTTCTTCATGTAAGGTGCGCATTGGAAACGTTTGCTTTCGGATTTTAAAATTTAAAAAAATTTAGGAACTATTAATTCAGAACGCAGAAAGTGAAGTCGCACTCACACTTTCGTGAATAATTAAGTTTATTATGGCAGCGGTGTCATGCATTTCTGAATCGTGTATTAATCTTCGGAAGGCTTAGTTTACAATGAAAAAATTTAAAGTTCCGATTAGATGTATTTTTATGTGTGTATGATGTCAAACTATGGAATTGTGCACTTAAATCTTCACAATTCTAGAGGTATAAGCAAATCTGCATACAATTCATGCTGAACACGACAAATCTTTACACAGGTGCTATTGTAAAAAAACACAATTGGACATTCTTGTATTTGGGAAGCAAATTTTACCTTCATAAATGACAAACCAGTCTCAAACTGAAACCACTGAACAAACGACATTAAAAAATATAGTAAGCTGCAAGACGCAATTTTCTTTTTCCCCCCGCATTTGTTGGCATATAGAAACAAAATACCACTCTGTGATTTTCGGAGTACAACAAATTCAATAAATATTTGTATTTTACTGGAATTCTGTGCTTGTTCAGTCGAGAAACAGAAAGGCAAGATAATAGACCGCATCCACACCGGAAAATGCATCAAGCAAGTGACTGAGGTTCAGAAGGCAGATGCCAAAACGGAAGAACTTTTATTTTTCCATTGCTCTTTATTCAGGATATATGTGATGTCCATGGCAAGCACCCAAACACGCATGACACCATAATTCTTAGCTCGTCATCAGGGAGAAACTGGTCGCCCTGAGAAAACAAAATGAAAGAACAACCAAGAGATGCTGAAAGTTAATATCGTTGTGTTTTTGAACTATAGAATGTACTGGTTGCCTAAAGAGTTAATCTTGTTTTCCTCTAACAGACCCCGAATGATTAGCATTGCTTGGCTCCTTATCCCTACATCCCAATCCTGTTTTTGAAGGATAGGCCTGGAGATCAGGCCTACACACTTCCCAAAATACAGGCCCTCATTCTTCTTGTAGGAGGTTGAAACAGATGTCATCTGGCCAATTGACTCCGGAGAAGCAATGATGCCTGGTGTACCAAGTGGTGAACACATTTGTACATCTGCATCCATTAAAGCAAGAGTTTGCCACTTTTAAAAGCGTTGTTTCTGTAGTCAGCTAGTGCTGGTGTCTCCTCCAGATTAATAATTTGATGGTGTACGGTCTGTGGAGGGCATGTAAGCACACCTAGGTTATGTACTTTGTACTTTCTGCGGTCTGGGTCAGACCACCTCAGGAAAATGTTAAAAAAAACTCTCACAGCATGATGTCAGTAAACTATCACCAAAATACAGAAGTGAGCTTGCTGCCAGGCCTCTTATCGGTGCCAACTCTGCTATTGTTGGCGTTGGTCAAGTTTTTGCCTCCTTGGTGGTTGATTTGAGGCGCGGTGCTGCATAGTGTAGCCTTAAAGCCGTCAAATCTAAATCCCTTGGGTGAATCAAAATTAAAATAGGTGTTTGAATCCACCAACCTTTTGCCTTAACACAGATACTTGAACGACTAGATTTTAATTATTATACCCAAAATGTAGCTATGCTACACCAGAAAACGAAACCATAGCAGAGTGTTGAACGAAAGACAGCTGCTGTTTCTCCAACTGACACTGGTCACATCATCTCTAGCATAATGGACTCTCACAGGTCTAAAACATGATCAGGTATTAAAAACGAGTGTAAAGGCATTCAAAATGTTTCAAATAGTCAATAGATAATGAAAATAGTCTAAAACATACCGCTTGTTAATCCTTGCCACAACATCTGCTGGTGTCTTTCTATCACTGCACCATGAGTGTCCTGACCTGTGGTATCTTGGTGTGGTACAGCAGTAGCTCTGCTGCTGACTAAAATGCCCTGCAGAGAGTAATCAGAACTGCAGAGGAAATATCCAACACACACCTACCTGTTCTGGAAAATATCTTCACCTTCCATTGCCTCCGCAAAACAACAAATATCATAAAGGACTCACCCCACCCTCCTCATAATCTCTTCCAACTTTTGCCTTCTGGCAGACGACACAGGACAATAAAAACACTTTTTTGAGCAGTTTTTACACAAAGGCACCCTGAATGAAACTATGAAGTCGCTAAAACATTGATTGTGGAATGACATGAATCCTTATTTAATGCCAGTTACTGCTTCATGTTAACAGTACATGGCTGGTACTTTAAAATTACTCTGTGATTAATTTCTTTTACTTAATTTAAGCTTATTTATTACTCTTTTTATTTATTTATTTTAAGACAGGAGCCGTATTTTCTTTATGTGGGTACAATGCAATTTCGTTATATATTTGTACAATGACAATTAAAGGAATCATGAATGAACAGTAAGGTGGAATGCATGAATGCATTTACATGCACGACTTTCAACCCTTTTGAGGTCCTTTAGGATGAAGCAATTATCCAAAAGTACCACCTCGCTTTGGCCAAAATAAAAAAGTTACTTGTTTTTGTTCACCCACATCTGGTGGGGGCCACCTGGCATAACGTTGCCTAAACACCGACTTGGAGCTTTTGGCTGCATTGCAGCTTTTATGAGGAGTTGGCAAGGCGTCCATCAGCAGAGCTGTGACAGCTGTCACCCAGGTGAACAGGTGACATCTCCAGCCACACCAGAGGAGACTGCCAGTGCCAACCAAGGCTTCCACACCATTGCCAACGCTCCCTGGGTCACTGGCATGGTCAAAGGCATCCTGATACTGATTGCAAGGCCATCCAACAAAGAGTTGGCGTGCTACTCCCGGAAAGTCACCAGGAACTAAGCTTCTAAACACTTCACAAAAGCTACAGTTCAAACGACGCTATTTAACGACGGTGTTTGCGAAGGTCGGTCATACTATGATTTTGGGAAACAGCTGTGTGACTTAACAGTGACTCATACTTCCTAAGTCAGTCACCTTGATAGTTCAAACTATGGTTTTGGGAATCACCTGCATCGCATCAGCATGGTTCCAACAATGTAAGTTGCTAACGTAGTTTGCAAGCTATGCTTTCGGGAAATGCTCTCCGGATTGATTCTTTGGGACGAGAGGTAACAGAAATGCAAAAAAAAATTGAAACAAAATGATGCTGCAGAAACAAAAATAATATAAAGTGTTATGAAGAATCTCCATTCTAAAATTGACATACCAGAAACAATTCTGAAGGACATACAATACGAAAGTCTTCCACAGAGAAACCCTGAATGCCAAAGATTGGAGCTGACGCCGCAAGGAGGAGTATGAATTACTGTAGGAGAACTAGAATACTCCAGGCAGATATACTTACCAAACACTAAAGCGTGGGTGTTCTGAGAGTGTGTCATGTGACTTAATGGGTGACTTTGAGAAACTTGAATATGAGTTGAAAGAGGTATTATGACAACATACATTCTATGAAACCATTTCAATTATTGACTGTATCAGTGATTCCACAGGTCTAGAGCCATTGACACCTAACCACATGCTCACAATGTAATACTCAGTCATTCTGCCACCCCCAGGCAAATATGGTATGGTGGATTTGTTTGCCAAAAACAGGTCGAGACGAGTGCATCATCTGTCTCAACAATTCTGGAATAGATGGAGGAGAGACTTTATAGCTAACATTACCCTCAGAGGGCAATGGCATCGTCAGAGATGGGTCATTCAGGTTATTCACATTGTCATCGTCAAAGAAGTAGAGGTTCCTTGCAGTGAATGGAAGCTTGTGAAGGTTCTTTTCATGTGTAAAGATGATAATGGTTTTGTGAGAAAGACTACAATAGGCTTACAAATAGGAGAACAGACGTTAGGGAATGGCCTTGGCAAGCTATCCATCGCGGAATGTCCCATTCAGAAACTGGATATCTTTGTAGAGTACAGGGGCGTCAGAAGCATTTTGAATGTGGGGGGGCAGGGGGGACACTGGAAAACTGCGCTGGGTGAACTAGTATTTTACGTTAAGTGTGGGGGGGGGGGGGGTCTAAACGAGGAATTATGAAAGTGTAGGGCAGAATTAGTGGGGGAG